>SJYO01040405.1:27650357-27880200 GCA_006410555.1 Capra ibex
TTTTTCTTAAGTAAACTTAGTCAAGACTACTCTACCTACTTTGACCTCGGCTAATATGTCTCACTTCATTCGGTCTTTCTTTTTGTGGTTATGTCATATGATTGTGTATATATACCTTAAATCCTTCTACCGTTACTGCTGGGACATACGTTCTGTCCCTTTCTCTGTGTCTACACATATTACCTGAAAACCTGAGTCTCCCTCTCCCTCTCCCACCCTACTAAACCCTCTTACTGTAAGATTGTACATATGATAGTACATTCTTAACTTAGCGGTCAGATACAGACTACGTCCTATGTCGTACGAACCTCGACCACGTACCCCTACTGGGTCTCTCTACAATACCCCTCCCTCCACCCTCCCCCCAAGTACAAACCCTTGCGTACATTCTTAATTTCTAAAATTTTAAATTTTTTATTTTTTTATTTAATTTTTTTTCTTTTATTTATTTTTATTTTTATTTTTTTCTTTTTTTTTTGAACCTTTATAAATGACTATTTCTCTTCCAGTCCGTAAATCCTTGTACCTTTGAAGATCCAGGATTCATAGTTAATGACTCCTTAAAATGTACTTTCGATGACGGGTTTTGACGTTCTGTTTAAGAAATCTAAGATATCATTTCCACACTTACAGTGGATGTACGTTAAACAATTAAAAACTCTTAAAGAGTACGAAGAGATTACCTTACTTAACGGTAGTTATAACATATTTTCTTCTCTTTCTTCGAATGACAAAATATATAGAAGTTTATAAATCAAATCTATTCAAATTATAAACTTTTCCCTTTTTATGTGTTACGGAAAAACCACATATAATTTAAAATAGGGTTTACTTCTAAACTTCACACACAAATCTCTTTAAATTCTGTGGACTAACTTTACTGACTATGAGTTAGTCCTCTCTGAAAACATGTTACACGTCAAACCGAAAGACTTAATAAAAAAATCTCTGTAAACGGGAAAGTATTGACAATGATAGAATTCTTAATATAACAATGACAAAAAATACATAATAAAATACATAAAGTACATAATACATAAAACTCGTCTATTAATTTGATCGTAAATCTAAAAGGTTGACCGAATTGGAATGTTGGAAGACATTATCTATAGTAATACTCATTTTAAAATACCTGTTCTTTTACGTTTGTAACATACAATATCGGTAAGGAAGGTTCCTTTTTCCTCTCTAGTGAAAGATGTAGACCATTAATAATCGATAAACATTTGGGACATTTGAGTGGTGTATCTGTCGTAGTCTCATAAGATAATATCCTTATACTTTCAATAGAGAAAGACACCTAATCAATATAAAGATTTTGGTTAAAGTTATTAAAAAAGGTTTAGGAGGGGGGGGTTTTTTTTTTATACTTTAGTTGTACGGGAAAATTTGGAGTCTCGATTTTTGTCATGAAAGGTTTGACCAAATACCTCAGTACGTCTCATGTAGTACTCTTTGCGACCTGACCTTCTTTGTGTTCGACCTTAGTTCTAACGGTCCTCTTTATAGTTATTGGAGGCTATGCGTCTACTGTGGTGGGAATACCGTCTTTCACTTCTCCTCGATTTTTCGGAGAACTACTTTCACTTTTTCCTCTCACTTTTTCAACCGAATTTCGAGTTGTAAGTCTTTTGCTTCTAGTACCGTAGACCAGGGTAGTGAAGTACCCTTTATCTACCCCTTTGTCACCTTTGTCACAGTCTGAAATAAAAAACCCGAGGTTTTAGTGACGTGTACCACTGATGTCGGTACTTTAATTTTCTGCGAATGAGGAACCTTCTTCTCAATACTAATTGGATCTATCGTATAAGTTTTCATCTCTGTAATGAAACGGCTGATTCCAGGCAGATCAGTTCCGATACCAAAAAGGACACCAGTACATACCTACACTCTCAACCTGACACTTCTTCAGACTCCCGACTTCTTAACTACGAAAACTTGACACCACAACCTCTTCTGAGGACTCTCAGGGAACCTGACGTTCTTCTAGGTTGGTGAGGTAATACTTCCTCTAGTCTGGACCCTAAAGAAACCTTCCTTATTACGATTTCGACTTTGAGGTCATGAAACCGATGGAGTACGCTTGTCAACTGAGTAACCTTTTCTGAGACTACGACCCTTCCTAACCCCTGTCCTTCTCTTCACCTGCTGTCTCCTGCTCTACCGACCTACCGTAGTGCCTGAGCTACCCGCACTCAGACTCGCTTGAGGCCCTCAACCACTACCTGTTCCTCCGGACCTCACGACGCTAAGTACCCCAGCGTTTCTCAGACTGTGCAGACACGCTGACTTGACTTGACTTGAAGAAGGAGGGTACACGGAAAGAGGATCTTACGAAACGGACAAAACCGTATGGAGAAAAAACACCATCTTTCTCAGGACTCCGGGAAACGAATATTTCGTAGTGTATAACTTATATTATCCAACAAAAATATTTACTATGTACTCGTCGAAGGTTCTTTAACTACGGTTTAGATCTCCTACTTCTACGTATACTATAAGTGTTAACTTGACTAGTTGAAGAACTCTGTGGACGTTCATTTCTACTTCTTTTTTGTATTAATTTTGTTTTGTTTTGTTTTGTCAGTGAAAGTAATTGTTTCGTAAAACTCCTGTTGAGAGTCAGAGTTTCTCCTATACCCGTAGATAGACATCGACGGTTAAGATACACGAGTGAAAGAAAAAAATTAAGGAAATGTTCAGGTCTCTCGAGATTACGAAGTTTTCTTTTAACAGAATAACCGGAATCCACACTATACCGTCCTCTCGGTTGTTATCTAGAAATAGGAGGGTGACAATCCTGGTAATTTTGCAGTTTTAGTTTTGACGAAATTTATCTTGTGTAGTTAAAAGTTCTATATAAAGTTCCTACAACCTTGTAATGACTTTCCTTAATGGAATTCGGTCCATATGATTTTACATGTAAAAAGAATTAGAGGTAGGTTCTTACAATCAATTAGTTCTTGAACTTTCCGTCGATCCACGTCTTTTACTAAAATCTGAACTTCGTACTCGTACCCAGTCTGTCCATACGTTTGTCTAAAAACTATTGACTCATAACATACGTGAACTTAGGAAAGGTCCAGACCTCGAACTATTTTACGTTTACTGTGAAACGTACTGTTAATTCTCCTAATTTTATCCAGTACCTGTTTCTTTCAACTAGTGTAACTAAGAGATACTTATTATGAATAACACGAACGAATTTCACGAGATAATACCACCATTGCGATCTATTTAGAACTTTTGATGAGTCCTATGAAGTTTATTCGTAGATACATGAGAAAATGGGACACAGTCCGAAACATGATGGAGAACCTTAAGGTCTCTTTTACTTCTGAGTTAGGGGTTTAACTTTTCATAGGTGAGATTTACCTATTCGTTTGTGTATTTGTCTAACAAATGGTAGTAAACCATTAAACCCGGGGATATGGATTTGACAGTAAAAAACTTAGATCGATAAAAGTAAAAAATTTAATATAGATAAAAACAACGACAAATCAGTGATTTAACACAGGCTGAGAAACACTGGGGTACTTGATGTCGTGTGGTCCAAAGGGACAGGAAGTAGTAGAGAGTCTCAAACGAGTTTGAGTACTGGTAAATCCTCCATTGTGGTAGGTTGGTAGAGTAGGAGACAATGGGGGAAAAGGAGGACAGGAGTTAGAAAGGGTCTTAGTTTCAGAAAAGGTTATTCGGTCGAGAAACGTAGTCCACCGGTTTCATAACCGCAAAGTCGAAGTCATAACCGTGAAGGTTACTTACAAATCTCAACTAAAGGAAATCCTAACTGACCAAACTAGAAGAATAACAGATTCCCTGAGAGTTCTCAGAAGAGGTCGTTGTCTCAAACGTTCGTAGTTAAGAAGTCACGAGTCGGAAGAAAGAACAGGTTGAGAGTGTAAGAATGTACTGATGACCTTTTTGGTGTAGAAACTGATATACCTAGAAACAAACGTTTCACTACAGAGACGAAAAATTATACGACAGATCCTAACAGTATCGAAAAGAAGGTCCCTCGTTTACAGAAGATTAAAGTACCGACGTCAATGGTAGGTGTCACTAAAAACTCGGGTTCTTTTATTTTGGACGGTGACAAAGTTAAAAAGGGTAGATAAATGGTACTTCACTACCCTAACCTACGGTACTAGAATCAAAAAACTGACAACTCAAAATTCGATCGAGAAAGTGAGAGGAGAAAGTGGAAGTAGTTCTCCGAGAAATCAAGCAGAAACGAAAGACGGTAATCTAATCATTGTAGATGTGTAGACTCCAACCACTATAAAGAGGACCGTTAGAACTAAGGTCGGACACTAAGTACGTCGAGTCGTAAAGTGTACTCCATCAGACGTATCTTCAATTGATTCGTTCCACTGTTATATGTCGGAACTACATGAGGAAAGGGTTAAAACCTTGGTCAGGTAACAAAGTACAGGTCAAAATCGACAACGAAAGACTGAACGTGTGTACAAAGAGTCCTCTGGTCCCAAAAAAAACAACAAAAAAAAAATATATATTAAACTAATAATATACAGACTCGTACTAAAGTATCTTAAATAGGACAAACCCCTTCAAAAAGTTAAAGAACTCAGAGATATAACACATATACATATATAAAACAGATTAAAATACAAAAGTTAGTAATAAAGCAGTTTATAAATAAAAGAAAAGACGTAAACCTTGTCGTTAATAGATAAACAAACGAAAATTTTTAAGAGGATGTTCAATGACTTCTAGAGAGGTAAAAAAAAAAATTTTAGTTAAAAGGGGAAATATTTACACTACTAAAGATAACGATATTACAGTTTGGATGACAAACAAACAAAACTGAAAAGTCTCTAAGATTCTTATTCTTGATCTTTAGACACCCCCTGAAACCATTGTCGAAAGTCTCTATATTAAATGTATAATACGTCGAATAGGTAAATTTCGTATCTTATTTATAAAGTAAACACGTTACTAATGAAGTAGTTAAAATCTTCTAAAATAGTGAGGTTTTTTTTTTTACAGTATACGATGTCGGTCGTGTCGTCCATCCCTAGTTTTCACCAGCTACGTGTCAAACCCTTTTTATTTGATCTCTGTCTTAATTTCAAAATTTCTACCCTGATCCCCTGAGTTCTGGAGAACCCAGTTCTCGGGACAAGGAGTCTCGGTGTAGTGAAAATAAATCACAGAACCGTTCGTCTTTCATAGACAACAAAATGTTACTTCAGTCAGAGAACACAGAGGCCAGTATAAAGGGTAAAATAACTAATGAAATTTGGTAGAAACGATAAAAGGACCTGTTCCCGATAGTGAATCGACCTCCAGTATCTCGGCGTATACGGAACCCTTCTGTAGAGTCACACACGTGTTCGTCACAAGACTTGAACACGAGTTGGCCGAAAGGTTCCAGGTGTGATACAAAAAGGAATCAAATCGTCCTGTGCTGTTGGGTTTGATTAGTTGGGATACATGAAAATAAAACCAATACGACATAACGGTATAAAACGAAAATAATAAAAGGGTACCACTAAAGAGTACTGAATCGGTCTCATTGTCCACCGACCGATAATTGGGGACATATAGGAGGAAAAACAAAAATAACGTCTTTGGAGCCTTATTATAGCCGGTCTGTATGTGTTTTTAGAGTCTTATATTACCCCTCGGGTTTTATACGTCCCTTTCTAACTTCCGTCCTCCTATTCCCCAACCGTCCTACTCTACTAACCTACCGTAGTGACTGAACTATCTATACTCAAACTCATTCGAGGCCCTCAACCACTTCCTATCCCTTCGGACCGTACGACGTCAGGTACCCAAGTGTTTCTCAGTCTATGCTGACTTACTGACTTCACTTGACTTGACTTAGAACGATCTAAAGATCCGACTTTATAGTCGGTATATATTACGGAGAATCTTTCTTTCTCTCACTTTCAACGAGTCACCACAGGCTGAGAAACGCTTGGGTACCTGACATATCAGGTACCTTAAGAGGTCCGGTCTTGTGACCTCGGAAAGGGAAGAGGTTCTCTAGAAGGGTTGGGTCCCTAACTTGATAGAGGGCGCAACGTCCGCCTAAGAAATGGTCGACTCGATGTTCCCTTCGGGTTCTTATGCCGTTACCCATTCGATAGGGAAGAGGTCCCCTAGAAGGGTTGGGTCCTGAGCTTGACCCCGGAGGACGCAACTTCCTTCGGGTATACGGAGAATTCCGTCGAAAATTTTCGCCTCCTTGTTTTTATTCAATCCCGTCCGATAACCTCGCAAATGTGTGGTAACTCTTTGTAACGAGTACCAAGGGAAGGCAGCAATGAAATCTAAATACTTGTACCCTCTTCCATCTATTATTTAATCTGTTTGAAGAAACGTTCCCTCACGGGAACGGAAATGGATAGACCAGTTAAACCTGTGACTATTTTAGATAAAATCTTGGAGATGTCTGTCGTCTTTCGAGTTTTCCCTCACTTCTACTTCCACTTTGGGGTAGTTTCCCTCTTGGACTTATACGTTTCGGACTCCCCTATCTTGTTTTTACGTCCTCCGATAATTTCGATGTCAAGGAAGACGTGGAAACAAACCCCTCCTGCTTAAAGGAAACGGAGGAGAAGGAGGGACAGGACCGAATTGGTTACCTCTCCGAATTCGAAAAGGAAGGAATGTTGTCCGTCGTCAAGACAGTGAATAGGTCTTTCCGTAGACAGCCTGAGCTGTCCTCCCACTGAACCTACGATACTGATGCCGTAAAGGTCTCTGTTATGTACTTGTCTATCGAGGACCCTGTCTTGGATTATTAGGATTTCCCCATATACTCCGACATGTGTTTGTTCAAGGGGAAGTTTTATGACTTCCTTGAATTCGTTCGACAAGTCTTAATACCTCATTTAAGAAGAAAATGGAACCCTTATCACGTCCCTGATCGACTCCCAAGGGTAAACTGATACCACCGAGTACCGAATCGGTCTCGTTGTCCGCCCACTAATAATTCGGGACGTCAGTATAGTAAATCGGGGTTAAAATAGAGAGTTCATAGGAGACACGGGGTAGAGACCCATTATTGGTGATACGTTTACAAATAAAGGTAACTCAACGCATAAGACCTATAAAATGTATTATATACACTAGAAAACACCACTGAATAAAGTGAATATTACAAAAGTTCCAAGTAGGGAGAATATCGTACATGTTCCTAGTTCTAAGTAGGGAAACACCATAGATAGAATAAAATACAAATACATCGTGTAAAATTAATACATAAATAGTCAACTACCCGTGA
Organism: Capra ibex; assembly: GCA_006410555.1. Taxonomy (NCBI): domain Eukaryota; kingdom Metazoa; phylum Chordata; class Mammalia; order Artiodactyla; family Bovidae; genus Capra; species Capra ibex. Next base: position 27,657,616 of record SJYO01040405.1, read on the forward strand.
CAAGATAAACACGACGTAAAGAGTCGATAAATAACTGTCATTCTAAGGACCCAAAATAATATGTAAAGGTAAACCACCGTAGGAACCTTCTTAGTCCGACGGATAAAGTAAAATAGAAAAACACGTGTGTGACCCTCCATACTCCAACATACAGTATATTTCCTTTTAGTGTTCCCTCTTGTGTCCGTATCCGGGATATACTAACAACAAGTTCGGTCTCGTGAAGGAGAACTCAAAAATAAGAGTGGTGTAAACCTTTTTGAGACGATCTCCAGTCGTGATTTTGGTCTACACTGACATTCAGTCAGTGTATTCTGGTTTATGATATACTAAGGTGAATAATTCATAAGTTTATCACTTTCAGTGAGTCAACACAAGTTGAGAAATATTGGGTACCTGATATGTTAGACGTCTTAAAAGGTCCGGTCTTATGACCTCACCCGTCGGAAAGGAAAGAGGTCACCTAGAAGGGTTGGGTCCCTAGTTTGGGTCCAGAGGGTGTAACATCCGTCTAAGAAATGGTCGACTCGGTGTTCCCCTCGGATTATGACCTCACCCATCAGATGGGGAAGTGGTCATCTATAAGGGCTGGGTCCTTAACTTGGTCCAAGAGGACGTAACGTCCGCCTAAGAAATGGGCGACTCGGTGTTCCCCTCGGTATAATCCATAGATTTTATAAGTTTAAGTACCTTAGTTTCTCATCTTGACCACCAGTGGGGAAGATAAAAAAGGTGTAGGAGTAAGATCTGAATTTTCTAGATTGAAAGGGAGAGAATAAGTCAAGACTTTGATATACATCTACGAGATGTAACAAATCTCTTGTGTCTTCGGACATCTTTTCCCAGGTTAACAAAAAAAAAAGAGAGTAAGAATAGTCTTTTCCCTATATTTCAGAGTTTTCTATTTAATGTTAAAACAGTTTTGTGTGAATTCATAATACCTAACTGAATAGATTCCTCTCTTTTCGTGAGAGAGGACTGTCTGATTTTCGATAAATTTGAATAGTGTATGGGACGAGTGTGTTTATGTGTGTGTGTGTGTGTGTGTGTTCACAATAGGGAATGAGGTTGTTAATATGAAGGAAATGGTGGTCGTTAGAAGACTTTCATAACCTTCCTGGTTACACGACACGACACGACTCAGAGAAGTCAGTACAGACTGAGAAAATCTGGGATACCTGATATCGAGTAATCCGAGGAGACAGGCACCCTAAGAAGTCCGTGCTTATGACCTCACCCAACGGTCCAGGAATAGATCCCGTAAAATGGTTGGGGTCCCTAACTTGGACACAGAGGACGTAGAGGACGTAACGTCCGTCTAAGAAATGGGTGACTCACTGTACCCTTCTTGGTTATCGTACGAATTTAAATTTGGTCATTTTGAAAGTCTTCAGGAACTCAAGAGAACCGGTTTCTATGATCGTCATGTAAAATATCGGTAGACTTGGTACCAATTTTCCTGTATGGTAAATACTTAACCGTCGACCTTCCGGTGCGGTAATCCCTTCAATAGAAACTATGATCTGAGACGGGATGACGTACGTATGTACCGTTTTGTGCCTTTCCTCAAGTACCTGATATAGGGACATGATACGTGTAATTCCGACGGAAAGGTGTATAAAGATTTGACTGAGAAGTACTAACAGTTGATTCTCTAAAGTAGACAGCCTCCTCTCTAGTCTCTTTTATACGAGAACTTGGAATGCTCCTCTCTAAAATAGTCTATAACCTTTCTTGTTTATGTCTTCAAACTCAAACATAAAGTGTCGATTCTTCTTTAAATTTAAAGAAGTGTAGACCTTCAGCTAAGGTTATCCCTTGGAGTTTGACTCTTAACCGTCTCTAGGGGATCTTCGTCGACTAGAAATTGTCGTCTGTCGAGGAGGTTCCAGAAACCTTATTCACTAGTTGAAGTTTATCATTTGTCGAAGAAGGGTTCACACACCGGTTGTGAGTATAGATTAAGGAAAAAGAGAAACTATAAGCACTAGTATTGGTAAGAGTAAAGGATACCTATGGACCAACAGTAGGTAAACCTCACTGGGAAAAGGGAAAAGGAAGGGAGGAGAGACATCAACAATTAACTCTTGTAAGAGTAAGAGTACGGTGACGGAAGTCAGGACGACTGTCGATTTAAACGGTAGATAGTATTCCGGGATGATTAATTTTATTTTTAGATACCCGTTACGACCTGAGTAGTTTACTCTGGTGGTCCTTCCTTAATGTCCGTTAACGTAAAGATAAAAGTGAATTACACATGTTCGTTACAATTTGATTAGTTTGGTAACGAAACAATCAGAGAGAGAGAAGGTCTCTTTCATGTTTGATAATCTTAGATAACTAATCTGGTCTCCGTAAAGATTTAAACTAAGTTGTTGGAAGTCTCTTGTTATCCGTTTATGAACCGTAGATCCTTTTTTGATTACCTTCAGATATATACATTGGGTCGATGACATTCTAGAAACAAGGTTAAAACGTAACACGTGTTGAGTATGGGGGTGGGGGGCCGGGGGAGACAAAGAGGTGTCCCGAGATAACCCATGAAAATAGGAAATTCCGGTACCGTGGTTTTTTGGGTATTATTGTGGAGTACTGGTAATTCTTATTATAAGGTTCTGAATTGGTCAGTGCTTCTAGGATTAAAGTATTCAGTGGTTCAGATCTTTAACGTCGAGTATACATCCGAGGTATTGTTCCGGTGGACCTAAAAAGTCGGTCGAATCAACTCTCTTAATGACTGTAATAAATATGTTTCTTAGTCTTGTTACTAGGGTAACCACCATGAGTAGGTTTCTCTTTTCCGATATTCTTTGAATAGTGATTGAGAGTCTCTTCAATAACTAATATAGTAGAGACGGTTTATTTTTGACTTTTCCAAATATTTTTAATGTTCATCTTTGTTTTAAATTTTGAAATTTTGATTTTTCAAAGTCAAGTCAAGTCAGTGAGTCAGCACAGGCTGAGAAACGCTGGGGTACTTAGTGTTGTACGGTCCGGAGGGACAGGTAGTGGTTGCGGGCTTCAAGTGAGTTTGAGTACAGGTAGCTCTGTCACTACGGTAGGTCGGTAGAGTAGGAGACAGCAGGGGAAGAGGAGGACGGGGGTTAGGGAGGGTCGTAGTCCCAGAAACGGTTACTCAGTTGACAAAGGTACTCCATCGGTTTCATGACCTCAAAGTCGAAATCGTAGTAAGGAAGGTTTCTTTAGGGTCCCAACTAGAGGAAGTCTTACCTTACCGACCTAGAGGAACGTCAGGTTCCTTTAGAGTTCTCAGAAGAGATTGTGGTGTCAAGTTTTCGTAGTTAAGAAGCCACGAGTCGGAAGAAGTGTCAGGTTGAGAGTGTGGGTACGTACTGGTATCCTTTTTGGTATCGAAACTGATCTACGTGGAAACAACCGTTTCATTATAGAGACGAAAAGTTATACGATAGATACAACCAGTATTGAAAAGAAAGTTCCTCATTCACAGAAAATTAAAGTACCGACGTTAGTGTAGACGTCACTAAAAACCTTGGGTGTGTTTATTTCAGAGTGTGACAAAGGTGCTAAAGGGGTAGATAAACGGTACTTCACTACCCTGACCTACGGTACTAGAATTAAAAGACTTACAACTCGAAATTTGGTCGAAAAAGTGAGAGGAGAAAGTGAAAGTAGTTCTCCGAAAAATCGAGGAGAAGTGAAAGACGGTATTCCCACCACAGTAGACGTAGAGACTCCAATAACTATCAAGAGAGACGTCAGAACTAAGGTCGAACACGAAGAAGGTCGGGTCGCAAAGAGTACTACGAGAGACGTATCTGCAATTTATTCGTATCACTGTTATATGTCGGAACTACATGAGGAAAAGGGTAAACCTTGGTCAGACAACAAGGTACAGGTTAAGATTGACGACGAAGGACTGGACGTATATCCAAAGAGTTATTTATTTATTTACTTATTTTCAAATCTCCGTATGATTTAATAACACAACAAATAAGTGAATCGAAAATAAAGATGGTAAAAATTTCTTTAGACGAAAAAGGGTTTTTTCTTTCCGTTTCTCTGTAGCGGGACTTAAACTATGAGGTCTGAAATCAACTCACCGAATACATACATTATTTTTAGTCACACTTTTAATGTGAAATATTTTTTCTTAATGTATATTAAGACTTTCTCGTGTAACTCCCCCCATATGAGAAGGGTGTTGTATTTTTTTTTTTCTACAGAAATATTTTCCTAACTACGAACTCAAAGTAGGAATTTCTTAATTATCTTAAAAGATCCACCTCTTTCTTACCTCTTATACTGTCGACGTGTTTAATCTCACACGAGTGATAACTTCCATCCCTTCTTTTGGTCACGAGAGTGACTCTTGACTTATACAGTCACACCGGTATGTGTTTTGTACCGACCCTTGTACCTTTTGGATCAGACCCTTTTATGCATCTCAGACTTAACACTTCCCAGACTCTACGACGTAATTGTGAAATAGAATTTCCTTTACGTCTCAATAATTTCAAAAATTTCGTTCCCATGTAATGTTAGTATAAGGAGACAATCTTACATGACAATTTGAACTTATCACTAATCCAAAGAGACTACCGAGTCTACCATTTCTTAGGTGGACGTTACACCCTCTGAACCCAAGCTAGGAACCCAACCCTTCTAGGGGACCTCCTCCAGTACCGTTAGGTGAGGTCATAAGGACGGACCTTTTTGGGGTACGTGTCTCCTCGGACCGGTCGATGTCAGGTACCTAAACGTTCCTCAACCTGTGCTATCACTAATCAGTCCATCTTAGACTCTCTGGAGTTAAATATGAACATAGTCCGTTATTTTACCAGGGGGGTTTCTACATATACAAGATTAGGGACCTTGGACACTGATACAAAACGATATACCTTTCACCAGATTATGCCTTTCTCCATTACTTTCAACGGTTAATCGACTGGACTTTTTCTCTCGAATAAGACATAATGTCAACCTAGGTTACATTAGTATCAAGTCAAGTCAACGAGTCAGAACAGACTGAGAAACACTGGGGTACCTGACTTCGTGTGGTCCGAAGGGACAGGTAGTGGTTGAGGACCTCTAACGAGTTTGAGTACAGGTAACTCGACCCCTACGGTAGGTTGGTAGAATAGGAGACAGTAGGTGAAGAGGACGGAAGTCAGAAAGTGTCGTAGTCTCAGAAAAGTTTACTCAGTCAAGAAGGGTAGTCCACCGTTTTCATAACCACAAAGTCGAGGTCGTAGTCAGGAAATAGAGTCTAACCCCTATTTCTATGTGTTACGTGTCAGGAGTCACAGTTTAGGAGTCCGGAAAGTACTGAAACAAATCGGGAAACCGATCACCGCGGGAAAGAGTCGTTAAGGGAGTTCCGAGACCAATTCCCTTGTCAGTGATTGCCAAAAGATAGTCAGTGTAGTCATGAAGTTACAGTACATGAAAATTAACGAGGGTCGGGAAGTGGACCCCCACTACTCTTTCAGTAAGAATAAAAAGTTTCTTCGAGACAATTAATATCATGTCCGGACACGTATCGTATAAGGGATATATAGAGGGAAAAAATAAAAAACTTCGAATAAAAACCACTAATAACCACTAGTATCTTCGGTTTCTCTATTAACGATTAACGACAACAACAGGGAGCTGAAATTTTTTTTTAAAATTAACCTCCGATTATAAGTCCTGACTAGAAATCTTACCTGACCAACCTAAAGGAACGACAGGTTCCCTGAGAGTTCTCAGAAGAGGTTGTGGTGTCAAGTTTTCGTAGTTAAGAAGCCACGAGTCGAAAGAAGTGTCAGGTTGAGAGTGTAGGTATGTACTACTGACCTTTTTGGTATCGAAACTGATCTGTCTTGAAACAACTGTTTCATTACAGAGAGGAAAAATTATACGACAGATACAACCAGTATTGAAAAGAAAATTCCTTGTTCGCAGAAAATTAAAGTACCGACGTCAGTGGTAGACGTTACTAAAACCTCGGGAGTTTTTATTTCAGAGAGTGACAAAGGTTCTCAGAAAATTTACACCTTCTACCTTCGTCTTCGTAATGGTAGGTTCATTTACGTTCTTTCTGGACTAACCGACAATGTCGAAAACCTCTACCTTTCCCCGTATTCGATTCCCTACTCCCGTCGGAGGTGTCTGAACTTTCCGTTGTTTTATCCAAGATGATGTTTCAGAGGTCTTTTCGAGTTGGTTGTGGAACTAAACTCGAGTGATTCTGGGTAAAACCTGAGAGGTTGGAAGTTTAGACATTCTATTGGGTGTACCTTAACAAAATTCGGTGATTCAAATACCATTAAACAATAATAGTCATTATCCTTTGATTATGTACTAGGGTAGATGATCTATGCGTACTAGAAACCGTTTAATAAGTTGAAAGATAAAGGGGTTAACATTATATTCTATTCTAATAGGGTAAACAGAAGGTCCTTTTGACTTTATTACATGTATTTCGTGACACGGATAACAACCACAATATATATATATATCATCCTCCGTCGTCTTCGTCATCATTAACATCGAAATAGAAATAAAAGAAGTAATAACTTGTAAGACACTTAATTTACAATATAACTATTTTCTTCTGTTTAAAATTAAAAAAAGTCAGTTAGAATAATCTGTACTCAATCCAAGATTCGTTTTCATCACCACCACTCCAACCACTCTTCTCCTACTAGACGTTTCGTAAAGTCCCTTCTTAGTTTCTAAAAACCACCATTCTTTCCTTATCGTTACCTTTCCCTTCCGAAAATAGAAGTCAGAACCTACTGACTTATATAAAGTGTTTACCGTTATACCAAATTATTTAGTACAGTACGAGACTATGTACTCGTGGATCTATTGAGTCCGACTCTCGGTACTCTCCGACAAAGTTTACGTGTCAGAAAAAGACGAAAGAATTTCATATAATTTCTGTGATTTATTGAAACAATTCGACGTTCTTTTTAACTGTCACAGTCTATTCAGGACGACAGGTGACGTGTATGAGCCGTTCTGTTCTGGAAGTTATCGTAGAATTTTAAATGGGTAATTGAGGTAATTGTTGAAAAAGAGAGACCATCGGATTGGGGACGGGTGGTAGAAATTATTTTACGAATAGGGGTGTGACTAGTGTGGCGTGAGACGTTGATAACCCACGGACTTACAAGATGAGATCGTTAATAGAAAGGGTTTATCGTAGCAAAACCTGAAGGGACCACCAAGTCTGTCATTTTCGCAGACGAATGGTCTTCTGGGTCCAAACTAGGGACCCAGTCCTTCTAGGGAACCCCTCCCTTTACCGTTGGGTAATGTCATGAGAACGGAACTTTTACGGTACCTTTCTCTTCGGACCATCCGATGTCAGGTACCCCATCGCTTCTCAGTCTGTGTTGACTCACTGAAGGGAGAGTGGAAGTATCGAAGGAAAAATTCGAGACTAAACTTGTTCTCAAAGACACAACGATACCTAAGACCTGTATATAGTAAAACAGTTGAGAACTTGGATTTGGAGAGGAAAGGTAGTTGTCAAATGAATTCATTTGTAAAAGGAAATGGAACAAAGGAATAATTATCTGTTTACGAATATATAACTCTTGTATAGACCTCAGGACGACTTTAATCAGGAACCTGAAGACGACTAAAATTAGACATGTTTACTAGATCTCTTTCTTTGACTGACACTTGATCAACCTTAATAATTAGTTGGTTTTAACGTCCCTTCCTCTCTTCATCTCCTTCAATGTTGGTTTGTGTCCACCCCAAGTTATACGGGACATCGATTCACCCATACACCATTTGTTTTACATTTTCCCTCGGAGTACTTCTCGAGATATGTGACCCGGAGTTACTAATTATTTATTCATTACGGTAAGTCAACTCTATGTACTTCAAACCCCGTATTAATGTCTACTTGATACACTTCGAAGTTAATCTGGTCTTTTTATACATTCTGTGTGAATAGACTGAGTGAACCTTTGTCTAAACTTAAAGTCAAATTGAAAGTATTTTTTATGACGACTCCTTTCTATATCTTTATACTATATTCCTAAACGACAGTCTGAGTGATTATTCAACCTCACACACATACAAACGTACGTGTACATACAAGTCTCAGTTCAAATGGTCAAACATTTAAATATATATATGTGTGTGTGTGTGTGTGTGTGTGTGTGTGTGTGTGTGTGGATACACGTACACACAAACACACATATATATATACATATATATATTATACGTATAGGTAGTTGGATCTTTCACAACGACTCCGGGGAATTTTCGTTAAAGGGAAAAAGGTATCCGTTGGCATCAAGAATAAAGATGGAGATATCTGATCATTCCTTGTCAGGTCTTAAAGTATATATTCCTTAGGATGTCATATGTGAGACACAAACCGGTGAATGTGAATCAAAATCCGAAGACTCTACGTAGATGTGACAACCCAAATAATCATAAAGTATAGTGTTAAACAGTTAAAGGACTAACTCCTTGTGAATCTGAGAAAAGACAAACACCAACAACAAATTATTTTACTTTTGTAATATACTTGAAAGAACGTGTTTAAAAGAAAGGAATTCCTGAATATAAAAGTAAATAGAATGTTAACCCAGAACCCAGTCATGTGTATATCGTGATATTTTTTGTCCTCTCCCCGAAGGGGTCACCAGGTCACCACTTCCGAGACACGAGGGTGACGTCCTCCGGACCCAAGGTGGGGGTCAGTCCCTTGATCTAGGGTATGGTGTCGATTCTCAACCGTATTGTGTCGATTTCTAGAACGTACGTTGTTGATTTTTTGGAGTGTACGACGTTTTTTCTAGTTTTTATGAGACACTGTGTTCATTCTGGATCGTGTCGGTTTAGATATGTTATTTATTATATGTAATTTTTATGTCTTGGTTTCAAACCGGTTCATTAACATGATTAAATATAAGGATACTCGTTTCTTTCTCAGGGTTGATTAGGTACAGGAACAGTTGTAAAACACGACGTCCAAAAATATCAAAAATTGATGAGATGAACTATATTTTACTAAAGATTAAATTTTTTACTAAAAAAGAGTAAATTTTAAATTAACATACAGATACCTCTAAGGGACCACCGAGTCTCCCATTTCGTAGACGGACGTTACGTCCTCTGGGTCCAAGCTAGGGACCCAGTCCTTCTAGGAGACCTCTTCCTTTACCGTTGGGTGAGGTCATGAGAACGGATCTTTTAAGGTACCTACCTCCTCGGACTACCCGATGTCAGGTACCCCAGTGTTTCTTAGCCTGTGATGATTCGTTGAAGTGATTACTTCTGATTTGTACAATTCGTGGAAAAGGGTACGAAACCCCGTTATTCGGGAAACTAATTATATTAATACAATAAACAGAAAAGTAATGAATAATTTTCCCTCTCTTTTGTATACGTCATGAATTTATATTAATAACGTTAAAAAAGAGTAGACGTTGAACGTAATAGTATAAGAATTGTTACAAAAATCTGTCTTCCCCAAAATACAGATTATATGAAAAAAGGAAGGTTTTCAAGGAAAACATAAGATTCTTTATAAACGGATAGGTTCCAGTGTTTCTATAAGAGAATATCTCCAAAAGGAAATGTTCCAAATCTAAATGAAACACGAATATTGATACTATATAGTCCTTAATTAAAAATACTATATTACTAATAAACATAAAGAGGGAATTCAAGTAAATTAAAAAGGTAAGTGTAGACAACTCGTCTGATGGGATGGAGAAAGTTAACCAAACCATGGATCCATCTTTTTTTTTAATTAGAGTTAGTTGTCCACGTACACATGTACAACCAGATAAAGACCTCGGAGATAAGATAGGATAAGGGATGAAACAGATAGGAACATGGTTGTCATGTGACATATTCTGATGGAAACACTACGAAAACTTAACACCACAACCTCTTATGAGAACTCTCAGGGAACCTGTCGTTCTAGTTTTGTGAGTTAGGATTTCCTTTATTCAGGTCTTATAAGTAACCTTCCTGACTACGACTTCGGTTTTGAGGTTAGGAAACCGGTGTACTACGCTTTTGACTGAGTAACCTTTTGTGGGACTGAGACCTTTCTGACTTCCGTCCTCCTCTACCTCTACTGTCTCCTACTCTACCAACCCACCGTAGTGGTTGAGCTACCCGTACTCAGACTCGTTCGAACTCCTCAACCACTACCTAACCCTTAGGACCGTACGATATCAGGTACCCCAACGTTGACATTCGGGAAATTGATATTATAATAAAAACTTGAACGTATATTTTAAAACACAAGAAAAAGAAAACAGAAAAGAAAATACGTTTAAGATCTTTATTGAACTTTTCAAGATAAAAGTCGTCTACTTACCTATTCTTTCGACACCATGTATATGTGTTACCTCATAATGAGTCGGCAATTTTTCTTATGTAAACTTAGTCAAGACTACTCTACCTACTTTGACCTCAACTAATATGTCTCACTTCATTCGGTCTTTCTTTTTATGGTTATGCCATATGATTGTGTATATATACCTTAAATCTTTCTACTGTTACTGCTGGGACATACGTTCTGTCGTTTTTTCTGTGTCTACACATATTGCCTGAATACCTGAGTCTCCCTCTCCCTCTCCCACCCTACTAAACCCTCTTACCGTAACATTGTACATATGATAGTACATTCTTAGCTTAGCGGTCAGATACAGGCTGTGTCCTATGTCGTACGAACCCCGACCACTTGCCCCTACTGGGTCTCTCTACAATACCCCTCCCTCCACCCTCCCCCAAGTACAAACCCTTACGTACATATGGGTACCACCTAGGTACAGTTACATGCCGTTTTGGTTATGTCATTTCATTTTATTTCATTTTTATTTTTAAATTTTTATTTATTTATTTATTTTTTATTTATTTTCTGACCTAAAAAATAACTCTAGTACAACTTAAGTATCTAATTACATATCTCTGTCGTAAAATTATAAGTCAGAAGGTTATATATTTACATTGATAAATGAACAGAAGAAATTAAGGAAGATCATTACTGAACGTCATCAAAAGGTACATCTTTAAAGTGTATAAATTTTTGAAGTAAACATTCATAAAGACTACGATCATATTTATCTTACAAGATTAAAATAAAAATTTTAAAATAAGGACCATATACAAAGGTTTGTTTCATGATCTTTAATCCACTGAATTTTGTGGTCCTTATATAAGAGAGTGTCTAAACCTCGGATCTTCAGACTCTAGTTTCACATTTATCCCGGTCTGAGGGAGACTTCCGAGATTCCTTTTCGGGAAGGAACAGAGAAGTTCCACCCACCCCCGTCGTCTATAAGGATCGAACACACACGAATCAACGAGTCGGTACAGGTTGAGAAACGTTGGGGCACTTGATATCAAGTGGTCCGAGAAGACAGGTACCGCTAAGAGGTCCGTTCTTATGACCCCATCCAACGGTACGGGAGGACGTCCTCTAGAAGGGTTGGGTCCCTAGTTTGGGTCTATAGGAGATACCGTCTGTCTAAGTGTGGTAGACTCGGTGGTCCCTTCGGATTGAGGTTAGAGACGGAGGTAGAAATGAACCCGAAGAAGAAATACACAGAGATACGGGTAAGTAGAGGAACCTTCCTTTAATTAACATCCTAAATCTCAGATGTCATTGGGTCAGACTGGTAGAGGATTGACGTTTCCAAGAGTAAGATTTATTCTAGTAAAAGACTCCAGGACTCACCGTATTTAAACCCCACTCCCTGTAGTAAGTTACGTGACTTAACTCATATATCTTTATGTTAAATAAAACAAATTACTTGATCTCAGTATGCCGGAACGATTTAAGTAACTATTCTACGTCTTCAACGAAATGTCTAAAAATACCAAAAGCAAAATATCGACACAGACCAGTAGACACTTATTTCTGTCACAATGTAAAAAGAAAAAGAACGGAACAACAAGAGTTCTTCTGAAGGTTATGTTGTGGTTCACCTTCATTATTCGTGGTAGTAGAAGAGGAAATACGTTAAAATCCATCTCTCGTAATGTCCACGAAAGATAGTATAATCTTTTGTCAGAGACATAAGAATAAAACGACTTAAAAAACTTTTACTACTTACCGACAACCTAAATCAGTTTATGAAAGTACATTGTGTAAATACTACTATTAGTAATAAAAAAGAAATAAAACAATTAATCCATTTCATGTAACTGACTAAAAAAACAATAATTTCTTGGAACGTAAAGATTCTATTCAGGGTGAACGAGATAATACAAAGTAGTCAATAAGAAAAACCTAAGTAAAATTATTATAAAATAACTTCTGAAAACACGAGACAGATACTCTTTACAATCAGATATTAAAATAAAATAACAGGTTAAAACCGATGGGAAGACGTCCGGAACTTTTTGTTTAATTCTCTACACAGGAGGAGAAGATAAAAGACTTTGTCAACTATATGTTAACCTTAGTAAATGAGAAAGTCAAGTCAAGTCAAGTCAAGTCAATGAGTCAGTACAGGTTGAGAAACGTTGTGATACTTAGCGTCGTACGGTCCGGAAGGACAACTAGTGGTAGAGGGTCTCAAGTGAGTCTGAGTACAGGTAGCTCAGTCACTACGGTAGGTCGGTAGAGTAGGAGTCAGCAGGGGAAGAGGAGGACAGAGGTTAGGGAGGGTCGTAGTCTCAGAAAAGGTTACTCAGTTGACAAGCGTACTCCACCGGTTTCAAGACCTCGAAGTCGAAATCGTAGTAAGGAAGGTTTCTTTAGGGTCCCAACTAGAGGAAGTCTTACCTGTCCAACCTAGAGGAACGTCAGGTTCCCTGAGGGTTCTCAGAAAAGCTTGTGGTGTCAAGTTTGCGTAGTTAAGAAGCCACGAGTCGGAAGAAGTGTCAGGTTGAGAGTGTAGGTATGTACTGGTATCCTTTTTGGTATCGGAACTTATCTGCCTGGAATTAGCCGTTTCTTTACAGAGACGAAAACTTATACGATAGATCCAACCAGTATTGAGAAGAAGGTTCCTCATTCGCAGAAAATTAAAGTACCGACGTCAGTGGTAGACGTCACTAAAACCTCGGGTTTTTTGATTTCAGACTGTGACAAAGATGACAAAGGAGTAGATAAAGGGTACTTCACTACCCTGACCTACGGTACTAGAAGCAAAAGACTTACAACTCCGAATTCGGTTGAAAAAGTGAGAGGAGAAAGTGAAAGTAGTTCTCCGAAAAATCAAGGAGAAGTGAAAGACGGTATTCCCACCACAGTAGACGTATAGACTCCAATAACTATAAAGAGGGCCATTAGAACTAAGGTCGAACACAAAGAAGGTCAGGTCGCAAAGAGTACTACATGAGACGTATCTTCAATTTATTCGTCTCACTGTTATATGTCGGAACTGCATGAGGAAAAGGATAAACCTTGGTCGGACAACAAGGTACAGGTCAAGATTGACAACGAAGGAGTGGACGTAAGTCTAAAGAGTTCTCCGTCCAATCCACCAGACCATAAGGGTGGAGAAAGTCTTAAAAGGTGTCAAATAACACTAGGTGTGTCAGTTTCCGAAACCGTATCAGTTATTTCCTCTTTATACAAAAAAAACCTTGAGAGAACGAAAAAGGTACTAGGTCGCTTACAACCGTTAAACTGGAGACCAAGGAGACGGAAAAGATTTTAAGTGGTTGTTCTCATTTACATAAGTTTCAAAAGTGACTCTCCAAAAACTACTACTCAAGTTAATGTAATTATCTGAATGAGTCTAAAATTAAATAAGAAACAGTCAAAAAAGCGTGTATACCTTTATATGTACAAAGTAACGATAAGAGAGGTTAGTAGGCTGTGAAGGGAAGAGTGTCTCAGGTTTTAAGACAAGAAATGTAGACACAAAGAAAGAGACGGAACGTTTTCACTCAGTCGAGAATCGTAGTCCACGGGTTTCATAACCTCAAGCGAAGTTGTAGTCAGGAAGATCACTTATAAGTCCTGACTGAAGGAAATCCTACCTGACCAACCTAGAGGAACGTCAGGTTCCCTGAGAGTTTTCAGAAGAGGTTGTTGTGTCAAGTTTTCGTAGTTAAGAAGTCACGAGTCGAAAGAAATATCAGGTCGAGAGTATAGGTATGTACTGATGACCCTTTTGGTAGTGATTTAGACTATTTGACGGGTTACTTGATACCTACCTCCAAACACTGTAACATGTCCTCCGTCACTAGTTCTGGTAGGGGGGTTTTTTTCTTTACGTTTTTTCGTTTTTACCGATAGACTCCTTCGGATGTTATCGACACTTTTCTTCTCTTCACTTCTTCGGATGTTATCGACACTTTTCTTCTCTTCACTTTTCGTTTCCTCTTTTCCTTTCTATATGGGTAAACCTACGTCTCAAGAATTTTTATCGTTCCTCTTTATTCTTTCGGAAGGAGTCACTAGTCACGTTTCTTTATCTCCTTCAGTTTTCTTACCCCTTTTGATCTTTCCTCATACAGTTCCGACATATAAAAGTGGGACGAATAAATTGAATATACATCTCATGTAGTACTCTTTACGACCCGACCTCCTTCGTGTTCGACCTTAGTTCTAACGACCCTCTTTATAGTTATTNACACTTTTCTTCTCTTCACTTTTCGTTTCCTCTTTTCCTTTCTATATGGGTAAACCTACGTCTCAAGAATTTTTATCGTTCCTCTTTATTCTTTCGGAAGGAGTCACTAGTCACGTTTCTTTATCTCCTTCAGTTTTCTTACCCCTTTTGATCTTTCCTCATACAGTTCCGACATATAAAAGTGGGACGAATAAATTGAATATACATCTCATGTAGTACTCTTTACGACCCGACCTCCTTCGTGTTCGACTTTAGTTCTAACGGCCCTCTTTATAGTTATTGGAGTCTATACGCCTACTGTGATGAGAATACCGTCTTTCACTTCTTCTTGATTTCTCAAATAACCACTTTTACTTTCTCCTCTCACTTTTTTAACCGAATTTCGAGTTGTAAGTCTTTTGCTTCTAGTACCGTAGGTCAGGGTAGTGAAGTACCGTTTATCTACCCCTTTGTCACCTTTGTCACCGACTGAAATAAAAGACCCGAGGTTTCAGTGACGTCTACCACTAACGTCTGTACTTTAACTTTCTGCGAATGAGCAACCTTCTTTTCAATACTGGTTGGATCTATCGTATAAGTTTCCGTCTCTGTAATGAAACAGTTATTTCCAGACAGATCAGTTCCGATACCAAAAAGGACACCAGTACATACTTACACTCTCAACCTGACACTTCTTCCGACTCGTGGCTTCTTAACTACGAAAACTTGACACCACAACCTCTTCTGAGATCTCTCAGGGAACCTGACGTTCCTCTAGGTTGGTCAGGTAAGATTTCCTCTAGTCAGGACCCACAAGAACCTTCCTGACTACAACTTCGACTTTGAGGTTATGAAATCGGTGGAGTACACTTCTCAACTGAGTAACCTTTTCCGGGACTACAACGCTCCCTAACCTCCGTCCTCCTCTTCCCCTGTTGTCTCCTACTGTACAAATCTACCGTAGTGGTTGAGCTACCTGTACCCAAACCCACCTGAGATCCTCGACCACTACCTGTCCCTCCGGAGTGCACGACACGAAGTACCCCAGTGTTTCTCAGCAAGTGTTGACTTACTGACTTGACTTGACTTGACTTCTCTAGAGAAGGAAAAAGCGATCTGAAGGGTCCACCGAGATCACCATTTCTTGGGTGGACGGTTAAGTCCTCTGTATTCTCTAGGTCCAAGGTAGGGACTCAACCCTTCTAGTGGATCCCCTCCCGTACCGTTGTGTAAAGTCATAAGAACGGACCTCTAAGAGTACCTGTTTCCTCGAACCACTCGACGTCAGGTACCTCCAGTGTTTCTTAGTCTGTAATGACTCAATGAATCGTGTAATCAAACAATCTTCTTGAAAAGAACCAACACTACAACAAAAGACTTAAGAAACAAGGGAAGATATCAAAGAGATCCCAATTAAAAATCCCTTCGTTACTGATAGGTAAGATTAAGAATAGGGTTCGTTCATAGTCTAGATAGTAACGTATAGAAATGTGATTTTAATCGTGTAAAGGACATCATAATTATTTTGTTTAGATATTATTCAGGAAAGGTCTCTCAAGGTAAAGTAGAGTAAGAGGTCACTCTAAAAGTCCGAAAAAAGATTGTAAAGACGAGAAGGATCAGTTAGGTTCGGAGGGAGTTCGAATTACGTATCAAAGATTCGATCCAAAGTATTTAAAATATGTATAATACGAACGGAGTGACCAAAATATCGTGTTCTAAATGATACAAGTAAGGTAACCAGAAGATATCTCCTTGTTTAATGAAATCTCTTTTACACTAAAACTAGTTAATCCAGTTAACTAACGAGTACAACTCAAAACGTTGTCTCCCTTAAACTATAAATAACAATTAACAGCTTTTGACGTAAATCCTGATCTCTTATTTTACATCCAAGACACACAAACGCATGCACACATACATTTTCCCTGTCCAATAATTCTGTTGTTCTGAGCGTATAGACTACAAGGAACGTTAATTAAATACCTGCCTATCAACGGAGATTATATAATTGTTGAAACTCACAGTCTCTGATATAAAAATAATCAATTAACACTTTAATTAACCGGTATTTTTTCTGGTACTTTCACTTTCACAATCAACGAGTCAACACAGACTGAGACACTCTGAGCAACCTAACATTGGACGGTCCGAGGAGACAGGTATCTCAAGAGGACCGTTCTTTTGACCTCACCAAACGGTACGGGAAGACGTCTCCTAGAAAGACTGGGACCTTGACTTGGGTCCAGAGGACGTAACGTCCGTAAGAAAATGGTAGACTCGGTGGACCCTTCGGGGGATTTTTCCGGTATCTTATTTTCATTAAATTGGATGAGTCTATCCAATTCTGTCTTTTAATCATATAAATCTATAAGGGATATAATAATAAGAATTAGACTTTAGGAATAGATAGGAGAGATACAATTTACCACAGAATTGAAATCAGTCAATAAAGGAACGTAATGAAATATCAAAAGATGAATAAAGATATAGGGATTCGTTATAAAAGAAAATTAAAACTACGAATATTTTAAGTTTAAGTACTTTATTATAACATTCATGAGAACATACTCAACGTAGAAATCGAGTTGTAATACAAAAATTATTAAGTGTAGTTACGTTGTCAACGTCAAAAGAGTAAAAATAACTTCATCTGATAAAAGTATATACTATATAATAAGTACATAGATAAGACAATAAATACTTGTAACTCAACGACCTTAAAACAGTTTTACTCGGTATGAAGATTCATAAGGGGATACACAGAAGATATGTTTGTATTCCCTTTTGACAATATTATAGAAGTATCAGAGATCTTTGTTAATAAGGTACTAAAAGACATTATTGAAGACTAAAAGGTTCGGTAAAGTAGAAAGAAATAAGAATCAGATCTTACTGGGTCTACTTAGTAATTTCGTCTTGAGTAAGGAATAGTGAGAATTAATATTTACGATAAGGTTTTAGTTTCAAGATAGTCCCTTTTCATGACATATTAATCTGTATTAAGATTTCTAGTTACGTACCGATTAAACTAGTAAAACCGTAAGAAATATCATTTATACAAAGTCACGAATTAAATAGGTTAATCTTGTAAACTAAGACTATTTTATCTATCGATTTAATCTAAAGGTTTATACAGATTTACGAAGTTAGAGTAAATAGAAGACACCTGGGTATCTGTTTATCAGAGATATTCCGTATTGTCTTTCTTATAAAATGTAAACGTGTGCTTATATTATAAAATATCTAAAAATGTGAATTCCTTCTATCGACTGTCGTTTCTCTGAAAAATTGATCGATAGTCAAAGTCTCTCAAATACCCCTTCTTGTTCAACCAAGACGTTTAAGTAATCTAGATATTTGGATTTAAAATTAGAGGAGAATAGTATAATGTACGAGTTACAGAGACTTATAATTAACATATCGTATAATTATGGTATGAAGGAAGTTCAGCGAGTCAGTACAGACTGAGAAACACTGGGGTATGCCAGGTACCTTAAGACGTCCGGTCTTATGACCTCACCCATCGAAAAAGGAAGAGGTCACCTAGAAGGGTTGGGTCCCTAACTTTGGTCCAGAGAACGTAACGTCCTCCTAAGAAAAGGTTGACTTGGTGTTCCCTTCTGGAACGAAAGCCTCTATATCGGTTTTTTTTTTTTACGATGTGAAATACAGTCTCTCACAAGACGGATGCAAAAGGAGATTCTAAAAATACCAAAGATGAGAATGTAAACCCAGAAATTAAGTAAAACTCAAACAAAAATATATGACACAACTTAGAATTTTACAGGAACCCATCATACCAGTACAATTGTCATGATTAAGAAAGTTAGGTACTTGTGTTATACGAAAAGGTAGACAAACACAAAGAAGTTTCAAAAAGTAGTGACAGAATATCAAATTCTTTATGTCCAGGAAATGGAGGACATACATCCAAGTAAAGATCCATAAAATAACAAAAACACACTATCGTTTACACTAACAAAGTAATAGAAGGACTATGAAACAACAAACACATTGCTGCACGTTGTCTAAAGACATACAATTAAAACATAGGTCGACGAAATGACTTAATTAAGTACTCGAGGTCATCAAAAGACCATCACAGAAGTGTCAAAAGATACATATCATAATATAGTAGTCGTTGGGTGAGGTCATAAGAACGACCCTCTTAGGGGGTACCTGTGTCCTTGGACCGTAATATAGGTTGTATATACTTGTTGAAAGATACGTGTCATAATACAGTTGTCACTGTTAAAGTGAAGAAGGAAAGTTTAAACCTAAGGAAAATATATGGAGGGAACAGACTAACGACACAGATACCGAAGGTTATGAAACAACTTATTTTCACCTCTCTCGTCCGAAGGAACAGAATAACAACTAGAATTTTCTTTACGAAGACCAAAAAGTGGTAACTGACACTTGAATCGACACTCAAACAGTATATGTCGGATTAATACAACTTCATACAAGGGAGGTACGGGTAAAAGACCTCTCAAAAATAGTATTTACTTACGACCTAAAATGTCTTGTTAGTCACTAAATTTTTTTTTTTTCTGGTCTTAGGTAGACCTTTCTAAAAGATGTTGACTTATTTTTCTCTTTCTTACTATTCCTCTGTCCATCCTCTCCGTATGAAAACTATATCAATTCAAGGTATAGAGGGTCCATCCTCTGAATGTTCAACCTCTTATTAATATAACCTCTCCAAGAGGGTGTCCTTACTCTTAAAACTTAGAGTACACACAGAGAGGTAAGACCCCCAGGATGTGACCCTTCTGTTCGAGGGTCTCATAAACGTATCGATCAGTAATTCCTTTACTTATAGTTTTGGTGTTACTCTATTGTGAAGTGTGGAAAGTCTTACCAATAGTAGTTTTGTGGTTTTTATTGTTTACAACCGGTTTTACACCTCCGTTTCCTCTGAAATGTGACAACCACCCTTACATTTAACCACGTCGACGATACTTTTTATCATACCTTCAAAGTGTGTTTTTATTTTGAACTTAATGGTATACTGGGTCTTTGTCGAAGGGACCATCGAGTCGACCATTTCTTGAGTGGACGTTACGTCCTCTGGGGTCAAACTAAGGACCTAACCCTTCTAGGGGACCTCTTCCCTATCCGGTGGGAGAGGGTATAAGAACCCGAAGAGACCACCGAGTCTACTATTTCTTAGACGGACGTTACACCCTCTGGACTCAAACTAGGGGTCCAACCATTCTAGGGGACTTTCTCCCGTACTGTTGGGTGAGGTCATAAGAATGGACCTCTTAGGGGGTACTTGCCTCCTCGGACCGTCCGATGTCAGATACCCCGACGTTTCTCAGTCTGTACTGACTCGTTTATTCGTGTCGTTTTGTCGTACTAAATCTTTAAGGTGAGAACTCATAAACACACACACACAGTGAATCAACACCTTCATTGGATTCAATACCTTTATTGGATTCACAAGTAGTCTCGTGTAGTTATCTACTTACCTATTTCTTCTTTTTATCTACACACACACGTACATATATATATAATATATATATATATATGTATAAATATACATATACATACATACACTACCTTATGATGAGTCGATACCTTTTCTTACTTTAAAATGGTATACTTTTTCTTACTTTACAACGGTAAACGTCGTTGTACCTACCTGAAACTCCCGTAAAACTACTCACTTTATCGTTCTGTCTCTTTCTGTTTATGACATACTATAGTGAGTATACACCTTAAATTTTTTATGTCAATTGATTACTTATATTGTTTTTTCTTCTCCTGAGTGTCTATACTACTGTTTGATCCCAATGGTCAAACACCATTGGTGGTCAAACCCTTCTACCTTTCCCCTTCCTCGTTATATTCGAATCCCCTAATTCTCCATGTGTTATAATGTATATTTTACTCGATGTTCTTATATAACATCTCATGTCCGATATATCAGTTATAAAATATTATTGATATTTTCTATGTATTGAAATTTTTGGTAGTTATTGATATAATATGTGTACATTGACACCTATTATATGTAATATGTTATATATGATATAATATGTGTACATATATCGTTACATGTATTTAATATGAAGTTATTTTTATCTAAGATAGTAAGATCAAACTGATAATCACCTATTGTGTAGACAGTTTTATACACATACGTATGTCTAAGAATGATGTCTCCAGTCATTTTATAACGGACACCCGGTACAAACTGTACGTTAGACCAAAACATTTATTTCAAAATAACCTTGTGTCTACGTGGATATGTAATTGTACAACGGGTACCAACAAAAATGTAAAATTATCTCAACTCCTAATTCTACCTTCGGTATGTCAACTGTTTCGGTTCGGGTTTTATAAAAGATAGTCCAAGAAATAAAATTTTTTCAACTACTATGTACGTGATCATAGTTATGTAGTCTTAACTCTTTATATTAAAGTTTATTTTTACCTTCTTTTTATTTTAATAAAGAATTAAAGAAAGAAGTAAAACAACGAAGAAAAAAAGGAAATTGAAAGAAGGGAATTCAATTGACACATAGAGACTTACAATTTGACGGCAAAAATTTTTAATCACCCTAAAATTAATTATCTACAAACCTTATACTAATTATTAACTAAAGTGGTAACATCATCAGTAAATTCACTATGTATTTCAGAAGACTAAGAAAGGTGAGACCTGTGCTCAGGTGAAGAAGTAACCGAACTTTATTCCATTTCGTTACATTGAACTCAACCGGTTCTTTTATACTTATCTTAATTCTGAAAAAAAAAAAAAAGTCTGTCTTCATATCTTAAGGGTCGAAGTATAAAAGGGTGAGAACCCCATTGACTTGACGGTGATTTCAGTCTCGGAGGAACGGATATACCTTACTATTTATCGTTCTTTATTCAAAACGACAAAATTCGGTGACTCTACAATTCTGTTAAGTAACGGTCTTCGTATACGTTTAAATGGAACTAACAAATTTTTTTTTTAACAAGTTCGGTACCCTACATCAGTCATATTTCTTGCCACCAACCACTTTCAAAATCTCTTACCCTCCTTCCATTACTTACTGTCCGTCAATGTTTTGTGAACCATTTTGAGAGTGGATATTATTGAACTCCATCTTTTGCATTTGAATCTCGAAATCCACTTGTATAACCTTTTCTAGTACAATTATAGTATTCAATCACTAATGTCCTAAGAAAATTGTTTTATTATTGTCTATGTATGTTTAAGTCTTATATTTACGTGTAAAAGGTTTGTCATAACTTGTCCTTATCTTCTTTTAGGTCTCTACGTCCCTATATGTCTCAATAGTTCCTGTTTCACTTTCGGCGACAACATAGACTGATAAACACACTTGACATGTCAGGTACCTTGAAAGGTCCGGTCTTATAACCTTGCCCATCAGAAAGGGAAGAGGTCCCCTAGAAGGGTTGGACCCTTAGCTTGGATTCAGAGGGTGTAGTGTCCTTTTAAGAAATGGCCGACTCGGTGGTCCCTTGACTGTTTTTCTATCCCTTTTTCACCTTTGTCACTATCTAAAATAAAAGAACCTGAAGTTTTAGTGACACCTGTCACTGACGTCGGTGTTTTAATTCTGTGAACGAGGAGTCTTCTTTTCGATATTGTTTAGATCTGTCGTGTAATTTTTCGTCTCTGTTGTGAAACAACTGTTTCCACGTATATCAGTTACGATACCAAAAAGGTCATCAGTACATACCTATACTCTCAAGTTGATATTTCTTCCGATTCGCGACTTCTTGGCTGCAAAAACATAACACCATGACCTCTTCTGAGCACTCTCAGTGATCCTGTCGTTGTAATTTAGTCAGTCAGGATTTCCTTTAATAAGGACTTACAAGTGAACTTCCTGACTACGACTTCGACTTCGAGGTTATGAAACCGATGGACTACACTTCTCGACTGAGTGACCTTTTCTGGGACTACGACCCTTTCTAACTCCCGTCCTCTTCCCCCTTTGTCCTACTCTAACAACCTACCGTAGTGACTGAGTTACTTGTACTTAAACTCGTTCGAAACCCTCTATCGTTTCCTGTCCCTTCGGACCACACGACGTCAGGTACCCCAACGTTTCTTAGTCTGTGCTGAATTGTTGACTTTTTGTTGTCTCAATCCTCCCTCTTTTCCTTTTTTTTGTTTGTTTGTATAAAACTCGTTAAAAACTTATTATTTACTTTATTTTAAGTTTATATTTAGTTTATGTAGGTTATTTTAATTAGGAGTGTCATTTTCATTTATTTTTAAAATTTACGGTCTGAATCAGTGGTCACAATCAATTTTTAAGACTTACCCAAATCTAAAAAGGTTCAATCAAAAAACTCAGACTGTTTTGACAAGTCTCTGTTTCTCTAATTCACACCTTGACACAGTACATTAGAACTTTACATTCCTTACAGTGGTGACCCTTCTTCTAAATCCCCAGTGACGTGTAAAGTGTCACAGGATAAAAGGACTGGAGTCATCGGTATCATCGTGTACAGTTTTTACTCAGAGGTAATAGAACCCAGGGATTTACTGATGTGACTTATTTTGAGGAACAACTATGTTTTTTTGTTTTTTTGTTTGTTTGTTTGTTTTTTGTTCGTCCTACTCTTCCCATTTGTAATACTTCTGTGACTCTAAGACCTAAAAGAAAACAAAGAAGTCCTATTACAACGGGTAGGACTGGGGTTTGTAATGAATAGAATTTATAGATTGGATTCTATATATCACTAGGAAATTATATTTAAATAAATAAAATTAACCTCCGATTAATGGAATGTTATAACATGACCAAAACGGTATGTAGTTGTACTTAGGTGATGCATAACGGGTAGGACTTGGGGGGAAGGTGGAAGGAGGGGTATGGTCGGGAGACCCAGTAGGGTCACGTGATCGGGGCTTGTACGACATAGTACGTAGTTTGGACCTGACCTCTAAGCAAAATGTATACTATAATATGTACAAAGTTACGGTAAGAGGGTTTAGTAGGGTGGGAGCTGGAGAGGGTGTCTCAGGTTTTCTGACAAGGAATGTAGACACAGAGAAAACGATAGAGCGTATGTCCTAATAGTAATGGTAGAAAGATTTAAGGTATATATACACAATCATATGACATAACCACAAAAAGAAAGACCTAATGAAGTGAGACATATTATCCGAGGTCAAAGTAGGTAGAGTAATCTTGACTAATTTCACATAAGAAAAATTACCGACTCATTATGAGGTAACACATATACATGGTGTCGAAAGAATAGGTAAGTAGACGACTACCTGTAGATCCAACGAAGGTACAGGACCGATAATATTTGTCACGACACTACTTGTAACCCCCTGTGCACAGAGAATTAAGACCAAAGGAGTCACACATACGGGTCGTCACCCTAACGACTCAGTATTCGGTCAAGATAAAGGTCAAAAAATTCCTTAGAGGTGTGACAAGAGGTATCACCGACATGATCGAACGTAAGGGTGGTTGTCACATGGGAGAGGTCGTAAATAACGAACATCTGAAAACCTTTCGTCGGTAAGACTTACCGCACTTTATCATGGAGTAACACCAAAACTAAACGTAAAGAGACTATTACTCACTACAACTCGTAGAAAAGTACACAAATAATCGGTAGACATACAGAAGAAACCTCTTTACAGACAATCAAGAAACCGGTAAAAAACTAACCCAGCAAATAAAAAGACCTTGACTCGACGTCCTCAACGAACATATAAAAACTCTAATTAAGAAAGAGTCAACGAAGTAAACGATAATAAAAGAGGGTAAGACTTCCGACAGAAAAGTGGAACAAATGAAACAACAAGTCTTCGAAAATTAAAATTAATCCAGGGTAAACAAATAAAAACTAAAATAAAGTTTATAAGACCCTCCACCCAATATGTCCTAGGACGACACTAAAGGCAGTCTCTCACAAAACGGATACAAGAGGAGATCCTCAAAATATCAAAGACCAGAATGTAAATCTAGAAATTAGGTAAAAATCAAATAAAAACACATACCACAATCTTTTACAAGATCAAAGTAAGAAAATATTCACCAACTGGTCAAAAGGGTCGTGGTGAACAATTTCTCGAACAGAAATTAGGTAACATATAAGAACGGAGGAAACAGTTTCTATTCCACAGGTATCCACGTACCTAATTAGAGACCCGAAAGATAAAACAAGGTAACTAGATATAAAGACAGAAACACGGTCATTGGTATGACAGAACTACTAACACCGAAACGTCATATCAGACTTCGGTCCGTCCAACTAAGGAGGTCAAGGTAAAAAGAAAGAGTTCTAACGAAACCGATAAGCTCCAAAAAACATAAAGGTATGTTTAACACTTTAATAAACAAGATCGAGACACTTTTTATGACAACCATCGAACTATCCCTAACATAACTTAGATATCTAACGAAACCCATAATATGGATTAAAGTAATATGACTAAGAAGACTAGGTACTTGTGACATATAAAGAGGTAGATAAAGAAACTAAAGAAAGTGGTGACAAAATATCAAAAGATATATATTCGGAAAACAAAGAAATCCATCTATATAAGGATCCATAAAATAAGAAAAGTAACGTTACCACTTACCTTAACAAAGGAATTAAGAAAAAGATGAAAGAGTAATAAGCACATATCCTTACGTTCCCTAAAAACACACAACTACAATATAGGACGTTGAAATGATATAAGTTACTAATCGAGATCATTAAAAGACCACCTCAGAAATCCCAAAAGATACGTCTCCTAGTACATTAGACGTTTGTCACTCTCAAAATGAAGAAGAAAAGGTTAAACCTAAGGAAAATAAAGAAAAAGAAGAGACTAACGACACCGGTTTTGAAGGTTTTGATACAACTTATCATCACCATTCTCACCCGTGGGAACAGAACAAGGACTGAAATCCCCTTTACGAAAGTTAAAAAGTGGAAATTCCTATTACAAACGACACACAGACAGCATATATCGAAAATAATACAATTCCATATAAGAAAGATAAGGACGAAAGACCCCCCAAAAATAGTATTTACCTATAACTTAAAACAGTTTCCGAAAGAGACGTAGATAACTCTATTAGTATACCAAAAATAAAAAGTTAAAAAATTACACCATATAATGTAACTAACTAAACACCTATAACTTCTTAGGAACGTAGGGACCCTATTTCGGGTGAACCAATACTACATACTAGAAAAATTACACAACAACCCAAGACTAACGATCTTAAAACAACTCCTAAAAACGTAGATACAAGTAGTCACTATAACCGGACATCAAAAGGAAAAAACACCGTAGAAACAGTCCAAAACCATAATCCCACTACCACCGGAGTATCCTACTCAAACCTTCAAATGGAAGGAGAAGTTAAAAAAACCTTCTCAAACTCATCCTATCCACAATCGAGAAGAGATTTAAAAACCATCTTAAGTCGACACTTCGGCAGACCTGGACCCGAAAACAAACGACCTTCTAAAGACTAATGTCAAAGTCAAAGACACGAACACTACCCAGACAATTCTAAAAGATAAAGAAAGACCAAGTGAAAACCTTTGAACATGAACAGATTCTTAAACAGGTAAAGAAGGTTCAACAGGTAAAATAACCGTATATCAGAGAATACTAGGAAACGTAAACACACAACAGACAACACTAGAGAGGTAAAAGTAAAGATTAAAATAACTAAACTAAACAGAGGTAAACAAAGAACTAGTCAGACCGATCACCAAACCGTTAAAATGAATAGAAGAGTCTCTTGGTCGAAAACCGAAACAACTAAAAACTATACCAGGTAAAACAAAGAAAACGTAAATAAAGAAGGGATTAAAAATTCTCAAAAAAAGGAAGATGATTGGGACCCCAAGAAGTAAAGAAAGAAAAGATCAACGAAACCCACATCTCATTCCAATAAATAAACTGAAAAAAGAACAAAGAACTCATACGGACATATCGATACTTGTAAGGGGAATCGTGACGAAAATGTCACAGGGTGTCCAAAACCCAACAAGACAATAATAAAAGTAAGTAAAGATACGTATAAAACTAAAGAAAAAACCAAAGAAGACACTAAACAACCAATAAGTCATCACACAACAAGTCAGAAGTACACAACCTTAAAAATTATCAAAAAGAGGACATCGACTCTAGATTAGAATGACGTAACACCAGTCTTTTCTACGAACCGTACTAAAGTTAAAAAACTTAAATGGTTCCGATCTAAATACCGGATCCTACACTAGATTGGACCTCTTCCAAGACACACACGAACTCTTTTTCCACTTTAAATAACAAAACCCCACTTTACAGGATATCTATAGTTAATCCAGATTGACCAGATAACATAGTAAATTACAAACACAAAGGAACGATTAAAAGACAAATCAACTAGATAGGTATCCACACTCACCCCATGATTTCAGAGGGTGATAATAACACAATAACAATTAAAGGGGAAAGTATGAACAATCGTAAACAGAAGGTATAACGTCACGAGGATACAACCCACGTATATATAAATATTAACAATATATAGAAGAAGAACCTAACTAGGAAACTAGTAATACATGACAGGAAGAAAAAGAGAAAAGTGTCGGAAACAAAATTTCAGATGAAATAGAAGATACTCATAACGATGAGGACGGAAGAAAACCAGAGATAAACGTACCTTTTAGAAAAAGGTCGGGAAGTGAAAGTCAGACATACACAGGGAACAAAACTCCACCCAGAGAACGTCTGTCGTATATCTTCCCAGAACAAAAACATAGGTAAGTCGGTCAGAAACAGAAAGCCAACTCCGTAAGTTGGGTAAATGCAAATTCCATTAATAACTATTTATACTAGGGCAACGGTAAATGAAATTACAAAACCCAAGTTCAAATATAAGGGAAAAACACAAAGGACAGATCTCTTATAGGAAATCGTAAACAACCTCTCGACCAAACCACCACGACTTAATAGACTCGAAAACGAACAGACATTTCGAAAACTAAAGGGGAAGTATAAACTTACTCTAGAAACGACCCATGTCATTAAACCCAACATCCAAAAAGAGGAAGAAGTGAAATTCATACAGGACGGTAAGGGAAGACCGGACCTCTCAAAGATAACTTTCTAGTCGACAATAAGAATAACCTAAGGATAACGTAAATTAACATATGTTTTTACTATCCACTAGGTCCTATGGTATAAAAGTAAACTTATAACAAACAAATGTAGTCTTATATTACAAAATTTTTATAAAGTTTATTGTTAACAGGTATAAGAAATCTGTTTCTACATGTCTTTATGTACAACAATACGTTCAACCAAATAATGAGTAACGTCACTCTCTTGTGTGTACACCTCCTGGTACTCCAGAGTCAATTTTTTTCATAATGTTATGAATAATATGTCAAATCCGAAACTAACCACTAAACCCCTCCCATATGTCTTCTACAATAGAGATATAAGTAACGATAGTCTTTCGTCCCCATTAAGATGCACCTCAATGTATTATTTAGAATAGATATCCTTCTTTTATAATCTTTCTCCTATTTTCATAGTAACCATTTATTTGTTGTTAATAAGTAAAACCGGTTCTCTCCTCCGTAGACCATAAAAGACTCATCGTGTCACCGAAACACAGAACCACCGTGAACCTGTTTTTATTACTTCACTAGAACGAAACAAGGTAAATAGAACCAGAGTCCCATTTAAAGAGACTATAATTATAAGAGACTTCAATAAATATAGTTTATAATTATCTTACTGTGTCAGACCAACATTCACGATCTTTTTAAAAATTTACGGTGTCTAACAAAAAAAGAAAAGTTGGACTTTTACGTTTAAGTTTGAACTCTATGGTAAACCATAGTGGTTCTTTTACACCAAGATCATCCTATTTTTATAAAAATGTACGCCAAATTCACACGTATATATGTATATTCTACTGATATAAAATTATGTGAAAAATACCTTCCCTTGTCGAAAGGAGAATTATAATTATTACTCTATAGATTTAAAGTCTTTTTTTATATTAAAATATAGTCTTATTTTATGATGTATAAAGATCTTTTAAGTACTTACAAACTACTCTGTCAACAACTCAACTAACACAACTCTGTAATCTTTACAGGGTCGACTACAAAAGACATTCTTGATGAATACAAATCAATTCTTATATAGACTCAGGACCTGGTGAACTAAAGTCAGGGACTCCGTAGTGATAATACTGTTTTCGGTATAGAAGGTAAGACTTCTATTTATACTCTTTCTGATTTGGTTTTCCTTAATATAAGAAAATTTATTTATCTACTAAATCTGAAGCCCCTATATTATCACAGTTTTAGTGTTTCCCTAATAATTTTGTACTTTTAAAATTTGTAAATTTTAAAAACGTCACACTCATCAGGATGAATCATAAAACCCTCCAACAAACTTTAGTAAATGCAAAGTTGTAATTTCAGATGTGTTTGATGTAAATGAAAAGAGAAAGGGACTTAGAGTAAATTTCCCATTATTCCCTATTTTTATTTAGTATTCGACCGTTTTTATTTCCGTTAGACTTCCCTCGAAAGGTACTTATTCTGTAAAGTTATTTAAAGAACTTCCATACTTCGTTTAACTTTTCCCTTGACTTTATAGAGTACCAATCTTCTCCCAATGGTTTGTTTTATTTGAGAAGTCAATTTAAATTAAAATTTATTCGTTAAAAAAATCATATTCATACAGGGTACGTTATGACCCTCAAGATGTAAATTTTTTTAAAATAAGTAGATAAATAAAAATGAAAAAACAATTAGACTGTTCGGATCTGTGTGTCTTCGATAATAAGGATCTTACTAAACATTTCTATCTACTAAGTATTTAGGGTTCATTCTACCGTACTTTTCTTTTTTTTTGTCAATGTCTTTCATTAGAACCTTTGTATTAACGTTAACCTTTATCTTTCGTCTTATTTCCTGTTTACTTATATTTTTTCTTTAGGAAAGTCTTGTACTGTTTCTTTAACATATATCCTTCTTCTTTTACTTTCAAACCACCTTCTCACCGTCTGATGACGGATAACGGTAAAAGACAACGGAACCTGTGACAAGTTCCTGCAATGGTGATACTCAAGGTCTTTGGTTCGGTCTCCTAGAGCGAGACCAGGATAAGGACGAGGTAGAGGTCAAGACCTGACCCAGGGGTTGATCGTCGGTGTTACTACGAGTTCGATGTCCTATCAGTAGGGTGACGTACATCCCCTGTGACGTCAACCGTTAATGGTTCGTTGTTTACCACCTTAAAGTCAACCCTTGTGTCAAGTCAAGTCAACGAGTCAACACAGGGTGAGAAACGTTGGGATACTTGACGTCGTGTAGTCCGAAGGGACAGGTAGTGGTTGAGGACCTCGATGAGTTTGAGTACAGGTAACTTAACTACTACACTAGGTTGGTAACGTAGGAGAGAACAGGGGAAGAGGGTGGAAGTTATAAAAGGTCGTAGACCCAGAAAAGGTCCCTCGGTCAAGAAGCGTAGTCCACCGGTTTCATAACCTCAAAGTCGAAGTCGTCGTCAGGAAGGTTACTTGTAAGTCCTGACTAAAGAAATCCTACTTGACCAACCTAGAGGAACGTAAGGTTCCCTGAGAGTTCTCAGAAGAGGTTGTGGTGTCAAGTTTTCGTAGTTAAGAAACGACAAGTCGAAAGAAATATCAGGTTGAGAGTCTAGGTATTCACTGATGACCTTTTTAGTATCGAAACTGATCTACCTGGAAACAACCGTTTCATTACAGAAACGAAAAATTATATGACACATCCAACCAGTATTGAAAAGAAGGTTCCTCATTCGTAGAAAATTAAAATACCGACGTCAGTGGTAGACGTCACTAAAACCTCGGGGGGTTTTTTCAGAGAGTGACAAAGGTAACAAGGTGGTAGACAAACAGTACTTCACTACCCTGGTCTACGGTATTAGAATCAAAAGACTTACAACTCAAAACTTTGTTGAAAAAGTGAGAGGAGAAAGTGAAAGTAGTTCTCCGAGAAATCAAGGAGAAGTGAAAGACGGTATTCCCTTCACAGTAGACGTATAGACTCCAATGACAATAAAGACGACCGTTAGAAATAAGGTCGAACAAAGTAGATCGGATCGTAAAGTGTTCTACATAAGACGTACATTCAATTTTTCGTCCCTCTGTTATATGTCGGAACTGTATGAGGAATGGGTTAAACCTAGGTCAGATAACAAAGTACAGGTCAAGATTGACAACGAAGAACGTATGTCTAAGGAGTCCTCCGTCTAGTCCACAAGACCATAAGGGTAGAGAAAGTCTTAAAAGGTGTCAAACAACACTAGGTGTGTCTGTTTCGAAACCGTATCAGTTATCTCGTCTTCATCTACAAAAGGACCTTGAGAGAACGTAAGAACTACTAGGTTATCTACAACCGTTAAACTAGAGACCAAGGAGACCGAAAAGATTTAGATCGAACTTGTAGACCTTCAAGTACCAAGTGCATGAGAATTTCGGACCGAACCTCTTAAAATTCGTAACGAAATGATCGTACACTCTACTGACGTTAACACGTTATCACAATTCTCAAGAATCGTAACGGAAAGAAACCCTAACCTTACTTTTGACGGGAAAAGGTCAGGACACCGGTGACGACTCAAAAGGTTTAAACGACCATCTAACTCACGTTGTGAAAGTGTCGTAGTAGAAAATTCTAAACTTTATCGGATCGACCTTAAGGTAGTGGAGGTGATCAAAACAAGTATCATTACGAAGGATTCCGGGTGAACTGAAGTGTAAGGTCCTACAGACCGAGTTCTACTCACTAGTGTGGTAGTACCAATAAACCCAGTACTTCTAGAAAAAACATGTAAAGAAGACACATGAAAACGGTGGAGAAGAATTATAGAAGACGAAGACAATCCGGTATGGTAAAGACGGAAAAAAACACGAGTAGAAACGTACTTTTTTACGTTTCTAGGACCATAGAGATAAAAAGAACTTCTCTAGAGATCAGAAAGGGTAAGATAACAAAAGGAGATAAAGAAAAGTAACTAGAAAAGTAACTCCTTCCAAAAGAATGGAGAGGAACGATGAGAAACCTTGACACGTAAGTTTACCCATATAGAAAGGAAAAGAGGAAATGGCAAACGAAGAGAAGAAAAGCGTCGATAAAAATTCAGGAGGAGTCTGTTGGTAAAACGGAAGACGTAAAGAAAAAGAAGCCCTAACAGAACTAGTGATAGAGGACATGTTACAGCGCTTTGAGGTAGATATTAAGAAGTCCTTAAGATAGTCTGGATCAGGGAATTTAGATAAACCCCTGTGTCTCTTCGTCGTTTAAAGGAGCAGAGGTCCGTTGAAGGGTTGAACTCTCTCGAACCGAGCGGACTCCTTGTCTTTCTAATTAATAGTGACTCCGTCACTTACTTTGACTGGGTCCACCGAAAGACAAGGTGAGAGTGAATGGAGTAGGTGGGACAAAGAGGGAGAGACTTATTACCGAGAAAAAAGAAATAGTTCACAGAGGTCACAAATCGTTGACCCACGTTTTGTACGGATGGTAAATCACCCCAGACAGTGTCCATTTATCCCGTCCGTCTCGGTCTCAAAGGGAGAATAACATATTTATGGTGTGTTATAAGAGGTTCAAGGGTGAAGTGGTTGTTTCGGACTTC
This sequence comes from Capra ibex, assembly GCA_006410555.1. Taxonomy (NCBI): domain Eukaryota; kingdom Metazoa; phylum Chordata; class Mammalia; order Artiodactyla; family Bovidae; genus Capra; species Capra ibex. The sequence continues at coordinate 27,689,779 of SJYO01040405.1, forward strand.
ATAAGTGATGGACCGTAAAACGTATTTTATAGACGTTGAAGGTTTAGATCACTAACTGGTTTTTTTATAGTTTTTCACTGACTTTTATCAAAGTACTTCTTTTTTGTTACACTTTCATCTGTCTTTACCTTATTTTCTTTATTATCTTTTTCGGGGAATTTTGACATCTTCCTTTGTGTAGAAAACAAACTTTCCTGAGCTTCATATATACTTTTTACTTTACCTCTTTTTCGTAGATACAATATTTCTCCTTTCGGATGTACAAAGGATCCCATCCCCTATCACCCTCCCCTTTTTTATTTTTAGTTGACGGTAGTTTGAAGAGTAATCTTTATAGACTATAATTTTCCATATACGAACTGAATTTAACAGTAGACTTTCAAAGTTGAGTAGGAGTATAAATAATTTTTAGTGTTAATTCACGTTACTCTTCTAATTTTATAAAAGTCTGTACGTTCCATAACAAAATATAATAAAACCAAAACAATAAAAATTTTTAAAAGAAAAGTAACTAAATATTGTATGTTCAAAGTGACATATTACAATATAAAGTTGAAGACATATGTAGTGTCACACGAGTGGTGGTTTCTAAATCAAAGACGGGTAGTGGTATTTTAACTAGGGGAAATAACTAAAACAGGATGGGTGGGTGAGGGGGAGGCCATTGGTAATGAGACTAAAAACATATGCACACAAACAAAAGACAAAGTAAACCGAACGAGTAAAACAAAAATATAAGATGAATACTTACTTTATTATACCATAAACAAAAGAGGTGTACTGAATAAAGTGAATCTTATAAAAGTTCCAGATAGGTACAACGATACCGTAAAGGTCCTCCGAGTCACCATTTCTTAGGTGGACGGTTACGTTCTCTGTACCCAAGTTAGGGATCCAGTCCTTTTATGAGACAACTTCCTTTATCGTTGGGTAAGATCAAAGAACGGACCCTTTAGGGTACCTGTTTCTTTGGACCTTCCGATCTCAAGTACCCACATCCCTTGATCCAAATTTCTTCCAACTCTTCACGAACGTTTGCTCTGAGAGTTGGTCCCGACTTGTAAGAACGTTTGCTCTACAAGACGGGTCACATCCCTTGATCCAAATTTTTTCCAACTCTTCACGAACGTTTGCTCTGAGAGTTGGTCCCGACTTGTAAGAATGTTTGCTCTACAAGACGGGTCACATCCCTTGATCCAAATTCCTTCTAACTTTTCACGAACGTTTGCTCTGAGAGTTGGTCCCGACTCGTAAGAACGTTTACTCTACAAGTCGATTTTTAGGACAAACAAGGGTACCCTTTTCTTGTAACGAACGTGTGTTCCTACAAAGAGACTAAGGAGTTTTCTTTGTCTGGAACCCTGTTTTGTCTAAGATTCAACTATTCTTTCAAGGGGTTTTGTTTCAGAATCGACGTCATTTATTCGGTTGCATTTCCAATAGAGCGGGACGCGGACGCGTGACATATCAGAGACTTAGCATCACGAACCGTCGAACGGGACATCCAACAACACGTTCCCTATATTTTATTTTGTCGACATTCTTTGTTCACAATTTTATATTTCTAAATTCGGTGAGACGTCACAACCACAAAGTAAGACAGCGGCCGAGTACCCCAATGTTTTATTAACCTGTGTTGAATCGTTGACATGTTGTTGTTGTTGTTTTTTTTTAGGTACAACAACTTTTACCGTTTTAAAGTACAAAACATTGTTTTATCATAAAGTAACATATGTATGTGGTGTAAAAGAAGTAGGTAAACAGTCAACTATCCGTCAATTCTAACAAAGGTATAGAACCGATAATATTTGTTTATTACGATGTTACTTATATCCCGAAAATTTTTTCAAAAAAAAAAAAAAAAAACTATTTATAGGACTCTCATTATAAACCTAATATACCATCAAGATAAGAGAGAGAGAGAAAAAAAAAAAAAACTCCTTAGAGGTATGACAAAAGGAATCACCGATGTGATTCAAAATGTAAGGGTAGTTGTCACATACTCTCAAAAGAAGAGAGGTATTTGAACGATTGTGAACAATAAAGAACGGAAAAACTATTATCGGTAAGATTCCCCGTCCTCCACTATATAGTAACACCGAAATTATTAAAGTCTACAACTTGTAAAAAAAAGTACACGGATAACCAGTAGACATACAGAAGAAATCTTTTTACACTTAAGTCTAGAGACAGGTAAAAAATTTACCCGACAAAACAGTAAAAAATTTCAACATATTCAATGAATATATAATCCTTATAGTATGTAATAACCTATATACTAAACGTTTCTAGAAGGAGGTAAACCATCCGAAAAATTTTTTAAAAAGACTATCAAAGGAAACGATACCTTTTTGAAAAATCTAACTACATCATGGTAAATAAATAGAAACGAAAACAAAGGGGACAGATTCTTCTGTATAGATCTGCCTGTAATAATTCTGGTTATAGGCTCTCACATGTTGGATATAAAAGAAGATCCTCAAATACCAAAGTCCAGAAATGTAAGTGCAGAAATTGATAAACTCCACTAAAAACACATATAAAGACACTATAACATCAGATGAAAGTAAGAAACTGTACACCGACAGGTCAAAAGGGTTATGACAGATCACTTTTCTAATAGGAAAGGAAATCATATACAAGAAACGAGGAGACAGTGTATTAACAGGTATATACACACCTAAATAAACACCCGAGAGGTAAGACAAGGTAACTAGATATATGGACAAAAAGACGGTTATGTACGACGAAACATTATTATACTTTAGTCCCTCATACTATGGAGGTCGAAATAAGGAAAAAAGAGTCTTAATTAAACCGAAGTACCCCAGAATAAACCAAGGTATGATTAAAATCCTAAAAAACAAGATAAAGATACTTGTTATGATAAGTCTAAAACTATCCCTCATGTAACTTAGATTTCTGACGAAATCCATTATACTTGTAAAATTATTACAATTAAGAAGGTGAAGTACTTGTACCTTATATAAAGGTAAAGAAACACGGTAGAAGTTAAATAAAGTTGTTACAGACTGTCAAAAGTCACATATCCAAAAAAAATAAAGGAACCAATTAAAATAATGATCCATAAAATAAGAAAATAATACTAACATTAACCCAACGAAATTAAAAAAGAAAAACGATCACATATCTTGTCTCTTCCACTACCGTGGGGTGAGGTCATGAGAACGGAGTTTTTAGGGTACCTGTCTCCTCGGACCATCCGACGACAGTTACCCTAGCGATTCTCAGTCTGTACTGACTCGCTGAAGTGAAAGTGAAAAGTGAAAGTACGTAACCTCTTCCTTTACCGTTGGGTGAGGTCACAAGAACGGACCTCTTAGGGTCCCTGTCCCCTCGGACAACCCGACGACAGATACCCCAGCGTGTCTCAGTCTGTGCTGACTTCGCTGAATCGTCGTCATCGTCGTCTTTACGTTATCTAAAAACATATAACCAAAACGTAGGACTTTGAAGTGATATAAAAAAAATAATAAAGATTATCAGAAAACTACCGTAGTAATCCCAAAAGATACATATTATAATACGATAGGTGTTTATCATTTTAAAATTAAGAAGAAAAGGTTAACTTTATGGAAAATAAAGAAAAAGAAAAGAGTAACGAGACCGACTCAAAGGAATCATACAATTTACTCACCCCTCTTACCCCTAGGAAAGTTTGGAAATCGATCTAAGTTAGATTTTTACTCTCTCCCGAAACTATTTTATACTTTGTTTTCCCCTCTTTATCGTTACTTATGGTGTCTTTATGTTTCCTAATATTCTCTTATAATACTTGTTGATATACGATTCTTAAACCTGTTCACTTTTCTTTACCTATTTAAGAATCTTAGTGCTTTGAAAGGTCTTGACTTAGTACTTCCTTATCTTTTAGACTTATCCGGTTAGTGATCATTTCTATAACTTTATCATTAGTTTTGGAGGGGTTTTTATTTTTGGATCCTGGTCTACTGAAGTGATCACTTAAGATTGTTTTTAAGTTTCTAAATTGTGGATAGAAGAAGGTTGATAACATTTCCTATTTTATCGTTCCTTGAGAAGGTTTGAGTAAAATACTCCGGTCGTAATGGGACTATGGTTTTGGTCTATTCCTGTAATGGGTCTTTCTTTTAGTATGGAGTCAGGGATAAATACTTATATTTATCAACTATAAACGGATACTTGTGTATACGTTTATATGAGTTGTTTTATAATCGTTCGGTTTATGTTGTCATGGAACTTCACTATCGTGTGACACTAGTTCACCCTAAATAAGATCTCTCCGTTCCTACCAAATTATAAGTGTTTGGTACTTATGTCATGGAATAGTGTTATTTTCTATTTTTGTAAACACTGACTACGTATTTGTCGAAATGTTCTAACTTGTCGACAAATACTCCTTTTGTTTTGTTGTTGTTGTTGTTGTGGAGAGTTATTTTAACCATGTCTTCCTTATATGGAGTTGTATTATTTGCGGTATATACCGTTCAGGTCTCGATTGTAGTATGAGACCCCACTTTTAACTTTCGACAAGGACATTTTTAAAAGAATATGAGAACCTATGTTCGGTTCCTTCTTCCATATTACCTTTTCGTCGTTTTTGACAAGAGTTTCTTGTCACTCTTCTCTCAATAGGTTTCCACTGTTGATCAGAATGTGAAGGTTCGGCTCTTAACCGTGTTCTATCTCCTAAGTCCTTCTCTTCAAAACTTACCCTTTTATTATGAGACATCTGTTTAATCATGTTAACTCTCAAACCCTTTTTTTACTCTTATATGATTTTAGATAATTATAATCCCCTTACATTTTTCTTTTTAATTAAATTGAACTGTGAACTAAGTAATATGTAACTCATTCTCATAAACTTGGTATTTATTTAGTTATATTAGTATCGTGTACCCGTGTACCAAAGGTACCGTTCTTTTTGATAAATATCATGTTATAGTCTTATTGTTGTAATAAAATATTGAAGGTATTAGTCCGTAATCATTTCAGTGTCTTCTTATTTGATATCGAATAATTATTTATTATTACTTAATAAATTAATTATATGTATTATGTAATTATTTTGTCTCAAGAAATGCAATACTCTAAGAGACACTTTTCGAATTACTCAACTTACATTCGGTTTGTTGATTTTAACTTAATCCTTCTACATCCTAAAAGTGACTTTAAGGAGTTTCTTTCCTCTCCACCAAAGTAAAGACTCTCCAAGTCCCTACTCTCCAAGTCTCTATACTTTTCCAACCCTTTCTTTCCTACAAGTTCCGATGTAATAGTTATAGGTGTTAAAACAATTATGAAATCTCTTTTGTTGGAGGACGAAAGTTCACGTTATTGAACTTTTCCTTTTAACAGAATGACTGTAATGACTTTTACTTGAAAATTTTCCTGTAAATCATACTATGGTCGTTACTCTAGAAAATACAGGATTTACTAATGACGAGTTTCGTATATCACTGAAAAAACTTTAAAGGAAAAAGGGAGTATTATTGGGATATTTCATTCATTATGGAAAAATTAAAGTTTACACCTACTTTGATTTCAAACCTCTCGTTATAGAACGGGTTCTATTGTGTCAAATGTTCTTTATCTTAGTTATACGATTAGTTCCAAAAACACTAACTCTATGACTTGTCTTACCTTTTACCGATCTGGTATTTTAATACGATTATCTTGAACCTGGATGTTGGAGGCATCGTTAGTAGAGTCTTACCAGTCCCGATCCAGTGACTGAAGATCGAAGGGATAAAAAGGGTGAAGATGAAAACAGGTTGAATCCGAGTTGGTCTCTTTCATTTTACACGAGAGGTTGGGTTAATGTATCGTATAGGGTGAAGATCAATCGAGTGGAGAGGAAACGGTACGGTTGTTGGAGATTAGTCTGGGATGGACCAGTGTAAAAAACGATATTTTGAAAAGATGAGACGGATTGAAACTCAGGAACGACTTTGTTAATTACCATTGACTTAGGAAACGGTATCGTTCGAGACTTATTTATGGAAAACAAACAGGAGTAAACCCACTCGAAACGAATAAAGGTGTATGGTTTACGATATTAAAGTCAGTGACATGTCATTGTAAATCTGAAGGTTACGTTGTTGTTTAACGATAAGAATTTTGAACGAAAACCTTCTATTTTAAAAGGTCCGTTTCCATTTTTGTTTTGTTTGTTTGTTTGTTTTTGTAAGTGTCCTCGAGGGGTGAAATCTATTAAACCTCACTATTTGATATCATTTTATTTTTGACGTTTAACAACAAGATTGAGAATTCAAGTGAAGACAAGATATAAATATCAACCTTCTTTCCTAGGTCCCGGTTTACTGGAAAATACAACATAAGGAACCAAGGGAAGATGTCGACCATAACAATATCTATTTTTGTTGGTCGTCGCAAGTCTACATTCGACGTCTAAAACAATTTCGTTTCACGAAAGACCGAGAATTACCGAAAAAGAAACATTTACCTTACTTTGTGTCGTCCCTGATTTTCATTCGTGGATTTATAAAGGTTAATTTCGTTCCCCAGACCCGTTTATTTTATTAATTCCCCTTTACAAATTTTATCATAGTTGCGTACTCCAAACTGAGTCTGTTCCTTCCTCTCTAAGATATAGTTAGTGAAGGTTCATGAAACTGAAGTCGTATACTATGGAATCCATCGAGACGTAATTAGATAAAGGTCTCCGGTGGTCCGAGATTATGAGACCGGTGGACTACGCTTCTCGACTGAGTAAACTTTTATGGGACTACGACCCTTTCTGACTTCTGTTTTCTTCTCCCCGCGTCTTCTACTCTACCAATCTATCATTATGGTTTGGTTATCTGTATTTAGACTCGTTTAAGACCCTCTATTCCTTCCTGTCCCTTCGGACCTACCGAAGTTAGGTACCCCAGTGTCAACCTGTGCTGAATCGTTGACTTGTTGTTATTGTTATTGGTCATAAACAAAGAGTTGACAACAAAGACTCTTTTAGACAAAGAGGTCTCGAATACTTCACAAGATGTTGTTTCGTCTCCCATCATAGAAAAAATTACTTTATACTTGTTGACCCAATGTGTTTTAACATTTGTAAGGAAAGATTATTATGAAGGTACTCGAAATTAATATATCCTTCTATACTGGACTTTTACAAAGATTTATAAAAGTGTCAAGTCAAGTACCCTCATCACAAGTTTCTTTGTATTAACTCAACAATCTAGAAGTAACCTTCGGTAGAATTTCGAAATTTACTTAAAGATATAAGGTAACGTTACTTCTATAATGTCTCACGTCTCAGACTTTTCCCGGTTACTCAATTGAAATCTTAAAACTTTGATCCTATTCCACTTTCTTCCTTCCCAGAATGTGCTGTCTTATCTTGTCACTAATTTCCGACTCCTGTACCATGGTCAGACAATCTAAACTTAACGACCTAAATGACGAAACACCGAAATTTTCACTTTCACAATCAGAGAGTCAGTACAGGTTGAGAGATACTGGGGCACCTGACATCGGGTAATCCTAGGAGACAGGTACCTTAAGAGGTCTTTTCTTATAACCTCTTCCATATAATAACCTCACCGTATAATAATTAATGTAATACGAAGTCAAAGGAGAAGTTAACTTTCAATGACTCTCCTAACTTATTTAATCGTATACGTTTTACGATTCTTACAATATGAAAAGTAATGATAACGGTATTAAATAGTAAAAGACCCTTTTGACTTGTCGTCCAGAACCTGACAAGACTGGTGTGAGAAAGGAGACTCATATGTCATTTGTTCAATTAACAAATACGATACTTTTTACCCAGACTTTTAAGAAACTTTTAGAGTTGCACACGACAAACCCCTTCCAACAGTCTTCTCCACCCCCGAGTATACGTTCAGTATGTAAAGTCAGGGAATCGTGAGAACATGGATATTTCTCCAATTAGGAGACGGTTTACTTATGGGTGATGTAAGATGGAGAGAGGAGTTCTACAAAAAGAAGATGTCTTAATACGATACTTAACCTCGTACCACGTTTGACGAGACTCCCGATTGAGTGACCCTATTGAGACTGTAGTAAACTTCGTGTCTCTGGGAGACCCTTGGGATCCCCCAAATATAGGGATGATGACACAAACGTCAATCCAGGAAGTGAGTCGACTTCTCACTGAGTGTAAAGATACCTTTCTAACGGAACTAAATATCTATCGATTACTTTACTGATCTAAAATTTAGTCGTTTTGTAAAGTTTATATTATAAGATAAGAAACGGGGGAGAGATAAGAAGGAAGTGTGACCGTGAGCTTGTCCTATTTATATTAAAGGGGTTTAATTTTCAAGAAAACAAATCGTAAGATAAATTCAGTCGTAACTAAAATACCCTTTGTTATTTTTTTGTCCTTGACTTAGACCGAATAAGTTTAAATCAAATTTTCAAGTCAAGTCAAGTGAAATCAGAGTGTCATTACAGTCCGAGAAACGCTGGGGTACCTGACATCGTGTGGTCCGAAGGGACAGGTAGTCGTTGAGGGTCTCAAATGATTTTGAGTACAGGTTACTCAGCCACTACGGTAGGTCGGTAGAGTAGGATGCGGCAGGGAAAGAGGAGGGTAGGAGTTAGAAAGGGTCGTAGTCCCGGAAAAGTTTACTCAGTCAAGAAGTGCAGTCCACCGGTTTGATAACTTCAAAGTCGAAGCCGTAGTCAAGAAGGTTACTTATAAGTCCTGACTAAAGGAAACCCTAACCAACCAACCTAGAGGAACGTCAGGTTCCCTTAGAGTTCTCAGAAGAGGTTGTGGTGTCAAGTTTTCGTAGTTAAGAAGTGGCGAGTCGAAAGAAATATCAGGTTGAGAGTGTAGGTATGTACTGATGACCTTTTTGGTATCAAAACTGATCTACATGGAAACAACTGTTTCATTACAGAAACGAAAAATTATACGACAGGTCCAACCAGTATCGAAAAGAAGGTTCCTCGTTGGCAGAAAATTCAAGTACCGACGTCAGTGGTAGACGTCACTAAAACCTCCGGGGTTTTATTTCAGACAGTGACAAAGGTAACAAAGGGTTAGATAAACGATATTTCACTACCCTGGTACTAGAATCAAAAGACTTACAATACAGAACTCAGTTGAAAAGGTGAAAGGGGAAAATGAAAGTACTTCTCCTAGAAGTCAAGAAGAAACGAAAGACGGTATTCCCACCACAGTAGACGTATAGACTCCAATAACTATAAAGAGGGTCGTTAGAACTAACGTCGAACACGAAATAAGTCAGGTCGTAAAGAGTACTACATGTTCCGTATATTCAATTGATTCGTCCCACTGTTATATATCGGAACTGTATGAGGAATGGGTTAAACCTTGGTAAGACAACAAGGTACAGGTCAAGATTGACAACGAAGAACTAGACGTATATCTAAAGAGTCCTCTGTCCAGTCCACCAGACCATAAGGGTAGAGAACTTCCATTAAAAGGTGTCAAACAACACTAGGTGTGTCAGTTTCGAAACCGTATCAGTTATTTTTTATTCATCTACAAAAAAAGACCTTAAGAGAACGAAAGAGTTACTAGATTGTACAACCGTTAAACTAGAGACCAAGGAGACGGAAAAGATTTAGGTCGAACTTGCAGACCTTCAAGTACCAAGTGCATGACAACTTCGGACCGAACCTCTTAAAACTCGTAATGAAATGATCGTACACTCTACTCACGTTAACAAGTCGTCAAACTTCTCAAAAATCGTAACGNAAAAAGACCTTAAGAGAACGAAAGAGTTACTAGATTGTACAACCGTTAAACTAGAGACCAAGGAGACGGAAAAGATTTAGGTCGAACTTGCAGACCTTCAAGTACCAAGTGTATGACAACTTCGGACCGAACCTCTTAAAACTCGTAATGAAATGATCGTACACTCTACTCACGTTGACAAGTCGTCAAACTTCTCAAAAATCGCAACGGAAAGAAACCCTAACCTTACTTTTGACTGGAAAAGGTCAGGACACCGGTGACGACTCAAAAGGTTTAAACGACCGTATAACTCACGTCGTGACAGTGTCGTAGTAGAAAATCCTAAACTTTATCCAGTTGACCTTAAGGTAGTGGAGGTGATCGAAGTAAGTATCACCATGAAGGATTCCGGGTGAACTGAAGTGTAAGGTACTACAAACCGAGACCCATTCTCTAGTGTGGTAGCACTAATAGACCCAGTAATTCTAGAAAAAACATATCAAGAAGACACATAAGAACGGTGGAGAATTACAGAAGACGAAGACAATCCAGGTATAATAAAGACAGAAAAAAACACGAGTAGAAACGTACTTTACAAGGGAACCATAGAGATTAAAAGAACTTCTCTAGAGATCAGAAAGAGTAAGACAACAAAAGGAGTAAAGAAACGTAACTAGTGAAAGGAGTTAAAGAAACGTAAAGAAAGAATAGAAAGGAACGATAAGAAACCTTGAGACGTAAGTTTACCCATATAGAAAGGAAAAGAGGAAACGGAAAGTGAAGAGAAGAAAGTGTCGATAAACAGTCCGGAGGAGTCTGTTGGTAAAACGTAAAAAATTAAAGAAAAAGAACCCCTACCAGAACTAGTGACGGAGGACATGTTACGGTACTTGGAGACAGGTATCAAGAAGTCCGTGAGATAGTCTATATTAGGGAACTTAGATAAACAGTGAAGGTGACATATAAGTATTCCCCAAACTAAATCCAGTATGGACTTAACAGATCACCAAAAGGGATGAAATAAGTTAAGTTCAGACTTAAGCCGGTATTCCTTAAGTACTAGACTCGGTGTCAGTCGAGGGCCAGAACAAAAACGACTGACATATCTCGAAGAGGTAGAAATAAGAGTTTCTCATATTAGTTAGACTAAAGTCATAACTGGTAGACCACTACATGTAAACATTTCAGAAGAGAACACAACAACCTTCTCCCACAAACGACACTGGTTACGTAAGAGAACCGTTTTGGGATAATCGGAAACGGGACGAAGTAAGACATGGAATTCCTGTTTAAATAAAGACCTTTGTGGAGAAAACGTAAAGTCAGGGGAACTACTTTTCCTGTAGAAAAAACCCACAAGCAAGATCTTCCAGAACATCCAGAAGTATCTTTTCAAGTTGAAGTCGAAGAAGTCGTAATGCCCAGTCCCGTATCCGTACCTAATGACACTATGACTTTCTAAACGGAACCTTTGTTTGTCTCTAATAAGACAGTAAAAACTCTAACGTAGGTTCTTGACGTAAAGCCTGACAAAGTAACTGATACTACCGATGAGGTAAAGAAGATTCCCCAAGAACGGGTGTCATCTACTTTCTTAAAGTTAGATACCGAAAGATTTAGGCAGTTCCAAATAATCAGAGACATGGGACTGTGTCGTTGTGCGACTATTCATATTACGTAACGAAAGGTCACTTCTCCCATAAATTTTCGACTTATCGACGTTTTATCGAATATTATAGTGTTACGATCGACTTTCCTAATCTTGATTACTCGTTGTAAACCTAATGTACAAACATACCGTGATATTTTTAACAGTAAGAGGATTTTATCATGTTCGAGAAAAACGCCGATAAGTCGAAAATTTATGGAAGAAGTGACTTTTGATTACGTAATATCAATAGTCGCACAACGACACAGTCCCATGTCTCTGATTATTTGGAACTTCCTAAACTTTCGGTATCTAAGACTTTAAGAAAGTAGTTCAAAGAGACCGTCCAATTTAATGAATGAGAATAATTTTGTCCGTCGTCAAGGAGGATTATCACTTTCCAGTGGAATTCACGGAGACATTTATTAATGTATTAAGATTTTAGAACGTCAACTTTATGGGTAAAAATTAGTAGGTTGAGTGAAGATCTTGTATCGTTCCGTTATCATAGTAAAATTTCAACTATAAAATATGTACAAAGTTACGGTAAGAGGGTTTAGTAAGGTGGGAGCGGGTGAGGGTGTCTCAAGTTTTCTGACAAGATATGTAGACACAGAGAAAACGACAGAGTGTATGTCTCCCTACCATACCCCTCCCTCCTGCCTCCCCCAAGTCCTACCCCTTGTGTACATATGGACACCGCCTAAGTACAACTACATACCGTTTTGGTTATGTTATAACATTTCATTAATTGGAGGTTAATTTTATTTATTTAAATATAATTTTTTAATTCAACTGTAAAATTAGAGGTTGAATTAGTAACAAGTTCTATCCTTTGTTAGTCATTGGTATAGGTTTTAGTAAAATTTCAATTAAATAAATTGAGAATTGGAGAAAGTACAAAGTTAACAGTTAAGATAAAAGATTTATTCACCACTCTCATTAGTTTTCACAGAGTATTTACCGATACACATTTTACACGTAAAAAAATTGGATTTGAAATTGTTTGTTACTGCGATTGGGAGTGACTTCTTAGTTGATTCAAATAGATGTAAGGGGTGAAACCACATACCCACGTTATAAAGGAAAAAATATTAAGTATTTGAATCGGATTTCTAAACTTTTTGTTATTACGTACGAAGAAATATAGTTGACATACTATGATGTACGACACATGGATCAGTGACTCAGTACAGGCTGAGAAATACTGGGGTGTCTGACATCGGGTGGTCCAAGAAGACGGGTGACTCTAAGAGTTCCGTTCTTATAACCTCACCCAAACGGTACGGGAGAGGTGAGAGGTCCCCTAGAAGGGTTGTGTCCCTGACTTGGGTCTAGAGGGTGTAACGTCCACTAAGAAATGATAGACTCGGTTGTATACTATAATCGTCCCACTATTGAAGTAGGTGGTGATATTATAATAAAAACAAAGAAATCGAATCTCAGATTTTAAATTTCTTTTTTTCTATATGTGTTTGTGTGTTTTGTAACGTTCCCGTACCGTTAAATCTTTTATTATATATAAACGTTTGATATTTATGTGTATAAAGAGATATTAAGATAAATTTACTAAGTTCTTTTTCGAATCCACAAAAATCAGTAAAGTTTGAAGTAAACTTTAATGAGACTCCCGTTTACTTTATTTATTTTACTCTACAATATATATAGGGTAAATCAAGAGACATTGTCACTTTCTACTATCTTACTTGGTCGTTTAAGTATAAACGAAATAAGGTTAGAGGTGATTATGTGTATCCGACTAGAAGTAATCATCTTTGTTTTTAAGACACTTGATATCTTTGATCTTAGGTACAAGACGACTCTTAATGTTTTTTCTCCTAAGAACGGAAGTAGAAGTTTCTAATTGAATTAGTCCCCCAAAAGACCGTCAGGTCACCAATTCTGAAACGGAAGGTGACGTCTCCCAAGCTAGGGACCAGTCACACGATTCTTAGGTATACGAAACCCTGGTTTTTCTGTTTTGTACTTTGTCTTCGTTGTAACATTGTTTAAGTTACTTCTGAAATTTTTTACCAGGAGTAATTTTTTGTTTTTTTAAGAAATTTTTTTAGTATGATTAGTCTGAACAGAAGAACACAGAGGAAAACTAAAAAGGAGAAAGAATCATAAGGAGAGGATTGAGGGTGAACTAGACTGTTTACAGAAATCCAGAGTTGTAAGTACAAAGAAAAGGAGGGTGGGGACCCGTATAAGTAGTATACAATTACGTAAATGTATTTTAACATGAAAAGAAGTGACATTCTCCCGGACTCGAGTGTACTTTTTTTTTTTTACAAATTTTATTTCCGACGTTAATTATACGGATAGTAATTGACTAAAAATTTACGTCATATTACTGGAATCCCTAAGTTCGGAAAACTCTCAACAAACTGGAATTTAGATGTTTTTCTAACTTTTTAATGGAGATCTTCCTATCTAATAAACCAAACATCAATTGTTTATTAAAATGTCATATGGAGACTCTTATACATACTCCTTTTGTATTTTTTTCAATACTATGGTTCTCGAAATGTTCCCGACTTTTCACGTAGTTTTTGGATTTACTTAACTTATAATTAAACTATGTGAACCATGTTAACGTATCATCGTATTTATACCTCTTCTAAGGACTTTAAGACTTAATGGTCGACATATTTAAAGGAATATTCTTCGAGTAACGATGATCGAATTGAACGTATAAACTCTTATTTAAATATTTTATACGTTAAATTTTTATTTTAAAAAGAGTCCTAAGTTGAGTTCTACGTAACTAATGTCGTATGAGTGTTTATCACTTATGTTAGTATCACCGTATCATAATGGAATTGTAAAGTAAGTACTAACATCAAATGAAGTCTTCATGGAACGTCCTTAGATATGTTTAAAACTATTTAGAACAATGTTTAATAAGTTATAGTGTCGTCGAAGATACCTATTGTTAAGTTCCATTATAGTTTAATTTAGATCCTAGAGTCTGCGTATCCTATTATTTCGTGGACCTTTGGTACACAACTTATTTTCGTGTATTAAGCGTAAGAGAAGGATTTACTTTTGAAAACAAGTACGTATGGAGTCACAGTGGTAGAGACTGGTGAGTAGTCATGTCAAGTCAGCGAGTCAGTACAGACTGAGAAACGTTTGGATACCTAACGTCGTGTGGTCCAGAGGGACAGGTAATCATTGTCGACCACGAATCAGTTTGAGTACAGGTAACTCAGTCACTACGATAGGTTGGTAGAGGAGTAGAGAGCAGGGGCAGAGGAGTCCGGAAGTTAGAAAGGGTCGGAGTCCCAGAAAAGGTTACTCAGTGGAGAAGCGTAGTCCCCCGCTTTGCTACCCTTAAAGTCGGAGTCGGAGTCAGGAAGGTTACTAATAAGTCCTGACTAAAGGAAACCCTAATCAACCAACCTAGAGGAACGTCAGGTTCCCTGAGAGTTCTCAGAAGAGGTTGTGGTGTCAAGTTTTGGCAGTTAAAAAACCACGAGTCGAAAGAAATGTCAGGTTGAGAGTGTAGGTATGTTCTGATGACCCTTTTGGTATCGAAAATGATCAGTCTGTAAACGACCGTTTCATTACAGAAATGAGAGTGTAGGTATGTTCTGATGACCCTTTTGGTATCGAAAATGATCAGTCTGTAAACGACCGTTTCATTACAGAAACGAAAAATTATACGACAGATACAACCAGTATTGAAAAGAAGGTTCCTCGTTCGTAGAAAATTAAAGTACCGACGTCAGTGGTAGACGTCACTAAAACCTCGGGGTTTTGTTTGAGGCAGTGACAAAGGTAACAAAGGGGTAGATAAACGGTACTTCACTACCCTGGTCTACGGTACTAGAATCAAAAGACTTACAACTCAAAATTCGGTTGAAAAAGTGAGAGGAAAAAGTAAAAGTAGTTCTCAGAAATCGAGAAGAAGCGAAAGACGGTATTCTCACCATAGTAAACGTTTAGACTTAAATAACTATAAAGAGGGTCTTTAGAACTAAAGTCGAACACGAAGTAGGTCGGGTCGTAAATCGTACTACATGAGACGTATCTTCAATTTATTCGTCCCACTGTTATATGTTGGAACTGTATGACGAAAGGGTTAAACCTTGGTCAGACAACAAGGTACAGGTTAAGATTGACAACGAAGAACTGATGTCAATTAACATTGACTGGTGAGTACAATGTTAAATTTTCATTACCGAACAAAAAGTGACGGTTCTGACGTTACCGATTGGATCGAAATTTACTATTACGTTACTCACATGATCTTATTTACGGTTAGATTAAAAAAGATTGTAAACGAAACCGTTCAACATCTTTGTTATTGCGTGAAGAGAGATTTTAAGACTCCGGTCTTTCTTTCGGTTTCCTTAAACAAAAAAAACAGATAAACAAAACAAAACAAAAATTAAACCGACACGACACGTCGAACACCCTAGAATCAAGAGGTTGCTCCCTATCATGGTCAAGTCCCTATCATGGACCTGAGACAGTCAATGTCATGGCACAGGGTAGGTCTTCTGGCGGTTCCTTAAGGGTTTCTTTTGTTTTTGTTTTCCTGTTATTTACATAGTAGAAACAACAGTACAGTCTTTAAAAAACGTTTAGTTCATATTCAAAGTACTTTAGGAATTTTGTCCTATGTTATGTGTCTTTTGGTAGAATATGGTCATCTCGTTCCGGTTTTTATTAGACTCATCCATTTTTCGGTGAAAGACGATGATACAGGATCAGTGTATGAAACTTTATGGGTCTCCGACTATTAATTGATGTCAGTTTTAGTTTCACTCTTGGGTAATTGGGGAATGTTTCGGAAATAAACAAAGGGAAACAGAAAGTATAAACTGAAACCCTTCGGATATATATATATATATATATGTGTGTATATATATATATATATTTCACTGTTTGATGGTTCATATTTCTATTATTTCCGAAATTTATATTTATCAACTAAACTGGGTATTCCAGGTAGACGGACAACGAATAAGAGAAGGTAATCCTTAATTTACCGATAAAATAGTCATAACAACAATTGACTTCGACATATTTCTAATTTATCTTATAATTTTAATGTACCTAACCTCTCCACAGGTAAACCTTATTCTTCTCTGTATAAAATTCAAGACTCTATATAAAAAGTGTAAATAAAAACAAACGAATAAGTGAGTCACTTATAGATGACCTGTAGATAATACGTGGAGGAAGTTCGAAACTTCTATGTCACTTTTTCACCTTCAACGAGTCAGTACAGGTTGACAAGCACTGGGGTACCTGATATTGGGTGGTCCGAACAGACATGTACCTTAAGAGGTCCGTTCCTATTACCTCACCCATCGGTATGGGAAAAAGTCCCCTGGAAGGCTTGTGTCCATAGTTCTAATCCAGAGGGAGTAACGTTCGTCTAAGATGACAGACTCGGTATCATAACTTACTTTATTTGTTTTTATCGATAGAAGAATCTCAAATAAAAGATCAACCTCCGAGATAGGTTAACATAAATTATAAGTTAGAACCTCCAGATTACCCGTTTAGTTTGAACCATTCAGGTTTATTAAGATTCAGGGAGAAGGGGAAGTTTACATAAAGAGGAGGTCAGAAAGGATAAAGTCATTTACCGTAGAGTTAAGTGGTACACGAATACAGTTTTTGATCAATAAAAACAAAAGAGGGTAAGGGAGTAAGATGTGAATGTGAGGTAAGTAGTAGTCTACGACGACCAAGATGGAAAGTCTATACAAGGGTTACATTGACGATAGTGGAACTAGTATTAAAGAGTTGATATGACCTCATTATTCAAAAGATTGAAAGGACTAAACATTCTTTTTTGTCCTCTATTCTCCTTCTGTTTCCCTCTTTTTCTTATGTTTTATCTTTATCCCTTTCTCATAAAGATTAATAAATGGATTCCATAGGTCCTTAATCCGATTTCGTCTATTTATTTATCTATACACACACACATATATATATATATACGTGTTTATCCATATGTATGTATAGAGAGTGAAGTCAAGTCAAGTCAGTGAGTCAGCACGGGCTGAGAAACGCTTGGGTACTTATCGTCGTGCGGTCCGGAGGGACAGGTAGTGGTTGAGGGCCTCAAGTGAGTTTGAATACAGGTAGCTCAGTCACTACGGTAGGTCGGTAGAGTAGGAGACAGCAGGTGAAGAGGAGGACGGGGTTAGGGAGGGTCGTAGTCTCAGAAAAGGTTACTCAGTTGAGAAGTGTAGTCCACCGGTTTCATGACCTCAAAGTAGAAATCGTAGTAAGGGAGGTTACTTGTGGGTCCTGACTAGAGGAAATTTCTCCTTACCAACCAACCTAGAGGAACGTCAGGTTTCCTGAGAGTTCTCAGAAGAGGTTGTGGTGTCTAGTTTTCGTAATTAAGAAACCGTGAATCGAAAGAAGTCTCAGGTTGAGAGTGTCGGTATGTACTGGTGATCTTTTTGGTATCGGAACTGATCTGCCTGGAAACAACCGTTTCATTACAGAGACGAAAACTTATACGATAGATCCAACCAGTATTAAAAGGAAGGTTCCTCATTCGTAGAAAATTAAAGTACCGACGTTAGTGGTAGATGTCACTAAAGCCTCGGGGGAGTTTTTTTCAGACTGTGACAAAGGTGACAAAGGGATAGATAAAGGGTACTTCATTACCCTGGTCTACGGTACTAGAATCAAAAGACTTACAACTCGAAATTCGGTTGAAAAAGTGAGAGGAGAAAGTGAAAGTAGTTCTCCGAAAAATCAAGAAGAAGTGAAAGGCGGTATTCCCACCACAGTAGACGTATAGACTCCGATAACTATAAAGAGGGCCGTTAGAACTAAGGTCGAACACGAAGAAGGTCGGGTCGCAAAGAGTACTACATGAGACGTATCTTCGATTTATTCGTCCCACTGTTATATGTCGGAACTGCATGAGGAAAAGATAAACCTTTGTCAAACAACAAGGTACAGGTCAAGATTGACAGCGAAGGACTGGACGTATGTCCAAAGAGTTCTCCGTCCAGTCCACCAGACCATAAGGGTAGAGAGAGTCTTACAAGGTGTCAAATAACACTAAGTGTGTCAGTTTCCGAAACCGTATCAGTTATTTTGTCATTATCTACAAAAAAAAGACCTTGAGAGAAGGAAAAAGGTACTAGGTCGTCTACAACCGTTAAACTAGAAACCAAGGAGACGGAAAAGATTTTGGTCGAAGTTGTAGACCTTAAAGTACCAAGTGTATAACGACTTCGGATGAATAAAATAATTATTATTGTACGACAATTTAACTTTGTATTGGTGATTTGTATTAAAAAATTTCATAAAAAGGTTAGGTACAGGTAACCTTTCAAGGATTTCGTGACTGTTGGACCATCGTTTCCTATAAAGATCACGGGTCTGAAACCAGAAACATATAGTAAAAGGATATTTTACTTGGTTTCAAAGAGTTTTTATCGTCCCTAATATATTACAGACGTACCTTTGTAAAATGGAATCCATGGTTTTTTATTTATTTATTTAGAGTTCTGGAGATGATCTCAGTACGGTTTCCTGAGTCATCAATTTTCTCAAGGTGTGACCAACTTCTAAGTTTTTACGTTCGTAGTTTTTATTATATTAAATTTATGTATTTTACCTCATTTACATTGTCAATTAGTACTATTATTTTTTTACGAGTAACGAGTAGTAAACTTCTACGACCATTTACCTGAGTAATACGACACTTTATTTACATTTTTAAACTTATACATAGGATGAGAAAAGATGGTAGTGACACGAAAAACCTATTACTTCATTATATACTCTTCAAATAAAAATTCCCTCTTAAAGTCCAATCTTTTATTATACTGTCTTAATATAGTAAAATATATGACATTAATTAATTAGATCTATAACTAGTTGTCAATGAGAATTGTAGTCTTTTGTTCTTTCTGTCTGAAATAGACGGAGTAAAATATATTTGTGTTATGATAGATACTTTACCATAATGTTTTTTCTCTTTAATTATTTAGACTTAGTGTAGTTCGGAGGTAAAGATTAGATATCTTTTTATGTGTTCTGAAAACCAAATGTTTGAACACTTAAATGACCCACTCTGGATTTTGACCGGGGATATATACCTCCCGTTCTTCTCTAGGTTCTTTCTCCGACTGGTGAGGACTAACCATCCACCGTCCAAATTATTCGTTCCCCTGAATTAACGGTCCGAACTGAACCCGTCGACGTTCTGTTCGTCTAGAAGGGTGAATTTGTGGTCTTAGAATTTTCAAATATATCTCCGAAATTGACCCAAGTCAGTACATATGACAGATCTACCGGAGTTATCATTTAATGAGAGAGGTCAAACGTGGGAACTTTTACCAAGGCGAACACCATAGTTACCCACCTTGTATATAAGTAAGCTTCCTGTCTCTTCTCCCTTTCCTCGGAGACTGATGGGTCCGGGTCAAGTGTCCAGTTAACGACCAGTACTAGAGAGTTATTGAAGAAATTGTTTCTCGTTTCTCATACAATTTTCTGTGTCTTCTCTTCGTTAGTCGTTTTCGACTTGATGTCCCCTGACGACCTGTTTCTTAGAATAAAGACTAAGTTGTTTATACAACATTCATTAAATTTTTGTTTCTCTTTCTACCTGTCTTTGTCTGTGATACTCGAGATTCAATGTTCCATGTATTCCGTCTTTGTCTTACTATCCAACTCTTGTGGTTCGAACAACATGGTCTCTTTGGTGTCTATTTCTTTACTGAGTGATTGTCGGGGAGTGATTCGTAGTGCGTCCACGTCCGTGTTACTCCCTGATCTTACTGTATCATTCGAAATGTGGAGTTTCTACTTTTGGATGGTGTTCAAAGTATTACTTGGGACGGGTAAAACGTTTGCATTGTGTACTGTTCCATACTTCTTGTCAGTGTAAATATATCACTTGAGAACTTTGATTTTTAAACGAAAGGTGATAAGTAAGGGCCCGGGGAATGGGGAGAACGAGGGACGAAGGGTCTATTTTATGGGCTGAGTTGACGGATAGGTCCTTTGTGTAGAATTGAAACGAAGGACAGAGAAATAAACCGGTGTAACATCACTTCGGAAATGTAAGGCCTTCTCCGATAACGGAGTCGTAAACCAGAAAGGTAAAACGTCACCCGTTTTTCGATGAATAAGACGATGTTTTAGAAAATATGATTTCTCTGTATAATTGATTTACGTTACAAATATTGACTGAAACAAGGACTAAAAAAATTACATTTTTATTAACACCGTAAACACTCTTTCAACCTTTTTAAATTTGTTACCTGGAAAAGACTATAATTCCTAAATAATTCAAAAAGTTTATTATTACTGTAGTACCCATAGAAATTTTTCTTCCAATAACTGAAAGTCTCTTTGTGTGACTTTATACATATCTACTTTATTATGTAGAATGTGAACACGTCCTTACTATTCCCCTTCATTCATGCCATGTCTTGTGTTCTACCCGGTCCACAACTATTGACAACTACTGTCTATTACGATTTCCTAAAATAATATAAGAGGATAAAGATATATACCAATTTCGAAAGATATTATTTGTTAAATTTTATTTACAAGTTTCACTGTACTATATTTTATATATTCATTTCAAAAACTCTGTTCTTCTATGTTGACACAAGGAAATTAACAACCCACAACCTAGTAAACGACTCACAAAATTTTGTAAATTTTAGTCTATTCTTGCATTATAAACTCCAAAGTACGGAAATCACATACAACACAACCGTCTCCACAAAGGTCTCCTCGTCTTAAATGTAAAAACCGTTTTTAAGAGTACATAGTCATGAAGATTACAACATATCCAATTCAATGACATTTTTCCGTTGAGATTTATTCTACGTTACGAAGATGAAATTAATTATTGTGTTGAAATACTGTCATTCGGTTTAAATGTAAGGGGGTACTTCTCCCCAAGAAAGTAATGTAGTAAAATACTACCTAGTAATTTTTATGGAATTATCGGAGAAGTAATGGGGAATTGTATTAGTCACTTTCTAAACTTCGACCTTGTTTTACCTTCTACGACTTGTACGACGGAACGGAACTTGAAGTAAACATTAAAATCATCTCGTTTATCTGGGATTTACAAAGAATTACACCTATTTAAGTAAAATAAAGGTAACTTGTAAAATAAAACCATATGATCAGTCGACCCCGACGGTAATTTTTTCCTTTGTTTGTTTGTTTGTTGTAGTTGACTTACTGGATTTATTATCCACAAATAAAAGGGTATAAGACTTCCAACCTTCAGACTTTAGTACTACGACCGTCCCAATCAAAGAGGATTTCGGAGAGGAAGTGAGTGTCTATATCCGGAAGAGAAAAACAGGAGTGTTCCGGAAACACATATAGAGACCCCAGAGAAGGAGAACAACATTACTGTAGCCAGTGACCTAATCCCGTAAATACCGGTGTAAATTAGAATTACTAGAAGAATTTCCGAAATAGAGGTTTATATCAGTAGGAACCTTAATCTCGAAGTTATATACTTAAACCCCTCATGACAACCCAAGTCCCATGTCCCCCTAAGAAATGGTGACTCGGTGGTCCCTTAGTCTTTTATGGAGACAGTTATATTATATGTGATTTTCGTACTTCGAAGTTTATAATAAAACATACTAAAATTTACTGAGTTTTGTGAATCGTTTACTGGGTTGTTAATTTCCTTGTGACGACGACGACGACGACGATTCAGTGAAGTCAGTACAGGATGAGACACGCTGGGGTATCTGTCGTCGGGTGGTCTGAGGAAACAGGGACCCTAAGAGGTCCCTTCTTATGACCTCACTCAACAGTAAAGGAAGAGGATTCCCTTGTTTGACACAGAATAGAGTTTCTGAAATATATAGAATTATAGTACAACGAAACGTACAAATAAAATTTAATAAATGATATCTTTTGAAATTGGTATATATCTTTATCTTCTTATATTATTTTAGGAAGTGGTAATGGGTAGTAACCGTCAATAATTGTGGACCAGGTAGAACACAATATATGGGATGATGAAGGGGAATAGTAAAGACTCGTGTATATTCTACGTTCTAATTTTACATTCTAATCCACAGAGATTATTAAGTTCTCCTATTGACCCGTTTTCAATTAAAAGTGTATTCTTTTTATAAAGGTTTCTTATAGTACTGAAAGTTTTCCAGGTGGACGACTTTCAAGTCATTAACCTGTTGACGGGTAAACGACTCTAGGTTCACGAGGTCGTAGGTAAAAGTCGGACGGGAGATGTGTCGAAGAATCGGGAGACTTAGGAGTGAAGATTAAAACCCTTGATTAAGGAGTGTAGGCCACCGTGTGAAGAAAACAAACAAAAATTATGTGTCTAAACACCAGTTTTTCTAAATTTTCAATGTCTATCGTTTGTTTGTATACTTTTTTACGAAGTATAATATATAGCAATCTCTTTACGTTTACTTTTGTCGTCACTTTATGGTGATGTGCGGATCTTTTTACCCACTTTAGGTCTTGACTGTTGTGGTCTACGACCACTTCATACCTCGTAGTTCTCAAGAGTAAGTAAAGACCACCTTTACTTTTTACTATCGGTAAAACCTTCTGTCAAACCACCGTAAATTGTTTTGATTTGTATGAGAATGGTATCTTAGGTCGTTTAAGTGAGGAACCATAAAAGGACTTTCTCAACTTTTACGTATGGGTGTGTTTTTGGACGTATACCTATAAATGACGTCGAAATATCACTGGTACGACGGGTAGTGATCCTCTTATCTATTTACCACCACGTAGGTCTGTTACTTTACAATAAATGGTGATTTCTCTTTATCGATAGTTCAATTTTCTGTACCTCCTTTGAATTTATGTATTATGATTCACTTTCTTTGATTAGGTTTTTAAAATGTATCACATACTAAGATTAATCTACCATAAGTCTTTTTTCTGTTTTAATATCTATAAAAGTCACCAAAGGTCCTGAATTCCCCTTTCCTATACACTTATCCATTTCGTCCCGAAATCCCGTCACGTCTACAGGACATACTATGGTATTACTACATATATAAAGTAATATATCTATGTAAACGGTTTTGAGTCTTACGTGTTGTGGTCCTTACTTAAAATTACATTCAAATTTGAAGTCCATCATGTACGTACGTACGACAGTGAAGTCAGTATAGGTTGAGAAACCCTGGGATACCTGATATCGGGTGGTCCGAAGAGACAGGTGCCCTAAGAGGTCCGTTCTTATGACCTTACTCAACGGTAAGGGAGGAGGTCCCCTAGAAGGACTGGGTCCCTAGCTTGGGACCAGAGAATACAAAGGACATAACCGTCCACCCAAAATTGGACGATGGACCCTTGAAGTCCATTAATACTATATAGTGACACCCATGTAGTCAATATTGTCTATATGGTACCACCACTCCCCACAACTATTACCCCTTCGATACGTGCGTACTCCTGTTCCTTATACCCTTTAGAGGTATGAAAGACAAGATTTTTTTATACGAGATAAAAATTTCGTATTATTTTAAAATTTTCAAAAGTTTCAAACTTAGGGTAGGGAAAATGAATGGTACACTAAAACTTACTTAATTATAGATACTTCAGGTCGTACATATGGACAGATATTTTACCTAATAGTTTTCATATACGGAAAGTTTTACTAATTCCTATTAAATTTTATTTTTATATTCTTAAAATGTTCTACGAAAGTCCATGTATAAACATAATTAACTACCCCCCGAAAGTCGACCCTACATTCACTCTTTGTTTTCCACGTCGGTCCTCCGGTAAATAAGGAAATATCATGAAATTTTCAAATTTTCAAATTTTCAAATATTCCCCTAGTATCTTTATAACTAAAGGCAACTGATGAAATATCTAAGGGTTGTAGAGTTGTACTCTAAATCAGATATTACAAACGTATTAAAATTTTTAGTGAGAAAACTACTCCGTTACGTATAAATACCATATGTAAAGTTTGAATCGATTTATTATATACCACTCCTATTTAGGGGGATGAGGAAAGAAGTTGGTTTTTTTAGATATAAGATATGTCTATTAGATCAAAATAAGCATTCTTGAGACCACTAAAAAAACGTGAATTTTTATTTTCCAAACGGTCTCGTTACAAAATCATGGAAATGTATGAAAGAGGGATTAAAAGTTTTGTAGTAAAGATTATTTGAGTATAAGAGTGACACATCTACTTTGACTACGACTTTTACTAATTCTTCGACGAGTCTTGGTACTCGATCCTAAATAGGGCATAGGAACGCCAACACTAAGGTTTTGGTTTCCAAAATTTCGATTAGTCGAAATAATTCGTCTCAGGATCTCATTTCTAAATAAATAAGAGAATTGATTTTATTATAAAAGATTAGAGATACTTCAAAATGAAACTAAAAGAAACAAGGGTTGTGGGTAAAAAGAGGGTATGGGGGAGGGATTTGGAGGATTCTTAACAGTAAAAGACTGAAAAAAGATTGAAATCTTTACACCGTTACTCTTAAAATCTGTCGAAAAGAAGTCTAAGTTAAAACTAGTATATATTTTGAGAAAGTCGGAAGAGTCCAGGAAAGTACTTGTCCGAGTCTTCATTCCGTGGAATTCAAACTACTTAAAGTTCAGAGTGTTTTACGTGACGAGTGAAAGTTCATATAAGTAAGTATCGGTAAGAGAAAGATATGGAGTTTCAGTTCTTTCCATAAAAATATTTTCTTAAAGGGTTGGATGGTGACAATTAAGGTATACTTATGTCACTCCTCTATTCTCTTTATGGGTTTCCTTCGGGGTAAACGAGTACAAGTTAGTTTTATTTTATAGTTCAGTATAAGCAAGGGGAATGATAATTTGTGTCTATAAATTTTTTTTTTTAGATTCTCGATTTTACACTAAAGTCTTCAAGGACAAAAACTTTATTGATTGTGATTGACCACACCGGATTCTACCACACCATATTACCCTTCCTGCCATCGACCTACTCGACGTGGAGAGTGATTCCCTACTAAAGTCCGTAGGTAAGTGATCAGAAGTTTAAGTCGGAGGTACTTTAGTAAAATTATAGATGATCCCGATATTATTGGGAGTCAAGTCAAGTCAAGTCAGCGAGTCAGCACAGGCTGAGAAACTCTGGGGTACTTAGCCTCGTGCGGTCTGGAGGAACAGGTAGTGGTAGAGAGCCTCAAGTGCGTCTGAGTGCAGGTAGTTCAGGCACTACGGTAGGTCGGTAGAGTAGGAGGCAGCAGGGGAAGAGGAGGACGGGGGTTAGGGAGGGTCGTAGTCTCAGAAAAGGTTACTCAGTTGAGAAGCGTACTCCACCGGTTTCATGACCTCGAAGTCGAAATCGTAGTAAGGAAGGTTTCTTTAGGGTCCCAACTAGAGGAAGTCTTACCTGGCCAACCTAGAGGAACGTTAGGTTCCCTGAGAGTTCTCAGAAGAGGTTGTGGTG
The DNA here is from genome assembly GCA_006410555.1 of Capra ibex. Classification (NCBI taxonomy): domain Eukaryota; kingdom Metazoa; phylum Chordata; class Mammalia; order Artiodactyla; family Bovidae; genus Capra; species Capra ibex. Next base: position 27,715,543 of record SJYO01040405.1, read on the forward strand.
TCAAGTTTTCGTAGTTAAGAAGCCGCGAGTCGGAAGAAGTGTCAGGTTGAGAGTGTAGGTATGCACTGGTGTCCCTTTTGGTATCGGAACTGATCTGCCTGGAATCAGGTGTTTCATTACAGAGACGAAAACTGATACGATAGGTCCAACCAGTATTGAAAAGAAGGTTCCTCATTCTTGGGAGTCACTATACATAATTTACAAAATATTTGACATTTCGTGTATTTCACCTCCTACATAATAGAGACTTTTTTTCCATACAAAAAACCATTCTCTCAAAACAGCGTTTTAGAGTAAGGAACAAGTGTCCCAAATTTTTCGATATGTTTATAAATTTTAGTCAAGGTTTAAACCGTATACTTAAAATAGATACCGTCCTTTCTACCTTTCATTAGGGTGTTGTCTCATTACGTTCAAGGTCCTTGTTTCTGAGACGCTTAAAATCGTAGTAGTAGAGCTCATGATCCTCATCTCATTATTTTGAGTTTCTTCGGAAAAGTCTTCCCTGTACCTCTTATGTTCTATATTTCAAAGTACAGGTTTCATTGTTTTTTATTAGTTGATTTATAAGGTTATATTTTATTTCTAAACAAATTTCGTTGTTTTTAGTAATAACCACTTTTGAAATATTGGGTCTTAGGTTCCGACGATCTAGTTCGAAAAGAAAAAGAATCGTAAATATACATTATAGAGATTTCGAGAGTGTGACCTCAGAGTCGATCACCCATCGAGTCGTCACCTTGGTACACCCTTGTCTATCGAGACTGGTCTGATGGAGTTAAGTATGGTACATTCATTAAGCGTTCTGATCATCAAGACCACGATTAGTTGGACTCTAAAAGTCGGACCGTTGTCTACGTGTCGTCAAACATAGATATTTATTATCTATAGGTTCACCCTGGACTATTGAAAAAAAGGTTATTAATTAATTAATACAAACCGACACAACGACTCGTCCGAAAAGAGATCAACGACACACGTCCGAAGAGTCACACCGAAGAGACCAACGCCTCGTTCCCGAGATCTACATATCGTATACCCGAGTCATCAACGTCGGGGGTCCGAGATCTCGTGTCCGAGTTATCAACACCGTAGACCCGAACCAACGAGGTGTCCTACACTATAGAAGGACCTAGTCCCTAACTTGGGAGTAGGTACGTCCACCTAAAAAGTGGTGACTCGGTGATCCCTTCTGTGACTAGTGAAAAATAAGGATGATGGAAATTGTAAGAACTACATAAAAACAACAATTAACGATGAAACTTCCGTTTATATTAGGGGACCTCTCCCCTTACCCATGGGTAAGGTGATAAGAAGGTACATCTTATGGTACCTGTTTCCTCGGATCGTCGAATGTCGGGCACCTCAGTGTTTCTGAATTCTGGGTTGACTTACTCATTATGAATGATGAATAACTATTTCTTATTTTGAAAAGTTATTTTTTAAAATCTTTTGGTTATAGTCCGGGTTTCTATTACGACTAAGTAACTCACTCACGATTTGACCTGTCAATTACTTATATTTTAATTCTTTCGAAATATTCTATTTATCAAAGACGGAGAAAAGATTTCTATTTACTTTCACGTAATCCCGAGTCGACTACAGAACTTTAGTTTCTTTTCATGTTTATATTCGTATAAAGAAAACCATTCTCTAGATAAGGATCGTACACATTCAATGATAAAATACTTAGATTGTAAAGATTCAATTTCAGCGAACTATAAATGTAAAGTTTTCTCAGTAAATTACAACTATTAATAACGATTTATATATAATAAATATTTAAGACTCAAAAAGAGAATTGGACTATTTCAGACCATCGAAATAAATAAGAAGTTAGATCTGTCTGTCCGGATGGACCCTATTTCGTAAAAACAGTGACCACATAAATGAGTTACATGATATCCAACAGTCATACTGTTCTCTATCACTTTTGTCAAAACCGTAAGTAGAAGTATAACGTATTTGTGGTTCTCTTGACTTTAACCCTTCGACATTAAATCTGTTTGACTGGTCGTCAATGGTTGACGATTCTTAATTTTAAGTTAAAAGTATGCAACTTGGTCTCCTTTCTTTAAGAGTCTTATAAACTGTTATGGGAAACTCGAGTAGAATTGAAAGGGAGTTTGAAATATAACACCTATTTCGGAAATCATAAAGCCTCGAGGATTACACATTTTACTCCTCCAACATGTGTACCCAGGGATGTTTCGTGGGAAAAAAAACTCTACTAAATAAAAAAAATCAAATAAAATGAAATGTTATGACATAACCAAAACGGTATGTAGTTGTACTTATGCGGTGCCCACATGTGCACAAGGGTTAGGACTTGGAGAGAGGGTGGAGGGAGGGGTATGGTAGAAAGACCCAGTAGGGTCACGTGGGTCGGGGTTCGTAAGACATAGGACGTAGCTTGGATCTTACCACTAAGCAAAGAATATACTGTAATATGTACAAAATTACGGTAAGAGGGTTTAGTAGGGTGGGAGAGGGAGAGGGTGTCTCAGGTTTTCAGACAAGATGTGTAGACACAGAGAAAACGACAGAGCGTATGTCCCAATAGTAATGGTATAAAGATTTAAGGCATATATACGTAATCTTCCTTTACCGTTAGGTGAGGTCGTGAGAACGGACCTTTTAGGGTACCTGCCTCTTTGAACTATCCGATGTCAGGTACCCCAGCGTTTCTCAGCCTGTGCTGACTCGTTGAAGTGAAAGTGAAAGTATGACATGACCACAAAAAGAAAGACCGAATGAAGTGAGCCGTATTAACCGAGGTCAAAGTAGGTGGAGTAATCTTGACTAAGTTTACCTAAGAAAAATTACTGACTCATTATGAGGTAACACATATACATGGTGTCGAAAGAATAGGTAAGTAGACGACTACCTGTAGATCCAACGAAGGTACAGGACCGAATAATATTTGTCACGACGCTACTTGTAATCCCATGTGCACAGAGAAAGTCAAGACCAAAGGAACCACACATACGGGTCTTCACCCTAACGACCCAGTATTCCGTCAAGATAAAGGTCAAAAAATTCCTTAGAGGTGTGACAAGAGGTATCACCGACATGATCAAACGTAAGGGTGGTTACCACATTCTCGTAAGGGAAAAGAGGTGTGGGAGAGGTCGTAAATAACGAACATCTGAAAACCTAGAGTCGGTAAGACTGACCACACTTTACCATGGAGTGACACCAGAACTAAATGTAAAGAGACTATTACTCACTACAACTCGTAGAAAAGTACACAAACAATCGGTAGACATACAGAAGAAACCTCTTTACAGATAAATCAAGAAACCGGGTAAAAAACTAACCCAGTAAATAAAAAGACCTTGACTCGACGTATTCAACGAACATATAAAAACTCTAATCGACAAACAGTCAACGAAGGAAACGATAATAAAAGAGGGTAAGACTTCCGACAGAAAAGTGGAACGAATATCAAAGGAAACAACACGTCTTCGAAACTTAAAATTAATCCACGGTAAACAAATAAAAACGAAAATAAAGGTCATAAGACCCTCCACCTAGTATCTCCTAGGACGACACTAAAGACAGCCTCTCACAAGACAGATACAAGAGGAGATCCTCAAAATATCAAAGACTAGAATGTAAATCTAGAAATTAGGTAAAACTCAAATAAAAACACATACCACAATCTTTCACTAGATCAAAGTAAGAAAATGTTCACCAACTGGTCAAAAGGGTCGTGGTGAACAATTTCTCTAACAGAAATTAGGTAACATATAAGAACGGAGGAAACAACTTCTATTCCACAGGTATCCACACACCTAAATAGAGACCCGAAAGATAAAACAAGGTAACTAGATATAAAGACAGAAACACGGTCATGGTATGACAGAACTACTAACACCGAAACATCATCTCGGACTTCAGTCCGTCCAACTAAGGAGGTCAAGGTAAGAAGAAAGAGTCTAACGAAACCGATAAACTCCAAAAAACATAAAGGTATGTTTAACACTTTAATAAACAAGATCGAGACACTTTTTATGACAACCATCGAACTATCTCTAACGTAACTTAGACATCTAACGATTGTTTCGGGGAAAATATTAAAATAAATTTATGTAATTTTTGATTGAATTCTAAATGTATTGAAGTCCTTATCATGTTCTCAAAAGGACATAGAGAGTACGTCGAAGAAGATTACGATAAAATATGTTGATATCATTTTATTACTTATTCTTTAATTACAACTACGTTTTAATAATTGATTTGATGTCTCGAATAAACTTAAAGTCTTTGAAAGGTGATTACAGTAAAAAGAAAACATCGTAGGACATGTTTTAGAGTGTAATATAAATCAACAATAAATATAAACAATATGTTAGATACCGTCAAGGAATCGAAAAGAACAGAAAATACGAATACTGTGAAAACTTCTTATAAGTAGTTGTTACAATATCTTACGGGAATTATACCCCTAGTAGACTACAAAAGAGTACCAATCTACCTTCGAAATGTAATAACAGTTTTTATTGTGTATGTATTACAACACAGGAAGAACCATGAAGTGTAGTTCCTTGAGCACTGTAGAGATACAGAATAAGGATCACTACAGATGGACCTAATGAACCAATTCTACCACAGACGATTTCAATAGTAAAAAGGGAAACGTCAACTATTTATGGAACCCTCTGTGTGAACTCCAATACGTTTAGAAAAGGAGGAGTTTGGAAAAGGGTTTTAAAGAGATTAAAATCATAAGTAGTCACCTAAAAACAGACATTGTTTAATACTGACTTCAATGACAGATTGTTATCAGGAAATAAAGGGAACAAAGAAGATACAAAAGTAATCTTAAGATGATATCCTTTCCGAACAGTACAAAGGTAGTAAAATAATCAATTAGACTAATAAATAAATGTAATCATTCCTAGGTACTTTTACATAAAATCAGATCCTCAATATAGGTTATGATAATAAAATAAGAAAACTTTTTCAAAAAGGTCAAGACAGATCCCACCGAGGAATCCCACCGAGACACAACAACATCATCAAAAGAGAGAAACATTTTGAGAAATGAAAGACCTTGGTCTTCTTCAAAGTCTAAGAAGACCCAGGATCCACTGGATTAACACTAGTCTTATAGTACCGAAGATCCGGAACGATTGTCTGTCCCATTCTTTTACACAGACACATGATTGGGGACGTACCCATTTGTGTGAGGTACAGATAACAAGATAAACAATTAGATAGTTTTTTGTCAAATATGTCTATGGAGTTTAATTTAGGTTGTGACGTATCAAGTAAGATCGGAAGGAAGAAAGGAATAAACATTTAAGAAAGAAACTTTTACTCTTTACACTCTGGACCGAGAGTAAAATAGTTGTGATAAAAAGTATAAACAGACAAAGTCATATGTGTATTTTCAAAGTCTTAACGATATAGTATGGGGAATTTTTTTGTTAAAAGGATTGGTCTCAAATAAAACAGAAACATACACAGTCAACAAGTCAACACAGGTTTAGAAACGTTGGGGTATCTGACATCGGGCGGTCCGATGAGACAGGTACCCTAAGAGATCCGTTCTCATGACCTCACCCATTGGTAAGGGAAGAGGTCCCCTGAAAGGGTTGGGTCCTTAGCTTAGGGTCAGAGGACGTAACGTCCGTCTGAGAAATGGTAGACTCGGTGATCCCTTCGGGGTTAAAACAGAAATAGAATGTTATAAAGGATGTCTAAGAATATAATCAAGAACTGAAGAGGTGAAAAAAGTCACACCCTATATAATAAATAAGTACTACGTCAATACAAATGAACGACCGTAAACATCATTTAAAAACCAAGGGTAGTGTAACACCAACCAAATTTTACAGATAAATAAAAGTCCGTATACACTTATGGGAGTCCTGTAAATTTTTAATAATAATAAAGGGGTTTTATAACTATAAAATTTAACGATAAATACTTTTTTAAGTTAGATAATTCACCAGTAAAGGGCCAAATAAAAACAAAATTAATTTCAGTGTATCTTAATGTTTCTCTCAAAGGTTACCACAGAGATTCATCTAAATGTAAGACTGGTTTTCTTCTTTTTATAATTGTTGGTCGATAGAGTATGTGACAATATTAGAGAGTATAAATATTAACAGTACGTATAAAATACTGATATTAATTTTACGTATTAAAACTAACAAAAAGTTCTCTGTGTGACGTTTTTCAACTAAAATGTGAAAGGTGTCCGTGTATCTGATGTTGTGAACTGATTTACTAAAGATTCTAATATATGAATAAAAGACTGAGTTCTAGACTATCTGTCTCCCGGACTACTTGATACCTGTCTTCAAGTACTGTAGTATGTCCTCCGTACTATTTCTGGTAGAGGTTCTTTTCCTTTACGTTTTTTCGTTTTACCAACAGACTCCTTTAGAATGTTTATGGACTCTTTTCTGTTCTTCGATTTCCGTTTTCTGTTTTCCTTTTTATATAGGTAGACTTACGACTTAGGTTTCTTATCGTTCCTCTCTATTCTTTCGGGAGGAGTCGCTAGTTCCGTTTCTTTATCTCCTTTTGTCATCTTACCTTTTCTGATCTCTAGAGAAGTTCTTTTAATCTCTGTGTTTTCCCTCTATATCCCGAAGGGACTATCGAGACAACCATTTCTTAGGTGGACGTTACGTCCTCTGGGGTCAAGATAAGGACCCAACCCTACTAGACAACCTCTTCCCTATCCGATAGGTGAGGTCATAAGAACACGAAGGAAACACCGAGTCGACCATTTCTTAGAAGGTGTTACGTCCTCTGGACCCAAACTAAGGACCCAACCCTTTAGGAGACCTCCTCCCTTTCCGATGGGTGAGGTCATAAGACCGGATTTCTTAGGGTACCTGATATGTCAGGTACCCGAGTGTTTCTCAACCCGGACTGACTTATTGAAAGTGTTCCCTTCTAAAGTGCATTTCTACCCACGTAAATTCCTGTCTGTGGTATGCCTGGATTGTTTTCGTCTTCTATGATTCTTCTCCACCCTTCTTATGTGTCTTCTTGACATGTTTTTTCTAGAAGTACTGGGTCTATTAGTGCTACCACACTAGTGTGGATCTCGGTCTGTAGAACCCTACACTTCAGTTTACCCGGAATCCTTCTTAGTGATACTTGTTTCGGTCACCTCCACTACCTTAAGGTCGATCCGATAAAGTTTAGGATTTTCTACTACGACACTTTCACGACGTGAGTTATACGGTCGTTTAAACCTTATGAGTCGTCACCGGTGTCCTGACCTTTTCCCGTCAAAAGTAAGGTTAGGGTTTACCCGTTGTGGTTTTTGAGAGGTTTGATGGTGTGTTAACGTGAGTAGAGTGTACGATCGTTTCATTACGAGTTTTAAGAGGTTCGGTCCGAAGTTGTCATGTACTTGATTCTTGAAGGTCTATCAGTTCGACCTAAATCTTTTTGGTCTCCTTGGTCTCTAGTTTAACGGTCGTAGACAGTCTAGTAGCTTTTTCGTTCTCAAGGTCTTTTTGTAGATGAAAACGAGATAGCTGATACGTTTTCACAAACAGACACACCTAGTGTTGTTTGTCACCTTTTAAGAAGTTCTCTACCCCTATGGTCTGGTGGACTGGACGGAGGACTCTTTAGACATATATCCAGTTCTTCTTTGTCAGTCTTGACCTGTACCTTGTACCTGATCAAGGTTTAACTCTTTCCATATGCAGTTCCGACATATAATAGTGGGACGAATAAATTGAAAATAGGTCTCATGTAATACTCTTTACGACCCGACATACTTTTTGTTAGGCCTTAGTTCAAAAGACCCTCTTATAGTTATTGGAGTCTATATGACTAATACGGTGGAAATACCGTCTTTCACTACTTCTAGATTTCTCGGAGAACTACTTTCACTTTTTCCTCTCAATTTTTCTACCTAAAAAGTGATTTGTAAGTTTTTGGATTCTAGTACCGTACGCCAGGGTAGTGAAGTACCGTTTATCTACCCCTTTGTTACCTTTCACTGTCTGAAATAAAAGAACCCGAGGTTTGAGTGACGTCTACCAATGACGTCGGTACTTTAATTTTCTGTGAACGAGGAACCTTCCTTTCGATGCTGGTCGGATCTGTCGTCTAATGATTCGTCTCTGTAATGAAACGACTGTTTCCAGACAGATCGGTTTCGAAACCAAAAAGGTCATCAGTACATATCTACACTCAACCTGAAATTTCTTTCGACTCGTGACTTCTTAACTACGAAAACTTGACACCACAACCTCTTCTGAGAACTCTAAAGGAACCTGACGTTCCCAGGTTGGTCATTTAGGTATTCCTTTAGTCAGGACTTATAAGTAGACTTTCTGCCTACGACTTCGACTTCGAGGTTATGAAACCAGTGGAATACACTTTTCGACTTAGTAATCTTTTCTGGAACTACGACCCTTTCTAACGTCCGTCCTTCTCGTCTCCTACTGTCTCCTACTCTACCAACCTACTGTAGTACCTGAACTACCTGTACAGACTTGTACGAGGTCCTCAACCACTTCCTGTCCCTTCGTACCGTACGAGGTCAGATGCCACAGTGTTTCTCAGTCTGTGCTGACTTGTTGACTTGAGACTGAGTTAGGGCTCAGTCTTCTCCAGATTAAAAGACGTGGTGTCAAGTCAAGCAAACGAGTCAGCACAGGCTGAGAAACACTAGGGTACTTAACGTCGTGTGGTCCGGAGGGACAGGTAGTGGTTGAGGGCCTCAAGTGGGTTTGAGTATAGGTAACTCAGCCACTACGGTAGGCCGGTAGAGTAGGAGACGGTAGGGGAAGAGGAGGACACATTAGGGAGGGTCGTAGTCTCAGAAAAGGTCACTCAGTTGAGAAGCGTACTCCACCGGTTTCATGGTCTCAAAGTCGAAGTCGTAGTCAGGAAGGTTACTTGTGGGTCCTGACTAGAGGAAATCCTATCCGACCAACCTAGAGGAACGTCAGGTTCCCTGAGACTCTTCAGAAGAGGTTGTGGTGTCAAGTTTTCGTAGTTAAGAAACCGTGAGTCGAAAGAAGTGTCAGGTTGAGAGTGTAGGTATGTGCTGATGACCTTCTTGGTATCGAAACTGATCTGTCTGTAAACAACCGTTTCATTACAGAGACGAAAACTTATACGATAGATCCAACCAGTATTGAAAGGAAGGTTCCTCATTCGCAGAAAATTAAAGTACCGACGTTAGTGGTAGACGTCACTAAAACGTCGGGGGGTTTTATTTCAGACTGTGACAAAGGTGACAAAGGGGTAGATAAAAGATACTTCACTATCCTGGTCTACGGTACTAGAATCCAAAAAATTACAAAGACGCGGTGTGGACTGGTGTTTTGCTGAGAGGTCCCTGTCTATCGCTGTCCTCCTTATATACATTACTGAGTGACTAGATTGTTTAAGACCCTTAACATGGGGTAAAAGACTAGACAGTTTCCACTAATTTCGTCTGGTACTTCAATCTTTGTAACAAAAATAAAGACTATGATCAAAGTTGAGAATAAGACCATACACCTTACCTTTAGTGTACTAAGTTCAATATATTATAGATGTCAATGTATAATTTAAGAATTCTTGAGTGGTTTAAATTGTTTTACTTCTCTGAACATCTTCCTTCAACTACTCAAACTATTCTTTAAGAGATTTTTTTTACTAAGTACACATCCGACAATAAAATTCGTCTTATACGAGATTTTATTAACTAAAGGTGAGGTATAAAAATTATAACACACAGTAAAGGAAAGGATAGAAATAGACTTAAAATGTAGGATTATAATCAGTACCCTTTCATTCTTTTTTGTTTGTGTAATAGAACTAACTACCGACCTCTAACTGTTCAGAGTAACAGTCAAAACATCTTCACGTGTACATAGGATCGAGTCCGAAACTTTAAAGGGAGTCTCTAGAACACCATTAGTTGTCACTTCACATTATAGAATATTATTGAGACACTAGAACAACTTAGGTCCACTGAGATTGCACGGTTAATTTCAACTCTTGACACGACTTAGGTTCGGGACCGTAAAATCGACAGTGTACGGTAATCTCTTGTGAATCGGTTACCTGTGTTACTACAGTAAGACCTCGTAAGAGTCAACCATGGGATTCGATCGTCACTAAAGTCGTCCAAAAGACTATCATTTTCCAATACTATAAGGATTGTTATGACTATTGTTTACATGAGGATCTTTTCTATTCAATGGAGTTGAATAGACCTCTTAACGTAGTATATCCTCTTTTAATCGTCTTGAGTTTGAATTCATCTTTATTACGTCCTTTATAAAGGTGACTTTAAGATTCGGGGTGTTGGTAAAAACAAAGGAAACTCATATCCATGAGACATGACAAAGTTTTTATCTAAAATTTACTCATTTTACAGACTGAAAGAAATTTCAAATATATATATATACATATATATATATATACAAAGTATATTCATATATACAAAGTATATGTATATATAAAAAAGGTCTCTCTACCTTTCATGAACGTTTCGAGTTTTTTTTATTATTAATACATTTTAAAAGTGAACGGGACTAAATAGTATTAAAGATTTAATATAGATCACTTATTACTTTCAACGAGTCAACACAGGCTGAGAAACGTTGAGGTACCTGATATGTCAAGTACCTTAAGAGGTCCGGTCGTATGACCTCACCCATCGGAAAGGGAAGAGGTCCCCTAGAAGGGTTGGGTCCCTAACTTGGGTCCAGAGGACGTAACGTCCGTCTAAGAAATGGTCAACCCGGTGTTCCCTTCGGGATCATAGGATAATAAAGGGTCGAAAGATTATATGGATAATAATCAGTATTACTCCAGTAATTAAGTACTATGTACTAATATCACAACTGTAATCCTTCATTAAAAAAAGAAGAAAATAACTACATTTTTTTCAAGTTTATCGTAAAATCGTAATCTTTCATTCTGTAATTTTCTGAAACCACGAATGTATAAGTGTTATTATAGTAAAAGAGATAAAAGAGTGACTTTCCTACTCTTGTGATTCGAAAATCATTGATTATCTCAGGGAATCTAATTGTACTGTTGGATATTAATGTAAGATTACACTAGACGGAATCCAGAATGGGTACAGAGTATGAGACTATGTTATCTTCAAGCTCTTAAAAAGAAGGAAATGTTTACTTAAATTTGTCGAGGGTATAACCTAAAGATGATGAAAAAAACTCAAAACAAACGTTGACGTTTAAAGAGTGGGGTTTAGCGTAAGTGTATGAGTAAATCATAAAGGTACTTTAAAGACTCTAAAATTAAGACCTTTCATAATGAGACTTCTACTAAGTGTAGTTCCTGGTGTACCAAGATTGAACTTTAGAGTTGTTATTTTAGAGATTTTCCTGATGAATAGAGTCTGGAACCGTAGAGTTATGATAAGAGGCTATTTTACTTGAACCAGAGGGACCTTTTACTGACTACAGTCTCGACCCTGTGTCTTTACGTGTTGTACTGGGACCCTTCAGAACTCATTCGTTATTTGTTCCTGTATGTGTCTTTTGTTACCCCGTGTACCACTTTCGTTTGTCCGAGGTTGAGTTTCTTCGACGATTACCGATTTAGACTGTGTGTAAATCATTATTTTATTTGCTACTATTATGACCAAATGTTCTTTGTCTCGTTCTATTTACACGTCATTAGGCATAATGATATTTACTTACTTACTTATTTGTCGAGTGATGTGTTTACGTCCTGCTTTTACAGAGAAATAGTCCTTAAGGTTAATTGTTTACGTCCTTTTATTTGTTTTGTCTTTAACTGGTAATCTTTTATGGTGTTATTATAAACATCGTCGGTTCTTGATAGGTGCCTACGATTTTAGTCAGTTATCCTCATAATACTCTTTGTCCTGTAAATATGTCAGAATTTGATAGAGAAATTCTCTCTGAACAATTAATGTTTTGTTCTTAGTATTGAAACGTCACGTCTTTTGACCAATTGTGTGGAATTTGTACCCTAGTTTCAATTCTGATGGCCGTTATTCTTTATAACTGGAATACAGGAAGGATTTTAATCGATCACCTCCACTACCATAAGGTCAACTGGATAGAGTTTAGAACTTTGTGCTACGACACTTTCACGACGTGAGTTATACGGTCATTTAAACCTTTTGAGTCGTCACCGTTGTCCTGACGTTTTCCCGTCAGTTAAACCTAAAAGTAAGGTTAGGGTTTCTTTTCGTTACGGTTTCTTAAGAGTTTGATGGTGTGTTAACGTTATTAGAGTGTACAATCATTTCATTACGAATTTTAAGAGGTTCGGTCCGAAGTCGTTATGTACTTGGCACTTGAAGGTCTGTAAGTTCGACCAAAATCTTTTCCGTCTCCTTGGTCTCTAGTTTAACGGTTGTAGACGACCTAGTAGTTTTCCCGTTCTCTCAAGGTCTTTTTGTAGATAAAGACGAAATAACTGATACGGTTTCGGAAACTGACACACCTAGTGTTCTTTGACACCTTTTAAGACTTTCTCTACCAGTATGGTCTGGTGGATTGGACAAAGAACTCTTTGGACATACGTCCAGTCCTTCGTTGTCAATCTTGACTTGTACCTTGTTGTCTGATCAAGGTTTATCCCTTTCCTCATGTAGTTCCGACATATAACAGTGGGACGAATAAATTGAATATACGTCTCATGTAGTACTCTTTGCGACCCGACCTTCTTCGTACTCGACCTTACTTCTAACGACCCTTTTTATAGTTAGTGGAGTCTATACGTCTACTATGGTGGAAATGCCGTCTTTTACTTCTTGATTCCTCGGAGAACTACTTTCACTTTCTCCTCTCACTTTTTTAACCGAATTTCGAGTTGTAAGTCTTTTGATTCTAGTACCGTAGGTCAGGGTAGTGAAGTACCGTTTATCTACCCCTTTGTCACCTTTATCACAGTCCGAAATAAAAAGCCCCGAGGTTTTAGTGACTTCTACCACTAACATCGGTACTTTAATTTTCTGTGAATGAGGAACCTTCCTTTCAATACTGGTTGGATCTGTTGTATAATTTTTAGTCTCTGTAATAAAACGGTTGTTTCCAGGTAGATCAGTTCCGATACCGAAAAGGTCATCAGTCCATACCTACACTCTCAACCTGATATTTCTTTCGACTCGTGGTCTCTTGACTACGAAAACTTGACACCACAACCTCTTCTGAGAACTCTCAGGGAATCTGACGTTCCTCTAGGTTAGTCAGGTAAGATTTCCTCTAGTCAGGACCCACAAGTAACCTTCCTGACTACGATTTCGACTTTGAGGTTATGAAACCGGTGGACTACGCTTCTCGACTGAGTAAACTTTTCTTGGACTACGACCCTTTCTAACTCCCGTCCTCCTCTTCCCCTGCTGTCTCCTACTCTACCGACCTACCGTAGTGACTGAACTACCTACACTCAGACTTACTCGAGGTCCTCAACCACTACCTGTCCCTCCGGACCGCACGACACCAAGTACCCCAACGTTTCTCAACCTGTGCTGACTTACTGACTTGACTTGACTTTTAACATATAACTCTTCCCATATTGTAAAGACACCACAAGAACGGTTTTCATATATGGAAGTCGGATTAGTACTGTTTTATAACGTGTTTGGGTTTGACTCCCCATAAGATGTTTATTAACCGAATCTGAGAAGTTTTCGTCGTTCCGTTCCGATACTTTCTGTTTTATTTTTTCTGACTCCTTTACTTCTTGAGAGATCTTACTTCCTTTCATTCTTTAGTACTGTTATATTGTCTTACACTCTAGGTCCTAACCTAAGACTTAGTATTTTTTGTGTTATCACCCTTTTTACCGTTATAAGTGTATTCTAGTTATCTACTCAACTCTCCTAACGTAGTTCCAATTAAAGAGGAAAACTATCAAAATTTATCAAAGATTCTGTCATTGTAATCCCTTTCGACCCACTTATTTATAATAAGTTTCGTTATTAAAAATTTTACCAGACGAATTCTACTGAAGAGAGGGTTTGAAGATCTCGACTCTATCCTATATCTTTCTATGGAATTTTTTTTTTTATCTAGGTGACTCTCGTAGAAAAGTTAGAGGTCATTATATTTCTCTTTGGATATTTTCTCTTTTGTTTTAGACTTAAAATAACTATGTAACTTTTTCTTTCACTTTCACAATGAGTCAACACAAGTTGAAAAACGCTGGGATATCTGACATCGGGTGACCCGGGGAGACAGGTACCTCAAGAGGTCTGTTCTTATGACCTCACTCCTCGGTAAGGGAAGAGGTCCCCTATAAGGACTAGGTCCTTGTTTGGGTCCAGAAGACGTAACGTCCGTCTGAGAAATGAGAGACTCGGTTGGTCCCTTCTGGAACAAGGGATAAAGACTTTATAACGAAATTCTATCGAGTTATGTCAGAGACGTTTGGTCTGAAACTTAGTAACGAGACTTTTAACGAATAAATTGAGGGATGTCATCCGATGTTCAGGTGACTCAGAGGTACCAAGTCCCCTGTAAGAATATAACGGATCACCACCTACGGGAACGTCTCACAGAGAGAGAGAGAAACACTCATAGATGTAAATCAAGGATCTTATATAAACCTATATTTTACAAGGGGTTTCTTCTCTACGTTAAATTTATAAACACCAGGGTACAGTATAATCATAACCCGAAGTAGAATAGTAGGGTGGTTGTGTAAAGTTATATGAAAAATGTGTACATCAAAAGACTCATTCTGTGCATAGTTTTTGAAAATTTCGATTCCCGTCTTTATAGAGGATCTTAGGACATAAATTTATTTGATGTAAACAACCGAAAGAACAGTCCTTAATGATTTCTTCTGTACAAGTCATTATCATGTGAGTAGAGACGAAATGTAGAAATAGAGAAGGATTTTTGGTTGATGAAGTTTTTCATGAACGGTCTTATTTGATAAACTATGGTTATCACGGACCACCGAACTAATGATATTTATATAGAGTTTATCTTAAGATAATATCGTAAAAGTAATCCTTTTTAAGAGCTACAAAGGACTACAGAGATGTAAAAAGGAGGAATTTCCTATTAGAAAATATTATATATAAGTATATTTAAATAAATATGTCTGTATATAAGTATATATATGTACATATATAGTATACAGTATTTATAGAATATATAATTTCCTTTGTATATCAGTGAGAAAATTTTCTGGAGGATAAAATAAATCCTATTTTAAGTTTGATAAATCCTCGAATGTTGGACTGAAATTGGAGAAAATAGAATGGATAATCATTTGTGGATGTATTTTAAATATTAAACAAAGAAGTAAGTATCGAATGTATTAAAGTTTAAAAAAATTACCTGTGGAAAGACGGTTAAAAGAGGAAGAAAGTAAATACACATTAAATTCTTTTCGAGATTTTGTTGCTTGAGATACTTCTGACACTACTTAAGGTCATGATCCCTAGTAAGAAGAAAAAATTAACGGAAAAATTTTTTAGATAAAGTGAATTTTTTTAACACTAATTTTTTAAGTCGTGTACTATAATGTATATAGTAGAATTTAAAAAGTCATACATTAGTCATCACAATCGATACTCGTGTTGTAATATGTAGTATGTAGTCTAGAGTTCTTGATAAAAAAAAGAACGTACTAACTTTAAGTTATGAGTAACTTGTCCTTGAGGTTTAAAGAGGGAGGGAAGTCAGAGACTGTTGGTGGTAAGAGGAAGGACAAAGATACTCAAACGATAAAATCTAGGGAGGATATTCACCCTAGTACGTCATAGACGGGAAGTTACTAGTCGAATCGTGTTACGGGAGTTCCAAGTAGGTACAACATCGTATACTGTCTTAAAGGAAAAAAAGAATAAGGACTTATGAGAAAGTAACATACATCATTTGGTGTAAAAGAATAGGTAAGTAGGTAGTCACATGTAAATCTATCATATAGAGAACCGATATCGTTTATTACGACGTTACTTATACCTTCAGTTTATGGAGAAACTCCAGGACTACAATCAAGAAAACTTATTTATAGGTCTTCACTCGTAAAATGACAGTCAACGATAGAAAAGTAGTTAAACTACCGTCAACAAATCAGTATAACATCATAAGAACTCAAAAAATAGGGTTCCAGTCATAATTTAGTCTATATATGTCTATTTAAGTACACACAATACTTTCTGTGTACTTAAATAGTTTCTTTGTAAAACTAATTGTAACCAATCATACAGTCTTCTCTCTTTGTGAAAAACTTTTACCAATAGATCTTCTTTTGTAACTTAACTTTATTCGACATATAACTATAAAAGAAAGAAGGAAAAAAATAGTAGAGGTCCGAAACATCCGAATATATTTTACCACCAGTATTATCCTTGTAAAAAAAAAAATTACCTTTAGTACCAAGGTTGATTCCTCCTCACCTTTAAATCAAATATATCTATAGACACTAACAAGGATTCTCAAAAAGAAGAGTATGTTGTTTTAACTCTTGACCACTTAATACATCATATTAAATCTATTACTAATTTTATTCAAATTTACATGTTTTTGATAGATTTAAATGGAAAAAGTCATACTTTAGTATTTTTTCTTAACGTGTCGAGAGAGTTTTAATAAAAGAATAAATCAGTCAACGGATCCCAATACCCGTTGAGTAAATCTCTTCTGTTTTGTTTGAAATTCTTCATAGTTGTATCAAGACCTTCAAAACCGGTGTCGTTAATCTCGTCTTTTTCTTTATTTTCCTTAGGTTTAACCTTTTCTTCTTCATTTTGAGAGTGACAAACGTCTACTGTACTAGGAGATGTACCTTTTGGGATTTCTGAGGTGGTCTTTTAATGATCTCGATTAGTTACTTATATCATTTCAACGTCCTATATTTTAGTTGTGTGTCTTTAGGGAACGTAAGGATATGTGCTTATTACTCTTTCATCTTTTTCTTTAATTCCTTTGTTAAGGTAAGTGGTAACGTTGCTTTTCTTATTTTATGAATCCTTATATAGATGGATTTCTTTGATTTCTGGATATATATCTTTTGATATTTTGTGACTACTTTCTTTAGTTTCTCCTGTGATTATCTACCTCTTTATATGGTACAAGTACCTAACCTTCTTAGTTATATCACTTTTAATTATATGATGGGTTTCGTTAAATGTTTAATTTACGTTAGGGATAGTTCGATGGTCGTTGTAAAAAGTGTCTTGATCTTGTTTATTAAAGTTCTAAACATACCTTTATGTTTTTTGGAGCTTATCGGTTTCGTTAGAACTCTTTCTTCTTACCTTGACCTCCTTAGTTGAACGGACTGAAGTCCGAGATGATGTTTCGGTGTCAGTAGTTCTGTCATACCATGACCGTGTTTCTGTCTGTATATCTAGTTACCTTGTTTTATCTTTCGGGTCTCTATTTAGGTGTGTGTATACCTGTGGAATAGAAACTGTTTCCTCCGTTCTTATATGTTACCTCATTTCTGTTAGAGAAATTGTTCACCACGACCCTTTTGACCAGTTGGTGAACATTTTCTTACTTTGATCTAGTGAAAGATTGTGGCATGTGTTTTTATTTGAGTTTTACCTAATTTCTAGATTTACATTCTAGTCTTTGATATTTTGAGGATCTCCTCTTGTATCCGTTTTGTGAGAGTCTGTATTTAGTGTCGTCCTAGGAGATACTAGGTGGAGGGTCTTAAGACCTTTATTTTCGTTTTTATTTGTTTACCCTAGATTAATTTTAATTTTCGAAGACGTGTTGTTTCCTTTTATATTCGTTCCACTTTTCTGTCGGAAGACTTACCCTCTTTTATTATCGTTTACTTCGTTGACTGTTTGTTGATTAGAGTTTTTATATGTTCGTTGAATACGTCGAGTTAAGGTCTTTTTATTTGCTGGGTTAGTTTTTTACCCGGTTTCTTGATTTATCTGTAAAGAGGTTTCTTCTGTATGCCTACCGATTGTTTGTGTACTTTTCTACGAGTTGTAGTGAGTAATAATCTCTTTACGTTTAGTTTTGGTGTTACTCCATGGTGAAGTGTGGTCAGTCTTACCGACACTAGGTTTTTAGACGTTCGTTATTTACGACCTCTCCCACACCTCTTTTCCCTTGGGAGGATGTGACAACCACCCTTACGTTTGATCATGTCGGTGATACCTCTTGTCACACCTCTAAGGAATTTTTTAACGTTTATCTTGATGGAATACTGGGTCGTTAGGGTGAAGACCCGTATGTGTGGCTCCTTTGGTCTTAACTTTCTCTGTGTACATGGGGTTACAAGTAGCGTCGTGACAAATATTATCGGTCCTGTACCTTTGTTGGATCTACAGGTAGTCGTCTACTTACCTATTCTTTCGACACCATGTATATGTGTTACCTCATAATGAGTCGGCAATTTTTCTTAAGTAAACTTAGTCAAGACTACTCTACCTACTTTGACCTCGGCTAATATGTCTCACTTCATTCGGTCTTTCTTTTTGTGGTTATGTCATATGATTGTGTATATATACCTTAAATCCTTCTACCGTTACTGCTGGGACATACGTTCTGTCCCTTTCTCTGTGTCTACACATATTACCTGAAAACCTGAGTCTCCCTCCCTCTCCCACCCTACTAAACCCTCTTACTGTAAGATTGTACATATGATAGTACATTCTTAACTTAGCGGTCAGATACAGACTACGTCCTATGTCGTACGAACCTCGACCACGTACCCCTACTGGGTCTCTCTACAATACCCCTCCCTCCACCCTCCCCCTAAGTACAAACCCTTACGTACATTCTTAATTTCTAAAATTTTAATTTTTTTTTATTTTATTTTATTTTTCCGTTTTTTTTTACATTAAGAACGGAACCTCTCGAGTAGGAAATAGTACCAAATTAATAAATCTAGAGAAAATATATACGGGTATGTTTAGTAATTAATAATCGACATTAAACTACTAAAGATTAAATTGAAAAAAATACTTTTAACGTGGACTTTGAGTTATGTAGGTTTTCATATTTTTTTTTTCTTCATTATATGACGGGTTTAAGTTATCTACAACTTTTTAATCGTCTTTAGATACGAATAGTCTCATATACAAGTGGACCGAAAGTTAAACAATTTAGTTAAAACTAAGTTGTTTATCTTCAAATTTATTCTTAAAGTCCTTTAGAACACCGAATGAAGGTTCTATTAGAGGAGTTTCTAATGTCATAAAGGGTGTTATCTAATTCAGAAGTTACTATTAATATGTAGTAAATTTTTACTCGTTGGTTTACACTTTCTGGACATGAAACCTTTGATATTCTGTGACTACTTTCTTTAGTTTCTACTGTGTTTGTCTACCTTTGTATGTGGTACGAAAACGTAACCTTCTTAGATATAAAAGTTTTACTGATGTGATGGGTTCCGTTAGATGTCTAATTTAAGGTAGGGATAGTTTAATGTAAAAAGTGTCTTGATCTTGTTGTTGTTGTTTTAAACATACCTTCGTGTTTTCTGAGGTTTATCGGTTTCGTTAGGACTTTTTATTTATACCTCGAACTCCTTAGTCCAAGGGAATATAATGTTTAGATGTCATTAGTTTTGTTATACCACGACCGTGTTTTGGTCTTTATATCTCGTTACTTTGTCCTATCTATTGGGTCTTTATTTGGTGTATAGATACTACTTCCTCCGTTCCAACTTACATAGAGGTCGTATGTTACCTCTTTTCTGTCAGAGAAGTTATTTACCAGGACCTTTTGACCTGTCAATATACATTTTCTTACTTTAATCTTATGAGATATTGTGGTATGTGTTTTTACTTACGTTTGACCTATTTTCCGGATTTTCATTCTGGTCTGTGATATTTTGAGAATCTCCTTTTCGTCTTGTGAGAGACCGTATTTAACGTCGTTATAGAAAAAACTAGATGGTGGATTTCATTACTTTTATTTTTGTTTTTATTTGTTTACCTTGGATTGACTTGAATTTTCGAAAACGTATCATTTCCTTTGGTATTTGTTTTACTATTTTGTTGGGGTTTTTGACCTATTTTATAAACGTTTACTTCGTTGGTTGTTCCTGTACGTACGTACGAGTCAGTACAGGTTGAGAGACGTTGGGGTACCTGACATCGGGAGATTCGAAGAGACAGGTACCTAAATGGTCCGTTCTTATTACCTCACACGACAGTAAAGGAAGAGGTTGGTTGTTCCCTAATGAGAGGTTTTATATGTTTGTCGAGTACGTCGATATACAGTTTATTTATTTATTTATTTGGGTTTGTCAAATTGATTTTTTACTCGTCTAGATTTATCTGTAGAAAGATTACTTCTGTATGCCTACGTGTACTTTTCGTGTACTTTTCTACTAGTTGTAGTGACTAATCGTCTTTTTGCGACTATTTGGGTGTTACTCCACAGTGGAGTGTGGTCAGTCTTACCGGTAATACTTTTTTTTTTTTTTTATGTTTGTCATTTAGGACTTCTCCTACACCTCTTTTCTCTTGGGAGGATGTGACAACCACCCTCATATTTAACCATGTTGAAGACACGTCTTGTCATACTTGCAAGAAATTTTTTGATTTTTATGTCGATAACATACTAGGTCGTTATGGTGAAGACTTGTATGTAGGTCTCTTTTGTTATTGAGCCTTTCTATATGCGTGGCACTACAAGTTCGTCGTGACAACCGTTATCGGTTTTGTACCTTCGTCAAATTTACAGGTAGTTGTCTACTTACCTATTTCCTCTACCACATGTATATATTTTGTTTATAATCGGGACTTTTTCTTACTTTGTTACGGTAAACGTCGTTGTACCTAACCTGGGTCTTTAATAGTATAATTCACTTCAACCTGTTTCTTTCTGTTTATGGTATGTTATAGTGAGTGTACACTTTAGACTAAAATTTTTACTATGTTTCCTTGAATAAGTGTTATGTCTTTGTCTGAGTCTCTGTATCTTTTGTTTGATACCAAAGGTTTCCCCTTTACACCACCCCTCCCTATTTGTCCTCGAACCCTAATTGTTTATATGTGATAATATATATTTTCTCTATTCACTGTTCATGGATCTCGTGTCTCTTAAGGTCGGTTATAAGAAATGATTGAAAATACCCTTTTATTAGATTTTTTCTTATGTGTGTGTTTATATATATATATATATATATATATATGTGTGTATGTATACTCTGAGTGAACCAACATGTGGACTTTAATTGTGTTGAAACATTTAGTTGATATGAATTAGTTTAATTTCTTTTTTTACTCCTGGCGAAGTTTTTTCTCTTTGTCCTTACTCGTTCGTTAGTATGTGATGTATTATTTGTGGCTGTATCTAAATTTTGTACCAACAAAGGTATGATTTTATACCAAGTAAAACTGAACCCGTGAATAAATTTAAGCTGCAGTAGACATTATAAGACGGGGTGAGACGACGACGACGATTCAGCGAAGTCAGCACAGGCTGAGACACTCTGGGGTGTCTACCGTCGGGTGGTCCGAGGTGGTAGGGACCCTAAGAAGTCCGTTCTTGTGACGCAGCCAACGGTAAAGGAAGAGGTTACGTACTTTCACTTTTCACTTTCACTTCAGCGAGTCATTCACAGGCTGAGAAGCACTGGGGTGTCTGATGTCGGATGGTGCGAGGAGACAGGTACCCTAAAAGGTCCGTTCTCATGACCACACCCAAACCAAAATTAAACATTCTTTAGTTATGTTTGGAATTGCTTTGTTTCAGTCCTGTGGTCTTCCCCCGCGAGAGCGCTGGACACTACTCCACCTAGGGTTGTCCTTTTTCTTTCTGAATTAGAAGGATCGTTGTCGAACCGGGTTCTTTTTGACATGCGAGACAAATGGTATCGGGAGGATTGAGGGATAAGGAGAGATGTTTTCCAGTGTAAAGAGAACGGGAAGTCCCTGAACCGAGTGGTTCCGACATTTTGGTCTTAACGTTAAGAGACAACTAGAATTTTTTTTGAGAAGAGGCCTCTTTATGGACCATTTGATAAAGTTCATTTGTCTTAAATAGAAAGTTACTAGTTGTCGATTTACCTAGGAAGTTGTGACAGTTGTCGTCCGGACATGAAACGTATTATTTACACATTAGACTATTCAATATCGTCAAATAGATTAGTGGAATTTTTATAGTCATTTTTTAGTTCCGTATTATAGATGTCAATAGTAATTATAGACTCATAAGTGAAAGTTTATATCCTTTCCGGGACCTATATTGAATATCTTTTCAAGAATATATGAAATTTACGACTGTAAGACATATATTGAACTTCGTATTTAAAGAGTAACGAACCCATTTTAAGACGCTGTTAGATACTAAAACTTTCTACGATTAATAAATAATATTTTGTACATAATCGTTGAAATTTATCAATATCTTTTTACTTAATCGTTCGATGTGTTTACAACTTACACAATTGATCTATTATAGACTTTCTTAAAATCTATATATAAACTCGGTTATTTATAATTTTTATATATTCTTTAAAATAAATATTTTATATTTTTTTGATGTTCCTTCATATACCCATAACGTAATCTATTTTTAAGAAACCTCTTAGAAACAATACGATAATAAATTTTAAAGTTGTTTATTGAATTTTCTTGAAGTAAAATATAATTCTGTGCCTTAAAGTAAACCCAACAGTCCGAAAGTTTTATTTTAGAATATACTTAAGATGTAAAATTTTATAGGATTTATATATAATGTCAAATATTATTTTTATGAATTTTATTTTATTTATATACTTGTCATACTCCTTTTTTGATAAAAAATTTTTACTCTACGGTTGTTTTTATAGGACGTTAGATAAATAAAATTACTTTACCTCGGTAGTAACAGACTGTCGTCTTCACGTTACATAAATTAAATCGATATTTTGTGACTCAAAGATAATAAGAACGCATCGTTACGTTGTAAAATTTTCAACTGATATAAATAATAAGTCAAGTCAAGTCAACGAGTCAGCACAGGCTGAGAAACACTGGGGTACTTAGCGTCGTGTTGTCTGGAGGGACAGGTAGTGGTTGAGTGTCTCAAGTGAGTTTGAGTACAGGTAGCTCAGCTACTACGGTAGGTCGGTAGAGTAGGAGACAGCAGGGGAAGAGGGGGACGGGGATTAGGGAGGGTCGTAGTCTCAGAAGGTTACTCAGTTGAGAAGTGTAATCCACCGGTTTCATAACCTCAAAGTCGAAGTCGTAGTCAGGAAGGTTACTTGTGGGTCCTGACTAGAGGAAATCTTAGCTGACCAACCTAGAGGAACGTCAGGTTCCCTGAGAGTTCTCAGAAGAAGTTGAGGTCTCAAGTTTTCGTAGTCAAGAAGTCGTGAGTCGAAAGAAGTGTCAAATTGAGAGTGTAGGTATGTACTAGTGACCTTTTTGGTATCGGAACTGATCTACCTGGAAACAACCGTTTCATTACAGAGACGAAAACTTATACGATAGATCCAACCAGTATTGAAAGGAAGGTTCCTTATTCGNCTACTACGGTAGGTCGGTAGAGTAGGAGACAGCAGGGGAAGAGGGGGACGGGGATTAGGGAGGGTCGTAGTCTCAGAAGGTTACTCAGTTGAGAAGTGTAATCCACCGGTTTCATAACCTCAAAGTCGAAGTCGTAGTCAGGAAGGTTACTTGTGGGTCCTGACTAGAGGAAATCTTAGCTGACCAACCTAGAGGAACGTCAGGTTCCCTGAGAGTTCTCAGAAGAAGTTGAGGTCTCAAGTTTTCGTAGTCAAGAAGTCGTGAGTCGAAAGAAGTGTCAAATTGAGAGTGTAGGTATGTACTAGTGACCTTTTTGGTATCGGAACTGATCTACCTGGAAACAACCGTTTCATTACAGAGACGAAAACTTATACGATAGATCCAACCAGTATTGAAAGGAAGGTTCCTCATTCGTAGAAAATTAAAGTACCGACGTTAGAGGTAGACGTCACTAAAACCTCGGGGGGTTTTATTTCAGACTGTGACAAAAGTGACAAAAGGGTAGACAAAGGGTTCTTCACTACCCTGGTCTACGGTACTAGAAGCAAAAGACTTACAACTCGAAATTCGGTTGAAAAAGTGAGAGGAGAAAGTGAAAGTAGTTTTCCGAGAAATCAAAAAGAAGTGATAGAAGGTATTCTCACCACAATAGACGTATAGACTCCAATAACTATAAAGAGGGTCGTTAGAACTAAGGTCGAACACGAAGAAGGTCGGGTCGGAAAAAGTACTACATGAGACGTATAATTTCGACATTTTTATTAATAAAATACGTGTAAAACTATTGTAAAATAAGAAAGTAAAGTCTCATGTACGATACTCACCTACTGTGAACTAAAGTGTGATTTTAGGTCGGTTTACAATAAAGATAGTGAAAGTCACAAACTGGTCGTACATATAGAAACATATGAACCACTCAGAGTTTTTATGTTATTTAAAAGAAATTATTTTCTACTTGAACAACTCCTTCTATTCTTTCTACGAGACCATCAACTCCGTCCTTCAATTTTAAACGAGATAGAAGAAATTCTCATCAAACCTTTGTGCACGAATTTTTTTAAAATTTATACGTATGTTCGACTTTTTTCTCATGTTATACTTTATTTAATGCGTCTATAAATGAGAAGTTTCTTAAACAGATTTGTATCATAATGAACTAACCACGTTTATATACTGATATTCTTTCATAATGTTCCATATAAATTCTAATCAAAAATATCATGTTCTCTGTTTTTACTTTTTTATTTTATTTTCGTTAGTATATTTGTCGGTTGTTTTGTTATGACCTTCTGAAAAGGAATTTAATTTGTAACCCTATTGGGTTTACTTTTAAAACCTGTTGTGTTATTACAAGAGTTATATGATTTCACCGTTTTATGTAATTTTTATTATACATATCGGGTTAAAGTAAATATATCAAGATACTGTATAGATAATAAGACTGTATTAATAATTATTAAAGGTAAAATGAGTTTGACTAAGAATAACCTACTTATAATATGTCAGAAAAGGATATTCCTTGAATGTAAAACTGACTGGAGACTCCTTTTATAATTCTATAAAAGAATAAATTTAGATCTGATTAAATATGTCGTGGTGACTACTGTAAATAAAACGTGACTTTTTATAACGGAGGTCTTTTGGACTTTTATTAAAGAGACATTCACAGTCACCGCAATGTAAAGACGTTGCTATACCAGAACTTGTGTCGTAAAAGGAAATAATTTAAAAGTTAATGTCATATACGAAGTAAACCACTGTCATATAGATCCTAACAGTTGTACTAGTGATTCCCATGTGACTTAATGTATCGACTTACTGAAATATTTTGAAGACTATAGAAACACTTTTGTCTTAGAAGTCCAACATACCATTCTCAGTCCTCGAAAGTTACTATTTCATTTTTGATGAAATCACAATGGAACCATTTCTTCCGAAATGAGGTTAAGTCGATTCTGATCCTTAGATCCACTGTAATTTTGTTTTTATTTGTTTAACTTAGATCAATTTGAATTTTCAAAACCTGTCGTTTACTTTGGTATTTACTCTGTTTTTCTGTCGGGAGTCTTACCCTCTTTTATGAACGTTTACTACCTTGACTGTTCCCTGATTAGAGGTTTTATGTGTTTGTATAGTATTTCAAGTTTTCTGTTTGTTGCGTCAATTTTTTTTTACAAAACTTCTGGATGTTATCTGTAAAGAGTTTTCTTTTGTATGTCTACCGGTTCTCCGTGTACTTTTCTACGAATTGTAGTGATTAATAATCTCTTTACGTTTAGTTTGATACTCCATGGTGGAGTGTGGTAGTCATACGGGTAGTAATCTTTTAGGTATTCGTTATTTACGACCTCTCCCACATCTTCTTTCCTTGTGAGAAAGTGACGACCACCTCTACATTTAACTATGTCGGTGACACCTCTTGACATACCTCCAAAGGAAATTTTTTGATTTATATTAACGTTACGACGACGACGACGATTCAGCGAAGTCAGCACAGACTGAGACCCACTGAGGTATCTGCCGTCGGGTGGTCCGAGGCGATAGGGACCCTAAGAGGTCCGTTCTTGTGACCTCACCCAACGGTAAAGGAAGAGGTTACGTACTTTCACTTTTCACTTTCACTTCAGCGAATCGGCACAGACTGGCTGGGAATCACAGGGTACCTGACGTCGGGTGGTCCGAGGAGGTAGGTGCCCTAAAAGGTCCGTTCTCATGACCTCACCCCACGGTAACGGAAGAGTACTGGGTCGTTAGGGTGATGCCCCGTATATTGGACTCTTGGTATTAAGTTTTTCTGTATACGTGGGGTTACAAGTGACGTCGTGATAACATGTTGTGGGACCTGAACCTTCGTTGTTGTCTACTTACCTATTTCTACGACATGTGTATATGTTACCTCATAATGAGTCGGTATTTTCCTTGTTTTAACCCAGTAAACATCTCAACATCTACCTGGATCTTTATATGTCTTACTTCATATTCAGTCTTTCTTTTTTTGTTTACGACATATAATTGTGTATATACACACCTTACATCTTTTTACCATATCTACTTGAATGGACGTCCCGTCCTTTTCTCTACGTCTACATCTCTTGTTTGTCACCCGTATCTCACCAATCCCCCTTCCTTGACCCTCTAACCCTAACTGTACACACGTGATGGTACACGTTTTGTCAATAGATCACCCTTGGACGATACATTGCGTCCCTCGAATCGATCCGTAAGAGACCACTGGATTTACCCACCTTATCCCTATCACCCCACCGCCTGGTTCTATATATCGATTGAGTGAAACAATATGTTGTGACATTTCATTGTTAAAGGAACAAGTCAAGGATTCAGAAAAGGTTGGGAAACGTTGGAGACCTGACGTCGTGTGGTCCGAAGGAACAGGAAGTGAGAGAGGCACTCAAACGAGTTGAGTAGGTAACTCAACCACTAGGGTAGGTTAGTAGAGTAGGAGACAATGGAGGAAGAGGACGACGGGAGTTAGAAAGGTTCGTAGTCCCAGAAAAGGTTAGTCAGTCAAGAAACGTAATCTACCGGTTTCATAACCTCGAAGTCGAAGTCGTAGTCTAGAAGGGTTATTTATAAGTCCCAACTAAAAGAAATCCTAACCGGTAAAACTAGAGGAACGACAGGTTCCCTGAGAGCTCAGAAGAGGTTGTGACGTTAAGTTTTCGTAGTGATGAAACCTTGAGTCGGGAGAATTACCGGTTTGAGAGTGTAGGTATGTACTGATGATCTTTTTGGTATCGAAATTGATATATGTGGAAACAACCGTTACACTACAGAGACGAAAAATTATGTGACAGATCCAAGTAGTGTCGAAAAGAAGGTTCCTCGTTGACAGAATTAAAGTACTGATATCAGTGACAGGTGTCACTAAAACCTCGGGTTCTTTTACTTTAGACAGTGACAAAGATGAAAAAGGGAAAGATAAACGGTACTTCACTACCCTGGTCTACGGTACTAGAATCACTAAACTTACAACTCAAAGTTCGGAGAAAGTAAGAGTCGTTCTCCGAGAAATCAAGGAGAAGTGAAAGACGTATAGATTCTAACAACCATAAAGAGGACCATCAGAACTAAGGTCGAACACTATGTAGGTCGGACTGTAAAGTGTGTTACATGAGATGTATATTCAATTTATTCGTCCCACTGTTATATGTCGGAACTAGATGGGAAAAGGGTTCCCCTTGGTCAGGTGACAAGGTACAGGTCAAGATTTATCACGAAGAACCAAACATATGTCCAAAGAGTCCTCTGGTCATTCCACTACACCATGAGGGTGGAGAAATTCTTAAAAGGTGTCAAAAGACACTAGGTGGGTTTACTAAATCACATCAGTTACTTCGTCTTCATCTACAACAAGACTTTAAGGGAAAGAAGGAGGTACTAGGTTGTTTATAACTGTTAAACTAGAGACCAAGGCGACGGAGAAGATTTAGGTTGAACCCGTAGACCCTCAAGAGTCAAGTACCTGACGACTTCGGATCGAACTTCATAAAACTCGTAATGAAACGATCACGTTTACTCACGTTTACAATCAAACTTGTAAGAAAATGTGACATGAAGATACGGTTAAAAAAATTTTTTCTCATTAAAGAGATTATGGTACCAAATTGGAAATGTTTCATGTCTTAATTTCTGAAATAGTTTTACATTATGTTACCGTCTATTTCTACTATTTGTGCAAATACATGTAATATATAGAATTAATCGTAAGTTCATTTTTATCGTCGATCCTTTTAAATGAGTCATCTTATTTTTCCACGGTAGGATTTAGGTGTTTTACGTCTGATCTGAGTCTGTTTATCCTAGAAAACAGGTATACAAGGGGTTTCCTGACTAACATGATGTATATCAAATAAATAAAAAATGTTGAAAAAAAAAGTGTTAAAGTCTTATCAAGAAAGTCAGTAACATAATCAACTTGTACTCTTTACATTATTAAAGATTTGGATATGAATAAATGGAATATGAAATAAATGAATATTTAGTAAGGTGATAGTTTTCAAATAACCTTATCTTTGGGAGACCATTTCATCAACTCAAAGGATCTTCCATAGACAAACCGGGGTCTTTTAATTACTTTTTGAGGTACACAATTACTTTTTATTAAAGATTATACATAAGATCCGATAATCTTTGAACTGTTTCATAAAATTCTCTCATCTTGTTAGTACTTTCTATAATTTGAAACGGATAAATAAGTGTGTGGGGGGGTTTTTTTTTTGACGTTCTATGGAAAAGAACCAAAATATACGTTTTCTTGACAAAATTGAAATAGGGAAGAACCCTTAAAGGACTACCAGGTCACCAATCCTGAGTCGTGATGGTACCGGACATAAGTTAGGGACCGGTCCTTTGATTCTAAGACATTCGACAGGTCACCGTTATTTATTTATTTATTTATTTATATTTAAAATTATTTTAAAATGAAAATGAGTGACTTATTTGATCATCAAATTAATAGTCCAACTATTAAGTCTGGGGTCCCTTTTGAAATTTTTTGTCAATTATCAATCAAGATAATTTAATTTAATTACCAGTATAAAGACACCATAAAAAGGATTATGTCATAACAGTGTGTCTGTGAAATTGATGATGCGTTGTCCATTTATTCTCCTTTATACGTATCTTATTACTGAAATACATATCTTATTTTTCGAGTCCAAAGAAATAAACACTTTTACACTCTTAAAAAATTTCATTTAACTTTAATATGAATAGTTACTTTTTAAAATTTACAACTCCCCAAATAAACAATCCTAAAAGATTCGATTCATCGAATTTTTCAATTTTTTTTAAGTCCTTACACCGACACACTACGTAGTGGTGTAGTAGTAAATTCATGGTCTACCCAGAACCGTTTGCTTACATCTTATGACGTTTGGATATACTACCATGACTGACGTTTATCTTCGATCATGGATTTTGTCCCCAATCGATATGACAAAAACATATCGAGTTCTTCATTGTGACAACGTAACAATTTCAAGATAATTTCCGTTTATTCTTATTATATATTGTTTCTAACATACGTGAATTGAGTATTTTGGATTTTATAAACAAATCGGTAAATGTCTTTTTCCAAAGGGAAGGGGTTTTACGAAAGTAAAGTTAACAATCGACCAATTCTACTAGATTTTCACAGGAGTATGTACACCATCTTTATCGTTACGGGGAAGTGACACAATGGAGGACAAGAGACTGTGTCATGTTCAGAGAGAAAGGTGTCCCATATACAAGGTTCTAGGAGTCACCTATGGACTTTGGTGACTATCATGGTCTAGTACGGTGCGTGTGTGTGTGTGTGTGTGTGTGTGTGTGTGTGTGTGTCTTATAAAAGGACATATATGTATGTATACTATTCCAAATTAAAGATCTAATTCGTGTCATTCTCTAGTTGTGTATAGATTATTATTGTTATTTGATTATTTATAATGTAATTATACCAGAAAAAGAACGAGAGTTTTATAAAATAACATGTTTATATTCCTGAAGAGGAACTATTGATTCTTAAATAGTGTGTCACACCGGTTTTGAAAACGTCAAACTTCACGTTGTCGTGGACAAATGTTGACGTGTCTCTCTTCTAAGTAACTATAACCTTTAGAATCGTTATAATCACATATTAAAGAAAAAGAAAGGAATAATTTGACTCTTGAAAATGGAAAAAATGAATCTTCTTCGTAAAATGGTCAAAGAGAAGCCGTATATATTTAACGGTCGTAGCGATGAGAGTACTAACCCCCGGTTATAATTCATTTTATTCCCAATGAACGTGTTTTCGTGACACTATAATCTGTTAGACTGTTGACTCTACAAAGATTCACCTACTTACCCACGTCATACGATCTACTTCCTTATCTCAGGACCCGTCCTGTCGTACACACTTAAGTCGTACGATGAGTCTTGTCACGTATTAAATTTTGAATTCTTTTAAAATGAAGACCTAAAAAAGTAAATTGTAAAGACCTGACGTCAACTGGTGTCCTTTGGCACCTTTCGTTTCGACGTCTACTCCCCTGATAACATACAAGAAACTGTATCATAGTCGTTTCCGAGATCTTCGAATCACTGGATCACCTACAATTCGAATCACTGGACCACCTACAATCCTATGGGGGAAGTTCGTTTCAACAAGATGAACGTGTTAAGTGATGATTCTTCTCTGTATTTAAATTAAATTTTTTTTTTTTCTCTCTCTCTCTCTTCTCTGTATTAATGGACAACCTGGAAAAACCTAAAACTTCCGTCGTAAACGATTTAGTTTACACTACAAGACCGGTCAATTGTCCAACGGGTGATACTTACTCCTGTTCTCATATTTGACGAGACGTGTTAAGGGTTTGAGTCTACGTTCATGTAAAGAGACGTCCGGAATCTTCATTTACTGGTTTACGATAAGTGTCACAGACACGACCTTACTGACGATATATCTAAATTCATGATAAGACGGTATTCTTTATAATTTGTTTATTTTAATAATGATTTCTTCACTTCACTTCAGTGAATCAGTATAGGTTGAGAAACACTGGGGCACCTGACATCGGGAGGTCCGAGGAGACAGGCACCTTAATAGGTCCGTTCTTATGATTTCACCTAATGGTAAAGGAAGAGGTCCCCTAGAAGGGCTGGGTCCCTAGCTTGGGTCCAGAGGGTGTAACCTCCGTCTGCGAAATTGGAGACTCGATGGTCCCTTCGGGTAATAATTTCTTACATATTGGTCAATTCATCTAACTTCTAACCAAAGGTTTTACGATTCACTGGTTAAAAGGTAAAACTTCGTTCATAGATTTACTGAGTATAGTTTAATAATAAATGAATAAATTGAATCGTTAAAAAAAAGTTTAAAGTGTACCCACCTGATAAACCCAAAAATAAAACGTACGGTTTAGTACATATAGACTTTATTCACTTATATTAGAATACTGACTTTTTCTATTAGTATTCATCGTGTACAAATAATTTCTAAACGGCTATTATACATCAAGTATTTAGTCGAACTAAATTTACTCTTAAGTTTATCTTATATGTAATTTCGGTTTTAATATTTCGTCTCATACTCTACCTTATCTCTAACTTCACAATTGGATGTGAGATTTTACATCGAACTGGTATGTTGGTAGTCGTTCTAGAATAAGAAATATTATTCTCCCTTAGATCCTTTCGTTATAAAATTAAAGGGTTGTATTAAAGAGACACGTCTTTTCATACACACTTTGACATTCTTGTACTCTTAGTTTGATCTCACACCAATTCATTTGACATCATTACTACACTTGATTTTTGTTCACTCTTAGGGTAATACCTAACGTATTATTCTTTTAACCGAACTCGGTGTACAATCACTATCGGGTGTATAGAATGTTACTGAAGAAACTGTTTACCATCTGATAAAAAAATAACATTTCATTAATCGGAGGTTAATTTTATTTATTTAAATTTAAATTTTTCAAAACACGATAATTCAAAAACCAATATTTAATGTCGTAACGTTTTTTCAGTAACCGATATCAGGTGGTCCGAAGAGTCAGGTACCTTTAAAGGTCCGTTCTTATGACCTCCCCCATCGGTAAAGGGGTAGGTCCCCTAGAAGGACTAGGTCCCTAGCTTGGATCCAGAGACCCAACACCCGTCTAAGAAATGGTAGACTCTGTGTTCCCTTCGTGTGTACAATGTCACTGAAGAAACTATTTATAACTGATAAAAAAACCAAATTTTGAAACAGAAAAATTAAAAAAGAATATTTAATATCGTAATGTTCTTTTCAATAACACGAACTAAAGAGTCGGTACAGACTGAAACTCTAGGATTGCTGACATCGGACGGTCCAAGGATACAGGAACCTTAAGAGGTCCTTTCTTATGACCTCACCCATCGGTAAGGAATGGGTTGTTTTATATAAGACTGGGATTTTTGAAGTATAAGATTTTACCAAAGTACATTAATAAACGGTCGTAAGAGTGACACAAAACAAGAGGTTTGAATAGGTCTACCGTTATCTCGTGTATTTTTTTAAAGTAAACAGCTAGGTATTCACACTAATATTTTGACATAGTTGTTTCCTTTTCAGAACCTCTTTTAAATAAAATCTTTTGAGACACAGACAGGAATCCGTAAACCTTTTACTGTTTATACAGACTTTTCATATTAGGAAAGAAGCCGTTTAAACATTCAAGAATTTTCAGAATTCTTTCAACTTTTTTCTTGTTTTCACACAAATTAAACATCTGTATATATAACCAGTCCAAAACGATATACTTACCGAATATTATGGTGCAAACAAGGTGTAAATACAGAACAATCTATGTTCAGTTACCTAAAACAGACTTGAACCTATCCGGACCACTGTAATAATCGGAACCCAAACCAAGACAAAGTGTTCGTCAGTAATCTTCTGTCGGATTACCGTTATCCATACAACCGACACACCCCACACGAGGAGAACGTACAACACGGAGGGTTTTAGAGTCGAACCTTGACCGTGTAACAGTGACGGTAAGTGTGACAACCGGTGTCGGTCAGTGTTACGGTTTAAGACTCAGATACTCTACTATTTAATGTAAAGAAGTCACTTCTCTTCAGACACTGACTACTTGTCATTGAATTCGATGACGTTACACCTACTCGATCAAGTTTGAGAGATAATCTCCACCTATTTTACTATCTAAGATGAAGTCACTGGTTATAAGTTGTTCAGACTCTCCGTTACTGTGATGACCTGTAAAACAGACAAGTTTCTGAATTTGAAACCCACTTTGTTTTCTTCAGTTGATGTATCAGCTTAGAAGATAATCGGCTTTCCACAGCCTTTAAATGTCAATTATAGTTATTGTCGTTTCAGTCCCGGTTTTATTAACGTTATAAAAAGAATTAACCTGGTAGTAGACCGTATTAAAGTAACAGTTTTACGTTTTACTTATTTTAACTTTTCCGATCGTATGGAAGAGACAAGAAGTTAGATTTGGAAAAGATAGTTTGAAAAAAATTTTTTTATTCTTTTTACTGTGGATATAATAGACAATCAGGGTCAAATTAATAACCGTATTTGAAATACCAAATATTTACTTCGTTACGTTGCATAAAAAATGAAAGGTAATCTCTCTAGTTTGTAGACCGGGAAAACACACCAAGTTCACATTTAGAAATAGAAAGGACCGTAATCTAGTTATACCAGATGATACTAAGTTCCATTTTAATATTAACGATTTGTCTCTTACTGTATTTACACGAATACATAAAGAAATAAGTATTAAGAAAATCAATAAAGTAGTTTTATTTATTAACTTTATAATGAAGGAGTCTTTCTCTGAGTGTATCTTTTGTTAGAATACCAATGGTTTTCCCTTTCTCCGACCCCCACCCCTATTTAATCCTCAAACCCTATTTGTCTTTGTGTAACGATGTATACTTTGTCTATTGTTCCTGTGTGACATATCGTGTCCCTTGATATACGTTATAGGACATTATTGGATATTTCCTTTTCTTAGACTCTTTCTTATATATATATATAAATATATAAGTTACGAAATAGAATGTAACAGTATATCGGTCAATTGTTACACTATTAAAGTCCACGTGTCGTTACACTGAGTCGGAATGTATATGTACGTTATCTATGTCTAAAAATTAGTGAAACGACGTGTGGACTTTGATTTTGTTGTCGTATTAGTTGATTGAAGTTTTTATTAACCTTTTTTTTTCTCACAAGATAAATCTTACGAAATGGTCGACTTGATAGACCCTTCGGAACTTTCAGCGATTCAGTACAGACTGAAAAATGTTGTGGTACCAGATATGTCAGGTACCTTAAGAGGTCCACTCTTCCTCACCCTTCGGCAAGGAAAGAGGTGCCCTAGAAGGGTTGAGTCTCTAGCTTGGGTTCAAAGCGTGTAACGTCCGTCGAAGAAATGGTCGACTCAGTTGTCCCTTCGGGAATCTTACGATTAGGTGGAACATATCGTACGATGAACTAAAATAATTAACTATGTGTAGAACAACTTACCTAAAATATGAAATAGGAGGAGGATATAGACCGATTATAAGGTAAAGGAGGTAAACCGGAAAAGGTTTATGTTTCTAGATGTCACTATTGTAGACAAAGGTTATAGAAAACAAAAAAACATTTGTGATAATAAAAGGAGACTACGTATACACATACACAATAAGAAAGTCCATCCTTCCGAAACCAATAGGTCACGATGAATTGTTTACTGTTTGATGATCGTTTTTGTCATTGTTAATAAATAATCAGAAGAGTAGATAGAAAGACCAGAATTACCGGAGTCGTTCCGTCAAATGAATGCCCCAGAAAGTTCGTCAACGTTAGACTACCGTGGACCCCAACTTTAGTGGAGTTTCAGGTGGAGTCAATTCACAGACCTCCGACTACGAAAGATGTTCGATTATAGAGTAACCCGCAAGAGTCAATCTTGTGACGTACAATCTTAAGGGTCTGTACAAGTATACAGACCCTGAAGATGTGTAGTACCGTCGACCTAAGGTTTCCACCCATAATGTAAATGGTTAATCAAACTTTTCAATGTGTGGATCTGGAGTAAAATTTTAGTAAGATTGGAGTAGAGGGAAGGGATCTGAGGAGTATGGACGAGTTAAAAGGTGTTAGTTTTGTCCCGACCTCTTTATTTTAAAAACTAATTATTTACTTCAGTTACAAAACTAAGGATATTAATATATCCTTAGTTCGGATTCCGAACACAATGAGAAAGTTTCAGATATTAAACTACACTGACTTGACTTGTAAAATAAATACTTATATAAATTTATAATTTAATTCATAAATTAATTATTTTAATTTATAACTAATTTATATTTAACTATAATTTAATTTATATATAATAATTTACTTTCAACCTATAAAATAAAATGAGTCGAAATGATTAATTTTTATTTTTCAATTTTTTTTTATTCCCAACTTAGGGTAATACTTCATCTCATTCTCTGTGTGTAAGTCAAGGATCCAGTCCTTCTACGGGACCTCCTCCCGTACCATTGGGTGAGGTCATAAGAACGGACCTTTTAGGGTACCTGACTCCTCGGACCGCCCAATGTCAGGTATCACAACGTTTCTCAACCTGTGTTGACTTCACTGACTCGTGCCTCGTATGTACTTCGTCTGTGATCCGATTACTAGTTGTTTCGCTATATCTTAAACAGTCCTATATTGTCCTTCGACATGAGAATTAATATGGACCCCTATTTTCAGTTGTAAACCTAATTAGTTGGTGAGACCTTTTTGATTCCTGAATAAAATCAAAATAACGTCAAGTTGATACTATCGAGTCGACCATTTCTTAGGTGGACGTTACGTCCTCTGGGACCAAGTTAAGGACCCAGTCCTTCTAGGTGACCTCTTCCCTATCCGATGGGTGAGGTCATAAGAGTCCGAAGGGACCTCCTAGTTAACCATTTTTTAGGTGGACGTTACACCCTCTGGACCCAAGTTAGGGACCCAACCCTTCTAGGGGACCTCTTCCCTTTCCGACGGGTGAACTCATAAGACCGGACCTCTTAGGGTACCTGACATAACGTTTCTTTTTTATTATTATTATTTTATTTTATTTTTATTTAAATTTTTTTTCACACCCTGTATTGACTCGTTGAAAGGAAGTAATTAACCGAAAGTCTATAATTCATCTGTAAAATTAAATCTACTGAATAACTATATTGTATTCAAGGTAGTGAAAGTTCTAGGAGTCTATGTCAACACAGATGACAAGTATCGAAACCCCAGAACCGACTTTCACGTTCACCCGTGCCTTCAAGTCGAACAAGAGAGAGATGGTTCTGTATATGAAAATCGTGGTCCGACGAACAAGTCCTCGACGAGAAAACTTAAACGTAATTTCACTACGGTCTACCCAACCATCCCCGGGACCATATTCTGTACCACAATTTGTTTAAAGGTAGTTTCTTTCGTCACATTGTCTTTCTGATGATGTCAGAACCGTAAATTTTTTTTTCTACGTTAAACTTAGAACTGAGACGACGAATGTCATAACACTGAAACTCTTTCACTACTTTGGAGAGACTCTAAGTCCAAGGAGTGTATTTTATCTTTATAGTTAAGTATGAAAAGTCTAGACTATACTCCTTGTCACGATTACATACTCTTCGTACTTTATGACAGAGAATATCTCATCTCGAATAAATTTATTGTAGGTATTATTTAAGATTCCCTTCACAACAGTATCTCAATATTAGGAACCAGGACGTAAACAAAAAACTATCTATGTCTTTAAATGTCACGATAAAATCCATATATTAATATATTTAGTGACCAATTTCAGTGTAATCCCTCTTATTTTCTTTCATTATACAATAGTAAGTCAAGTCCTTTTTGTGAGGACTTGTTTTATAAGGATTCGTAAATACATTCTTGACTAGTCAAACTTAACAGTTTTTGATTGAAAGAGTAAAAAATATACCAGTAGGAAATCTTCGACACTCCCTAAAAAAAGTCCTGTGAGGGGGGTTTATGGGTTTAGGATCTGTAAGTATAGGAGACACATGTTACCGTATCATACACGTGTATTAGATACTTGTAGGGGAACATATAAAAGTTAGTTGAGATCTAATGTAATTACGGATTACATTCTATTTATGATACATTCATCAACGGTCCCGTACATTTTAAGTTTAAAACGGAAAATCTTGAAAGACCTTTGAAAAAAAGATATGTTTGTTTATGAAAATAACACATATATAGTTCGTGATTCCGTCCGAATAAAAATTGAGAGTTAGACTAGATAGGTAATGAGAGTAAATTATCCAAACTTTTTTGTCTCTAAATCCGTCTGACAACCCAAGTAGACCTGGTGTTTTAATCAAACATAAAATAAAATAAATAAATAAATAAAATAATAATAAAAAAAAATCAAACATAAAATTGTCTCCAAACAGACTATATGTGTATGTGTGTCCCAATTCCTTTTTTTGTGACAATGACAATCTGGTCATCATTTTTTGTCGTTAAGAGGTGAAAAAGAGACGGATAAAAACTTATAAAAACTAGGTCAATCAACTTAAACGACTACGTTTGGACACCTATCCCGAAGGGTTCTCCGTGTCACCATTTCTTAGATGAACGGTTACGTCCTCTACACCCAAGTTAGAGACCCAGTCCTTCTAAGAGACCTCACGACACGACACGAGTCAGTACTAGTTGAGAGACACTGGGGTGTCCGTTCTTATGACCTCGCCCAATGGTAAAGGATGAGATTTGTTAGAAAGACTGGATCCCTAGCTTGGGTACAGAGAACGCAGAAGACGTAACCGTTCGTCTGTGAAATGGGGACTCGGGGAATCCTTTACCGTTAGACGAGATCATAAGAATGGGTCTTTTAAGGTACCTGTCTTCTTGGACCATCCGATGTCAGGTACGACAGCGTTTCTCAACCTGAATTGGATCGTTGACTCGTGTATCGTATGTTTGGACACCTATGACCTCCGACCAACATCAAGAGTTTTAAATCGAAGGACCGTGTTTTTTCTTGGTAGAACATTTCGATGTAGGACCGGTTGAGGGTAATCCGTTGTCGGAGAGGGTCACTGTCCTAAGTCAATCTAAGACGAAGTTGGGGTAAGAAATAATCGGTGTGGAACGATGTTACGTTGTCTAAGTAGTGTTGCAATTCAAGTCAAGTCAGGTCAGTGAGTCAGTGTAGGTTGAGAAACACTGGAGTACCTGACGTCGTGCGGTCCGGTGGGACAGGTAGTAGTTGAGGACCTCGAATGAGTTTGAGTACAGGTATCTTGACCACTACGATAGGTTGGTAGAGTAGGAGACAACAGGCGAAGAGGAGGACGGAAGTTAGTGAGGGTCGTAGTCCCAGAAACGTTTACTCAGTCCAGAAGTGTAGTCTACCGGTTCGATAACCTCAAAGTCGAAGTCGTAGTCAAAAAGGTTACTTATAAGTCCTGACTAAAGGAAATCCTACCTGACAAACCTAGAGAAACGTCATGTTCCCAGAGAGTTCTCAGAAGAGGTTGTGGTGTCAAGTTTTCGTAGTTAAGAAACCGTGAGTCGAAAGAAATATCAGGTTGAGAGTGTAGGTATATACTGGAGACCTTCTTGATTTCGAAACTGATAAGTCTGTGAAATGAAGGTTTCTTGTTCACAGAAAATTAAAGTACCGACGTCAGTGGAAGGCGTCACTAAAACTTCGGGGGGTTTTATTTCAGACAGTGACAAAGGTAACAAAGGGGTAGATAAACGGTACTTCACTACGCTGGTCTACAGTACTAGAATCAAAAACTTACAACTCAAAATTCAGTTGTAAAAGTGAAAGGAGAAAGTGAAAGTAGTTCTCCGAGAAATCAACAAGAAGCGAAAGACGGTATTCACACCACAGTAAACACATAGACTCCGATAACTATAAAGAGGGCCGTTAGAACTTAGGTCGAACCCGAAGGGAACACCGAGTCGACCATTTCTTAGACGGGCGTTACCCAAGCTAGGGACCCAACCCTTCTAGGGACCGTCTCCCCTTCCGATGGGAGAGGTCATAGTACCGGACCTCTTAAGGTACCTGACGTAACAGGTACCCCAGCGTTTATCAACCTGTGTTGACTCGTTGATTATTATTATCATTTTAATTTTTATCAGTATACAGTTATAATCTTTATTACAATTCTTGACACCAATTTTTATTTCTAATTCGATTTTATTGTTGTGTCTATTCTATATACGAACATAACTTATGTCCAATTTTTTTTTTTATGGATTTACATACAAATCTTACCACGTCCCTTTGATTCAGATACGTGGTGTCGATGACCCGGACGTACGAAATCACGGGTGAGAGATGTTATTCTCTTCGGAGACACACGGAGTCTTTTCTTGTATTAGACTGACGGAGTAAGTTACTGTATGTAGATTTATAGATTTATAACACCAAAGTTTAGAATTTATTAATCTTGATAAAGTGTTACTTTTTACCGTACCGACAAAGAATTATTTGTTCTCCACTAAATTTTACTCGAAGTTTGTTTAGTGTCATACAAAGTATCTAAATTTAAATTTATCGACGCGTTACATTACGGGTTTTCTCTTTAGGAATGCTTTCGTAAACTTCACGATAGAATAAAGAGGATCACATAGAACCCACGAACGAAGGGAACGAATATATGAGACTGGTACAGTCATAAAGTCAAGAAGTTTTTATACATCGGTATCCTAGGAAAATGTCGACAAGGGAAGAAGTGATTACACAAAGGAGGACGTGAAACGTATGTAGCACAGAGTCAGATTTAGAGGTAAATACTTTTACGACAGAGACCGTGTTCTAATTGTTAAGTTAGTGACACTCGAAAAGAGCAATGAGAGTAAAGTTTATCTTTAGTACATGAATGAGAGGCTAATGAACACAAAAGGGTACGAAGAAGGGTCATTCGGTATGAATAATGGAAGTAAACAGATCACGGTTCTTTTGTCGTCCAGGGAGTATTTGTAAACAATGTACTTATTTGTTAATTTATTCCTCTATGTTTTAACATTTTGAGACTAATAAAGGTTTAGTTGTGTTTACTCCCAGACCTCTTTTAGAAGTACTTATTTGTGTCGTAAGTACATCTTCTTTTTATACTTTTATCTACTTAAAAAGTTTTTATAACTTTGTATAACAGTAGTTTTATTCATTATTTATCACACATTGGTTGATACATTTACGTTCCGACGATTACTGTAGTAAGAAATTTCGTTAGTCAAGTCAAGTCAGTGAGTCGACACAGGTTGAGAAACGTTGGGGTACCTGGTGTCGTACGGTCCGGAGGAACATGTAATGGTCGAGGGTCTCAAATGGGTTTGAGTACAGGTAGCTCAGTCACTACGGTAGGTTGGTAAAGTAGGAGACAGTAGGGGAAGAGGAGGACGGGAGTTAGAAAGGGTCGTAGTCCCAGAAAAGTTTAGTCAGTCCAGAAGAGTAGTCTACCGATTTCATAACCTTAAAGTCGAAGTTGTAGTCAGGAAGGTTACTTGAGAGTCCTGACTAGAGGAAATCCCATCTGATCAACGTGGAGGAACGTCAGGTTCCCTGAGAGTTCTCAGAAGAGGTTGTGATGTCAAGTTTTCATAGTTAAGAAGCCACGAGTCGAAAGAAATATCAAGTTGAGAGTGCAGGTATGTACTATTGTTAAATGAATTTGTCGATTAAATTAGATTTTTTCAAATCACGTTTCTTAGTACGAGGTTGTAATTCTTACACATCCAAACTCAAATAATAGTTCCTCTTAACAAGTCTTATACACTTAGCGACTTTTTAGATCATATTGTTAACACGGAGTACATTAAGGTGACGTTCCCCATCTTCTGTTTTATGTTTACCCTCTGTACAAACTTGTTGTGTCGATGTCCACTAAAAAGTGAGATAACTAAAAAAATGAATGTCAAAGGTCTTAAAAGATACTTATAACTTATCTCTTTCTCTCTAAATAAAATCGGTCCATACGGAAACCGTGTAGAGAGAAAAACGATGTATAAAAAGACATGTTAAACTAGAGAAATCTTCACACAAAAGAGAGGGCTCCGTGAAATGGTTCATAAGACGATGACGATGATTCAGCGAAGTCAGCACAGGCTGAGACACGCTGGGGTATCTATCGTCGGGTGGTCCGAGACGACAGGGACCCTAAGAGGTCCGTTCTTGTGGTCTCACCCAACGGTAAAGGAAGAGGTTACGTACTTTTACTTTTCACTTTTCATATGACTCCGTGTTACAAATGTGAGTTCTTAGAGTATAAGTATAACTACTATTTCGATAGACATACTCCTTAAAAACAACACACGTTACTTAGGTTCTATAGACTATGTCTCCGTGACTCTCTTTCATCTGAGAGACCTCTTCTCACGAACCAAAGAGTCTATTGAAGGAGATAGGGGACGAAGAATGAGATATGACTATGGACGTATATTTTCCCGTCCCACATCAAATACCCTGAAACCACCCCTGTTTACATCCAGAGGACTAATGACCTACTACACAAAACATGTGGACACTCCAAAATGTAGGAATAGTCTTCGGACGTCTACCATATTGAGTTTCTGAAAAGGAAACCGAGTCTTTATAGAAGTCTAAACGGAGGTTTCCTGAAATTGTAGAGGAAGTAAACGATAGTGTCTGCAGATACGAAAGGGTAGTAGGTAGGTGAGGGGAACCGAAACGAGTCCATATCTGTAAAAAAACGGAAGGTGGGTCTCAGTAAAATGACAATTACGTAGGGGAATCTTCCAAGAAGTAATTCTGTGGTCGATAAAGACGTTCTAACAGTGTCCCTTCGTTTCCCATCGACTCTTTAGACTTGGAGTGTCGAGGTGGACATTCTCGTACATCGTGATCGGGTAAACTAAATTTCTTCGTTTTGGGGATTAACCTGTTCCCGTCGAAAAGACCTCCTGTGTAGGGTCTGAGTGTTCACTCTCCGTTCTTCTGAGAATAAATAGTCTATACACAGAGGGAGAGAGATCAGAAATATTAGTTATAATATTCGAAATTTTTGTACTTTTAAGACAAAACTTTTGATTTTCTTTGATATCCAGTGTCTCGATAAATACCTTTTCTGTAAGTCTCTTTTATTAGAACAGTATGTTTGAAAGAATTAAGTTCAGAACTCGACTAATGACAGGGAAAGGTACTCTATCCCTTCTCTTTCAATGAGATTCATCGTAGGTTTTGCACTTCAGTCCCGTCGGACCTCATGACGTCATATATTGCAGTGTTTCTCAGTCTGTCTGTATCGTCGACTTGTTGTTTTGTACTTCGACGTGTGAACGTCATGACACCTGTGACTCTACTGGTGTCTTTCACGCCGGTTAGTCAACTGGAACATCAGATTTCCAAGAAGTATTACGTTTAGGTTGAAAAAAACAAGACCAACGTCAAGTCTTACTAGACCATAGTAAAAAAAAAGAAAAAAAAACTCTTTACAACCGACTGTAGAAACAACGAGACCCCCCGTCACTCACTATTGTGATACAAAGGGGAAGTGGTAGTGTCCACAGACGACACGTCCTACCGTGACTGATACGAGTCTAGGGTCTCCATGAACAAGAACGTCTACTGTACGACCTACAACGACTCCCACAGTCCCCTCATCAAGAACAACCACCACCAGACGTACGTCCTCCGCCGTTCTCGTCTGGAGGTGAAGTGATGGAGGTCCGGTGAAAGCGGTAGACGACGACCGAGGTACGGCATAGGAACACCAGTTAGTCGACCAATGTTACCTTCCTTGACACCCGGAAGTCTAATGACCGCACCCACAGGATATAGACAAACGGGAAAAACTAGTCCTTTGACCTCGTAAAGGTGTCCTGGTAAGTAGCGTTTACACACCGGTTTGTAACTACTCCTATAAACGCCTAGAACACCGACCGAACACATTAAACTTCCTGTCCCTGTTATTGGGATTCCGAGAAAATCAGTCAATCATAGACTAATTCTGACTGTCTTTTTATAGTCTACGGGTCAATTCTGTCTTAAAGTCGATTCCCTACTTATTTAATACAAGGTTTATAACATGTCAGTATACATATGATTCATTAATAAACAACAATCACAAATCAGTGAGTCAACACAGACTGAGAAAGGTTGGGGTACCCGACATCGGGTGGTCCTAAGAGATAGGTATCCTAAGAGGTCCGTTCTTATGACCTCAACCAACGGTAAAGGAAGAGGTCCCCTAGAAGGGTTGGGTTCCTAGCTTTGACGTAGAAGGCACAGAGGAATTTAAGTTTAAATTGTCCAATAGGACATAACAATCCATTATTTAGAAGTTGGATATAAGTTGAGTGTTCGGAACAGTTCCTTTAATTCGACCTTCTTATAACCTCTAAGGAGAACTCCTTCTGTCTCGAGGGACAAAATAAGAAGAGTGTGGGATGGACGAGGCGTTTTATTTTTATAATCGGACGAAGGTCGGGAGTAAGAGTCGTCCATAGTCCTCGGTTACTGTTGCGTAGAATTAAGTACAATGATGACGATACTTTTAATATCGTCACAAAATATTGTATTTCTCAAACCACTAAAGTCTTCGTGTCCCTTGTTTCCCATGAAGACTTTCTTTATAAAGTAAATTTTAATTTCGATTTGTACAAGGTATAGAAAATTTTTTGTGTATTGTGTTTATATAAAATTATGTGTTAGTTTTATGTTCTGTGGTATCACTTAACCACCGTTATTTTATAACATAAATTAAAGAAAAATAATAACTAATATCAAGGAAGATATAGAAAAGTAAATTTTTATTTCACCGATTTCAAGGAAGTTCAGTGAATCGTCAAATTATATTTCTATAATAAATTAGAATATTTTCATTAGAATTGATATCTTATACACTATTGGTGTTTCGGACATTTAGTATGGATTAAATCTTTTGACTTAAACGATTACATTTGAACTTTACTCGAGTGATCGAAACGTCGTTAGTTTACTGATATGACTTACGTGGTCGTGGTTGGAGGGGTGTGTATGTCACACGAGGAAAAATTTCGTAAATTTTAAAACCAGATTGAACTAGGAACTTCCTGACGAACATTATTTATAGGTTAAGAACAGGTGTCATGTGTTTCGAGGTGAGAAGAGTACCCTGAATTAAGTTTTGAAAAAAAAAAAAAAAAAAGGTTTAATCCTATACAAGATTCCTATTCGTTTCCTATGGATACAATAGAGGACGAAGAGAGAAGAAAGTGTAAGGGTATTAGGAGTCTTTACCTTTGACTGAAAGGGAAAACTAAGAGGACAAAACTAAAGGAAGATATCTTCTCCAGTAGAACTGTACGATCCGTTTACCCATAGAGTGGATGTGACACCGAGGTTGATACTCTACCCAAAAGTAACAAACTAGACTCTATGAGAAGTTTCCTTTCCCCTTTTCCTTTTCTTAAACCTTTTAGATGGGTTTCTGTTATTACGGTGATAAATACGAAAATTTATGGTGATATAAAAAGATATGTTAGAAAGAAATAATTCCAGATGACGAAAGAAAATATTTAGAAGTAAAAGAGGTTTCATTATCTGCAGAGTCCATCATTTCGTAGTTCCAATTTTCGAGTCCGTATATATACCTTAGACATTTCTATCATGACTACTTAGGGTGCACGTCCCGTCGTTTCCTCTGTGTCTGTATTTCTTGTTTTAAAACCTGTGTCACCCGCTTCCTCTTCCACCCTACTAATCTTTCTTATCGTAACTCTGTATGTATAATCGTATACGTTTTATCTATCACCCTCAGACTACATGCTACGTCTTTTGGGTTCTGGTTACGAGACACTGTTGGATTTCACCACTCTCCCCTGCCCTCCAACCACAGTCTCCCTCCCCTGTATACATATAGATACTGGGAAAGTACAACTATATACTGTCTTTGGTAGTGTTTCATTAATAGGATGTTAATTTTTGTATTTATTT
The DNA here is from genome assembly GCA_006410555.1 of Capra ibex. Classification (NCBI taxonomy): domain Eukaryota; kingdom Metazoa; phylum Chordata; class Mammalia; order Artiodactyla; family Bovidae; genus Capra; species Capra ibex. The sequence goes on from SJYO01040405.1 coordinate 27,760,360, forward strand.
CAAGTGTTTCCGTTTATTTTTTAGTGTAACTTCTAAAAATTCACAGTGACGACAATGTTATAGTTCTTTCTCTTCTTTTTAAAATTTATAAAATTTTTCGATAATTTCGAAATTTCTCTGTCGTCTGAAGGATTGACCGCCGTTATATAGGTACTTGACGTTCGAATTGGGGAACAGAGGGGACGGAACCTGTGAGACATCTGAATCTTTATTTATAAAAAACGTTTGACTGAAAATCTTGAATTGGTGAAACATTCATCTACTTGAAGACACAAATTATTACATTTGTTATAAATCTCGTTTCAGTTGTATATATAAGGAAGAGTTTCCGATGAAACTCTTAAACACCGGAATGAGACTTCTTTTTCTTAGTTTCAATATTAGTTGAGTTTTCCTTTATTTTGGGTCTCCCTTTTTTACATTGTCAAGTTATCACAAAGTGCCTTGTCGACATGGTTAAGACTTTGAAAAGAATCATATAAGTTTAGAGTAATTGTTCCGTTTTTTAAGATTCTTCTATTCACCTAGAGTTTTGTTACAGTTCTTTGTTATAAGTTAATTCGACGGTATACACAAAGGAGACAAACTCACTATGTCTTATATTACTCCACACTCGATGTTTGTAAAATATCTGAAAAATAAAAATAGTATTTCCGAAGGTCTGTCAGATTCCCTACAATTTTAATCAAACCTTTTTATAGATGAAGAGAAGTTTCAAAGACAACAACCGAAACTTTTTCTATAAGGAAGTGACGATCCGTGCCTTTGTATATGATAGTGAGTACTGCTCAATGATAGTGTAGACAACATAGTAAAATCCAAGTTCGTTTCCTTTTTCCCTGTTAAAGATTAACCACTTTGTTCACTAGTCTAAATTCGGTTAATAAAGTTTAAACGGGGACCTACTAAAACTGATTTTTACTTTCATTTGAAAACTTTTATGTCCCTCAGAACGACATGAAGAAAAGTGAGGTGTTCACAAAGACCGGTAAGTGACTGAGTTTTCTATATATATAATTGACGAATGACACTCGATCCTTGTAAATGTCTCTGTTCCTTATGTTCTTATTGTAAAATGAAATACCTTGTTAGGTGGGTGGGTTGTTATAGTCTTATGTAAGAAAAAATTTGTGTATACCTTCTTTACCGTTTTTTTTTTTAGGGACAATAGTACCTCTAGTGTTTAGTGGTCCGCCCCTCCCACCGATCTGTTTGACTGTTCATGTGTTTAAGAGACCCTTTTAATTTCTTCATTCCCTGTATCACAACAACCACCCACCATTCCACCCACGAGACTCACGTGGAAATTCATACTGTTTTTACCTTCCGACGAGACTCTTTTTCTGAAATCCTTCGGATTTCAGACACTCACTTGTTAGGTGTCCCTTCTTACATCAACTGTCTTCCACGTCTCTCGTGTTTTGGGAACTCTCCCACACGTAGTTTGCAGCTTCTCCTTCACTTTTTGTCCCTAAGACCATGTAACAACTCCCTTACAGTATTAGTGAAACTGTTTTCAGAACGTAAAGGAATATTTTCATTCAAATATAGATGAGACATTGGGTCGTTAAGAGTAGGATTTAAACCTGGTTCTCTTTGTTTCTGTATGCAGATGTTTTTATGTACATGTTCTTACAAGTTTCGTCGAAATAAGTATTATTTCGTTTTGATCTCTTTTGTGTATATAGGTAGTTGACCACTTACGTATTTTTATTTGACCATATAAATATACTACTTTATAGTATATAAAATAGTAGTATTTTTACTTGTTGATGTCTTTGCCTTTTTGTACTTATATTACGGTTTACTATGATTCATTTTCTTCGGAGCAGGGTTAATAAAGTAAATAAAGTTCAAGATCTTGTTGTTGTTTTTTTTTGGATAGATACTCCTCCAATCACCCTTAATAATAACCCCTTGTCCTAATTTCTAACTGACCCTTGAAAAGACACCACTACCATTGTAAATTACAGAACTATCCCTAAATCAATGTAACAACATGCGTTAAAGTTTGGAGTTTCGAGTGCCTTTTCATACAAAAATAAATAAATAAATAAAAAAGTCTTTTCATATAAAAATTTAAATATAAAGGAACAACCAATTTAAAATGAATTTTTCTTTTCTGAAATTTTTATGTTTAATCTATGACTGTAGTTCGATTACTATAAGTACGACTTCACACAAATATTCACTTCCCATGACTTTGAACGAAACTTTATATACATTTTGTTCTACTTACTACATAGTTATTAGTCTACTTGACTGATACACCGTACATATCTTTACAATTGTCTTAGATAGATCATTTACGTACCCAAAAGTTCCATTTTTAAGTAAGTAGAAAGTGTATTTAGACGATAAAAATAATACTTTATGACTCCTGGACACGTCACGGACGACTCATGGGAACCAGGTGTACCCGATCTGCGATCAAGACAACCCAGAAGGTCGCCGAGGTAGTAGTTACATGTATGTCTGTCTTTGACCTTTGGACCCTCAAAGACCGAGTCTTCCTCTACTTCGTGTTTGAGTCTTCAGACACGAGTCTCTTTTGGTACGGTTTCGACGTAAGCGAGACAAGTAGATGAGGTAATTCGTTGTACCCCGTACCCTGTTCACCCGGCTGTGGTCTTGGTCTGAGGCCTCGACAATTATTGATCACAGACGGTAAGAAGGAACTACGAAGTTCCCTTGGTTTGTCTAAATTGTTTATCAAAATCTGATAGACGTCGACGGTCAGTAAAGAGATTCAGTGGATGTGTATGATTCCGTAGAATAGGGGTGTCACTCAGATTTATCATCCATGTCTATAAATGTCTGTCTGTTTGATTCCGTGTCTCTCCATTTCCTTGAACGGTTTTGGACACGTCGATCCTCCGTGATCTTAATTTAAGTTTGAGTTCACCAGACCGGGGTCTGAGAGTCGGGAAGTCTCCTTGAATTCACAGAAACATCGACTCTGTCATGAAAACTCTTGTTGACAAGAGGGTCCGGGTAAAGTGTTCCGAAAAGGACAACAGAAGTAATGTACGGACGACCTGACTAGACCATGGAAGTAAGTAGAAAAAGACACTCCCTTTGTCATAGACGAGATTCGACTCTTAGGTCGACCTTGGGTCTTCTTTGGCTCTTAGGTTACGTGTGATAAAATAAACAAATAAGTACGACAAAATAAAATAAATGTAGTAAGTAAATAAGTCGTTTGAAAAAACATATGGATAAGACTCGACTCTTATAGTACTACGTGTTGCTCTACACCAGAGACGAGAACCTCGAGTCTCAGGTTGTCCCCTTTTGCTATTACATCTTCATTATCCTATTCTCTTAAAGTCATGTATACACGATATTCGTTTGGTTTACCCTAATCAATGGTCTACCATAGACGTCCCACCCGTCGGAATCGACCAGACCTGTCCGTTTATGAGAGTCTTCGTTAATGAAATTTCGACTACGAACTTTCTACTTTTTCTTTAGGATACACTTCTTTACTTTCATTTTATAAGGTCCGTCTCTCTGGTCGTTCCTGTTCCACGATCCCCGTCCTTTCATGAATCACACAAGTTCATTACCCTTCTCCAGATCCCGCCCACCCTGTATCACACACACATACACACACGTGCGCACACACACACACGTGTACACACAAACATTCTGTCCATCGTCACCTTACCACTCCAGTGTCTCCATCTGTTTTCAGTCTAGTCCGTCTTGGAAATGTCTATTCGAAAAAAAAAAAAATTAATAAGATTCGACCACGTTTCAGTAACTTCATGTGTACGTTATGTTCTTTTTTTAACCCTCTTTCTTTTCTTTCTAGTTCCTCTGTGTTCGTCATTTTCAGTTCTTTCCTCTGTTTTCAGCATTCTCAATTCTTTCCTTCCTCCTCATTTTTATCCGACCTCTTTGTCACTCGGTTCGAGATGACCTGAGAAAGCTGGAAGTAATAAAATTGTTACTCTTATTACTCTTTAGTGACTTATAAAGACTTTCATCGTTATTATACTACACTGAATGTACAATATTCCAGGTGAGTTTTACAAACTGATTTGACACGTCACTCTATCCTATGTATCCCCCTCATTTTTTTTTTTTCTTTCTTTTTTTTGCCTCGTCTCTTTTCCAATAATATTATTACATTCGTTTTTACTACTGTTGACCTGATAGTGGTATCATCACCCCACTACTTTTCATCATCTTAAAACATAATTAACCTTTTAACTTGGTTGTCTTAATCTCTATGTAAAAAGATTTCAAAAATCAATAAGATCGAACCGACCTTATTCTTAGAGTGTAAAGATAAAAACAAGTGAAGTTTTGCAAAAAATTAAAGGTAAAACTAAAGAGGAAATCGAGTACTTAATAAATCTTCACACAACAAATTAAAGGTTTACTCATCTATAAAAGGACTATCGACAGATAATTAAAATTAAGGTACAATAACAACAGACACTTGTATAACTAATACTAAAATTAGAGGACCGTAAATAAGTCTAAACGAAATATAGGGTCATGTATGAAATAGTAATATACTCGGTACGTACAAATTTTTCTTCGACATTTTTGTTTATCTCTTTATTTATTTACCCAAAGATGTATTGTAAGTTTTCATGTGGGCACCACCTAAGTACAGTCACATACCGTTTTGGTTATGTCATAGCATTTCATTTTATTTCATTTTTATTTTTAAATTTCGTATTTTTTGTATTATTATTATTTTTCTTTCATATAAGACTATAACGATTCCCTGACAAGATATTGTATTTAATCCATTTAAAGAAACTTTACGAAGGATACAGAAGATATAGGAGTAATTGTTAGACAGATGAATAAAAAAGTTAATAATTTTCTGTTAATAATTTTATAATTTGTGTTAAAATTAAGTATGTAAATGGAAAAAATGAGGACAGTCTAAAACGGAAGTGAATATGAGACTTCCAGTAGATTGAACCGGAAGAGTTCCTTAGATAGGTAAATATATAAGGAAGATACCTTAAGGGACCGTTAGGTCACCAATAACGTGTGGACCGTTAGGTCGACACGGAAATGTCGACACCCGGACCCAAGCTAGGAACCAACCCCTTGATTCTAATATATTCGGTGTACCGTGTCGGTGTTTCACAAAAATTTTATATAAGGAAGATTTGAAACGTACTACTCAAAAAGAAGATATGAATTGGTCAATGTTGTGTAAGACCCTAGATGGTAGAACTTTACGTATGGAGGGGAGTAAAGTGTAAATAGGAGTTTTCTGACGGAGTAGAAGATGACGGGAAACTATTGATTTGTAGAGTTTTCTCAACAGATATGTGTTACTGAGTTCAAAAAGACGAGATAAGGGCGATATTGTATAAGATTAGATTAAAATAGTCGTGGAACACGAAAATAGTCCAAATGGTTCAGAGACTCTTAACGGTTTAGGTTACTTGTGAAGAGAAACAACATCGGAGATTCGATGTAAACTGTGATAATACTTGAGAAAGAAAAAACAATTTAACTCAATATTAAATGTCTCAGTTTCCGTGTTTAGAATTCATATGTCAAGTCACTCAAAACTGTTTATGTTTGTATCTGTGTCTTGATAAAGATATGTGAGGTGTTTTAATAGAACATAAGGAAAGACCAGTTAGAAAGGTAAGAGTCTCTGTTAGACACATGAGTAAAGATAGTAATCTTTATACGAAACGGGTAAGAACTTTAAATGTATTTACTTTTTTGGATTATCCATTAGATAATCCGAACTAAAGTAAATCGTTACCAAAATTCTAATTAGATACAAAACACACATCCAGTATAAAAAATAACGATTTATATAGGTAAAAGATAGTGACGTACTGTTTAATAGGATTTGAATGACCGTGTTCTGTCGTAAGTAAATAGTAAAGTGCCAAAGGTACTGAGTACTCAAGTCAGTGTCAAATCGACTCACTAAACGACGAAGTGTTCCGACTTTAAGTCTACACCGTCACCCCGATGTAAAGAAAGAGTTCGTTCCCAGGATAAGACTCGAGTGACTGATAACCGACTTGAGTCAAGAGACACCAACATCCTTCGTCCAAGGGTAAAAAGGTGACTAACGGTCGGTCGTAGATGATAGTTGAGGATCTCTTGGAACTTTAACAAACGGTGCACCGAGAGAGTGTTTAGAGTGTTATACCTTTAAATGAAGAAATTTCGATCGTCCTTTTGTAGAGAAATAGAAGTCTTTCTCGGGTCAGGATGAATTTCACAAAAGTAGATTAATTCGTCCCTGTGAACCTTTCCAGAGAAAAATTTAAGTTTTAGTTGACTAGACTTTGTCATTAATGTAGATATTTTTAGGGAAGTGAATAGGTGTCTGTGTTAGATTAGTGTCCGTACTCTGGGTTGTATAAGTGGTCTCGACGGGTGTGAGTTTCTCTCTGATAAGTTCCTTATACATAGTCGTCCACCCTTAGAACCTCAAGTAGAATCTTAAGATGGATGGTGTAATTTATAGATAAACATATGGTGTTAAATAAATAGGAAAAAGGATAATTACCCGTAGAGTTTAAGTTAAAAAACCGATAATACTTATTTGAACGAGTCAAGTCAACTCAAGTCAGCGAGTCAACACAGGTTGAGAAATTCTGGGGTACTTGGCGTCGTTCGGTCCGGAGGGACAGGTAGTGGTTAAGTGTCTCAAATGGGTTTGAGTACAGGTAACTCAGTCACTACTGTAGATTGGTCGAGTAGGAGACAACAGGGGATGAAGAGGATGGAAGTTTGAAAGGGTTGTAGTCCCCGAAAAGTTTACTTAATCGAGAAACGTAGTTCACCGGTCTTATGACCTCAAAATCGAAATTGTAGTCAGGAAGGTTACTTGTGGTCCTGTCTAAAGGGAATCCTACCTGACCAACCTAGAGGAACGTCAGGTTCCCTGAGAGTTCTCAGAAGAGGTTGTTGTGTCAAGTTTTCGTAGTCAAGAAGACGTGAGTCGAAAGAAATATCAGGTTTAGAGAGTAGGTATGTACTGATCACCTTTTTGATATCGCAACTGATCTACCTGGAAACAACTGTTTCATTACAGAGACGAAAAATTATACGACAGATCCAACCAATATTGAAAGGAAGGTTTCTCACTCGTAGAAAATTAAAGTACAGACGTTAGTGGTAGACGTCACTAAAACCTCGACTTTTTTTTTATTTCAGTCGGTGACAAAGGTGACATAGGGGTAGATAAACGGTACTTCAGTACCCTGGCCTACGGTACTAGAAGCAAAAGACTTACAACTCGAAGTTCGGTTGAAAAAGTTAGAGGAGAAAGTGAAAGTAGTTCTCAAAGACAGTACAGTTACATACCGTTTTGGTTATGTCATAACATTTCATTTTAATTCATTTTTGTTTTTAAAAATTTTTTTCTTTTTTTTTTCTCAAAGAAATCAAGAAGAAACGAAAGACGGTATTCCCACCACAGTAGACGTAGAGACTCCGATAACTATAAAGAGCGCCGGTAGAACTAAGATCGAACACGAAGTAGGTCGGGTCGCAAAGAGTACTACATGAGGTATATTCAATTTATTCGTCCCACTGTTATATGTCGGAACTACATGAGGAAAGGATGAACCTCGGTCAGACAACAAGGTACAGGTCAAGATTGACAACGAAGGACTGGACGTATGTCAAAGGAGTTCTTATTGGGAGTTCCAGTCCACCAGACCACAAAGGTAGAGAAAGTCTAAAAGATGTCCAAAAAAATATAGGTGTGAAATTTCCCGAAACCGTATCAGTTATTTCGTCTTTATCTACAAAAAGACCTTGAGAGAACGAAAAAGTTACTAGGTCGCTAACAACCGTTAAACTAGAGACCAAGGAGACGGAAAAGATTTAGGTCGAACTTGTAGACCTTCAAGTACCAAGTGTATAACGACTTCGGACCGAACCTCTTAAAACTCGTAATGAAACGATCACACACTCTACTCACGTTAACAATCCATCAAACTCGTAAGGAACCGTAAAGGAAAGAAACCCTAACCTTACTTTTGACTGGAAAAGGTCAGGACACCGGTGACGACTCAAAAGGTTTAAACGACTGTGAAACTCACGTCGTGAAAGTGTCGTAGTAGAAAATCCTAAACTTTATCGAGTCGACCTTAAGGTAGTGGAGGTGATCGAAACAAGTATCACTATGTAGAATTCCGGGTGAACTGAAGTATAAGGTCCTACGAACCGAGATCCACTCACTAGTGTGGTAGTACTAATAGACCCAACACTTCTAGAAAAACATGTCAAGACATATAAGAACGGTGGAGAAGAATTATAGAAGGCGAAGACAATCCATGTATTGTAAAGACAGGAAATAACTCGGGTAGAAACGTACTTTACAAAAGAACCATAGAGGTGAAAAGAACTTCTCTAGAGATCAGAAAGGATAAGATAACAAAAGGAGATAAAGAAACTAGTAACTTCCAAAACAATATAGAGGAACGATAAGAAACCTTGAGACGTAAGTTTACCCATATAGAAAGTAAAAGAGGAAACGAAAAGTGAAAGGAAGAAAAGTCTCGATAAACATTTCGGAGGAGTTTGTCGGTAAAAATAAAAAACGTAAAGTAAAAGAACTCCTAACAGAACTAGGGACAGAGGACATGTTACAGTGTACGGAGGTAGGTATCTAGTAGTCCGTAAGACAGATAGTTTAGATCAGGGAAGTTAGATAAAGAGTGAAGGTGACATATTAGTATTCCCTAAACTAACTCCAGTATGGACTTACCAGATCACCAAAAGGGGTGAAAGAAGTTAAATTCAGACTTAAACCGTCATTCCTCAAATACTAGACTAGGTGTCAGTCGAGGACCAGAACAAAAACAACTGACATATCTCGAAGAGGTAGAAACCGACGTCTCTTATATTAGTTAGACTAAAGTCACAACTGTAAACCACTACAGATACACATCTCAGAAGAGAACACAACAACCTTCTCCCATAAACGATACTGGTCACACAAGAGAACCGTTTTGAGATAATCNTTAGATAAAGAGTGAAGGTGACATATTAGTATTCCCTAAACTAAATCCAGTATGGACTTACCAGATCACCAAAAGGGGTGAAAGAAGTTAAATTCAGACTTAAACCGTCATTCCTCAAATACTAGACTCGGTGTCAGTCGAGGGTCAGAACAATAAACGCCTGACATATCTCGAAGAGGTAGAAACCGACGTCTCTTATATTAGTTAGACTAAAGTCACAACTGTAAACCACTACAGATACACATCTCAGAAGAGAATACAACAACCTTCTCCCATAAACGATACTGGTCACACAAGAGAACCGTTTTGAGATAATCGGAAACGGGACGAAGTGAGACATGAGATTCCGGTTTAAACGGACAATGAGGTCCACAAAGAACTGAAGGATGAAAAAGTAAGGTCAGGTGATATTACTTTTCCTGTAGAAAAAACCTACAATCAAGTTTTCCAGAACATCCAGAAGTATCTTGGTAAGTTGAAGTTGAAAAAGTCGTAATGACCAACCCTGCATCTGAACCTAATGACACTATAACTTACCAAACGGAACCTTTACTTGTCTCTAGTAAGACAGCAAAAACTCTAACGTAGGTTCATAACGTAAAACCTGAGAAAACAACTGGTACTACCGATGAAGTAAAAAAGATTCCCTAAGGACGGGTGTCATCATCTATATTACCAGTAGACTCAATTTAAGTGGGTAAGGTCAGGTAAAATCAAGTGACTAAGGATCTTACAGTTGCAAGTGAGAACGGTAGAGGACAAACTGGTGAAGGTTAAACGGAACTAAGTACCTGGACTGTAAGGTCCAAGGATTCGTTATAACGAGAAATGTCGTATCCTGGAACAAGATAGTCGTCAGTGTAGGTATTGACCCACAACAAAAACGAAACCGAGGTAGGGAAGTAAGAAAGACCTCAATGAAGAGGTGACTAGAGGTCATCGTATGACCCGTGGATGGCTGGACTCCTCAAGTAGAGAGTCACAGGATAGAAAAACGTAAAAGGATGATAAGTACCCCAAGAGTTCCGTTCTTATGACTTCACCAAACGATAAGTAAGGAGATTACCTGGTGTAAGACAGTCTGGAGAGGTGGTGTTGGGAGGGTAGAACCCACCGGGGTGTGTCGTACCGAATCAAAGTGACTCAACCTGTTCCGACACCAGGCACACTAGTCTAACTGATCAACAGACATTAATACCAAAGTCATACAGACGGGAGACTACGGGAGAGAGTCGCGGATGGTAGAATGAACCCAAAGAGAATGGAACCTACACCCCATAGAGAAGTGTCGACGAGGTTATTTGAACGATATTTCTAGATTTATACAAAATACACCTATATAATAAGTGACCCGAAGGGACCACCACGTCACTATTTCTTATTGATTTTTCTACGCCCAAACTAGGGACCCAGCTCTTCTATGGGATCTCTTACTTTACCGTTGGGTGAAGTCATAAGAACAACCTTTTTAAGTTACCTGTTTCCTGTGACCTTCCGATATCAGGTACCCTACGTTTCTCAACCTGTGTAGACTCGCTAGGTCTAAGTAATAATAAAGTAATAAGTAAAGACCAAAGTAATAAGTAAAGAGAACCTATTTATAGATCGTTATCTTAGTGAACCAGTATCTTATTTGTATACAAATTGAAATGTTCTTTGAAGGATTGTCAAGAGTTTTCATTGACTTAGAGAAATATGAGACGGGTCCTTGTATACCTGCAAGACCAACGAAAAGTGATCCTAAACCATAACAGTTAGTTTTTTAAAGTGGTAAGTAAACGACGTAAGCTAGTATTAGTAAGAGGTCTTACTTCACCACCACCAAAGTCAGACAAAAAGGGATTACTAATTACTAATACTCGTAGAATAATATAGGAGGAACCAATAATCTTATAAAGAACACTTCATAGAACACAAAACTTGAAAACGGTTATAAAACTTAACCTAACAGACGCAAAAATAATGACTCAACGTCTCTAAGAAAAATATAAGACGTTCAAAAACGGTTCATATATTTAACAGTTCAAAAATAGGATCGGACACCAAACGAATAAGTCAGGAATTACCACAGAAAACTTCTTGTTTACGAAATTAAAATTAATTCAGTTTAAATAGTCGAATAAAAGGAAACACATCCGATTTTTTATAAAAGAATTGGGTTTCAACATTTCTATATGAGATTGTAAAAGAAGATATACAAATATATAAATGGAAAAAGAAAACGGGACACTAGGTCAACCTTAATAATAATAATAATATTAAAATCTATTGTTCTCCATCTTTAGTTCCGAGGAACATAAATATAAAATGTTATACAGATAATGTAAGTGGTAGGAAACAACCTTTATAAAGGATGAGACAGAAAGAATTTTGAAAAAATAAAGATTTATATATATAATAAGTCCTTAATCGGTATTGGAGAGAAAATGATGTGAAAGAAGAACATATTACAACGGAAAAGGGTACTGAAAGTTACTCTAAATTTGTGACTACTATAGATTTATATATAGACGTAACCACATGAAAGAGGACCCAGAAGTCCATTTAGTCAAGTCGATATAAACTGTAACAGGTAGCTTTCAAAGTTTCTGTAGAATTTTAATTGTATCGGTTTTTGTCAGAAGTAAAGGGGTCATTATTCTGACAAGGTAAGAACACTCAAAAGGAAAAAAGGTGTTTATAATAATGATATGAGAGTCTTTAGTTCATTAATAGAATTCGGTAAAAAGTGAATAGAAGGAATCGGTTATCGTCACTTAAAAGTAAATAAAAAGATTTAGTAGATTTTAGGTCGATGGACTTAAATTCTATACGAGAAAATAAAGAACTTATGGGTGGGTGTTAACAGAGAATAGACCTGACGTTGTCGTTGGACAAATGGTCGAGAGAAGAAGTGTATATGGGTAGATATTAGGTAAGGAGAGTTATGTCGTTTTCACTAGTAAATTTTTATATGTGACATAGTATATTAGGGGACGGATTTTATCAAGTTATTGAAAATGGGTAACTCGATTTATTTATACATAATTAGTGAATAACACACAGTTTGTGACAAGTTTCGTGACTCCTATATTAACATTAATGTTTTCTGTACCAAGGATTGAAGTAATTTAAATGTAAGTAGGTTATAGGTGTGTGTGTGTCGATATTGTACAATTGAGACAGTACATATGTCTTCTCGTTACTCACAGTAGTTACAGAAGTTTGTCCTTAAAATATACCAATCCTCTATTTCGTTCGGATGAACCCTATGACTAAGAAATTGTGTTTAATAGATTTATTATCCTGGGGTCCATCTTTTGATACGTATGTTTATACGTCTAAATTCGATACTATTCCGTACTGTTCCTGTACTTCTATCTTCCTGTCTGTTAATCCCGTCATTCGTTTTCTTTTGTTCTACTAAACCCACTTTTTCCTTCCTCGGATTAAACGTCGGAACAATTCATTAAAACGGAGGAATTTTATTGTCTCTTGTTAGACTCTGCCTAATGACACCGATAACACATTTCTCATATAACTCGTCGTCTGTCTCGAAACCTTCCAAAACCTTTACTAGATCTAGTTCACCCTACCATCATGAAAGGACGAAGTCCTGGGAATAGGTAAGACGGACAATTCGAGAGGAGGTGAACAGTCCAGAGTTTATTTTACAAAGGTCAAGTCACCTCCGGTGGGGCTGATGGTCCTTTTATTTTACGAAGAACAAGTCTAGGTAATAAAAGATAGTGAAACGAAGGAAGGAAGAATCGTGAAAGTATAAAACATTAATCGTGAGGAATCAACAAATAAAGATAAAGGTCGTGATCTTACAAACATGGTCCTTTCGTCCCTGGTACAGACAGACTAAGAAACAGACAAAAAGGGTCGAACATTTAACAGTCGTGTACGGGGTCGCCGACGAAGTACCAACATGAGTTTTGTACAATTAGTTTACTTCATTATTGTGTCAGAAGTTTTATAATCGAGAGGTGAGAAGTATCATGTACGGTGAAAGCAAGTTCTTATGAGTTAATTTGGAAAGTTGTTGGCGAGTCAAAGACATACAGTGTACGACCCGTTCCATAATCCCTGTCTTACCGAACATTCTGGTATACTATAGATAGTTATCAAATCTCGTTCCCAAGACCTTGGTCAGGTGAACCTGTACTTGATTTCACAAAGACGAGGGGTCGACACACTGTAACCCTTTAAAAGAATCGTAGAGACCTAGAGTCAAAGAGGTAGACAGTTTACCACTATGACCCAAGGAATATTGTAACATATGAATTCCTGCAGATACCTAAAGTCGATAATAAGTAGGATTACCCGTTTCATCTTTGACTTTAGTTTAATTGTCAAATGATCTTTATACGATACACAATCCTTCCTCTTAATGTCCTGTAAACTCTCATATATTGTCCAACTGTATAAATAATAATGTATTGTTCGCCAAGATTATAAATCTCTTTTCTCTTTTGAAACCCGAAGGGACCACCGAGTCTGTCATTTCTTAGACGGGTTTTACGTCCTCTAGACCCAAACTAGGGACCGAACCCTTCTAGGGGACCTCTTCGCTTACCGATGAGTGAGGTCATAAGAACGGACCTTTTAGATACCTGTCTCTTCGGACCGTCCTATATCGGGTACCTCAGGGTCTTTCAGTCTGGACTGACTCGTTGATTGTGTGTGTGAGTGTGTTCTTTTGCACTGAAGTAAAGTTCAGGTCCAAGTAAGACGGTTACGTACAATTCCTCTACTCAACTTCTTTCGAGACTTTAGAGTTCGTTTTGGGATCACAGTACTTTTGTCGTCGACGACTCACATACAAATACACATACGTCAGTAGAGTACCTAGTCTACAGTGTTTGTAGACGACCGTTGATGACGAATATTGATATAAGTTTATGATACACCGAATTTTATCGTCAGTAATTGAGAGTGATTAGAACCAAGGTGACCCCCAAGTGACTACATCCAACCTAAATCCCCCACCCATCGAGATATAGAGTACGTAAAGAAAGAAGGGGACTTTAGTTGTCAGGTCTCGTTCAAAAAGAGTACCGGTCCCGTTTTCAATAAGTGTGTTTCTCTTCAGGGTATATTTGAGACTTCACCGTACGATAATAATTACGTTGTACCTTGACTTTTCTCTTAGAGGTCCGACTTGAGTTTCGACTTCCTTTATTTGTGGTGGAACACATACCTTTCACGTACCGTTTACTCAACCCATCTCCTCCTTACTCCTTAACCTTGGACCTACGTCCTTTTGTACTTCCTATTAAGTTAAGTAGTCTAGACGAGTCAAACAAGAAGTAAAAAGGACATCTCTGTCCCTACGACTTACAACCAAACTACTTCTTTATTTGTCCCTTTTTTATGTGGAGAGATAATATACTCTCAAGTTATCATTAGAATTTATCTTAAAATTGATTTTATCTGTTTATCCTTCTTACTTTTTCTTTCTGTTCCGTTATAAAAAAAGAAACTTCAAAATTCTATTTACGGTGATCAATATCGTTGATAAAACATCCATATACTGTGTTGTTTCTTTACTTCGTAGAATATGTTGAATACTAATTTCGACAATAAGGAAATTGATTTAAATGGGAATAACGTGTCCCATAAAAATCATTCTTTTACGGAAAAAAAAGAGAGAGAAAAAGAATAGTGTTAAGTTCGAGATAAAGAATACCCTAATGAAACCCGTCGGTTCGTAAGATATCAAACTACCACGGGAAAGTCCTAGAAAGGAATGTATTTTCTATGAAAATTTTTTGTCAAAATAAGACATAAGACATTAACGGACCTAAAGTCCGAACAAAAATGGTCCGATACCCTCCTTTAGATTAGTTCATATCTTTGACTTAATACACGAGATTGAAGTTAGGATTTTACAGATGAAAGGATAAAAAAAAGAGTAATCTTTCCTAAAAGTTTGATTAAAGAGGTCAAAAACATAAAAGAAATTGATAATGTTCTGGTGACATATCCTGTCGAGTAATATTATACTTAAAATCATATTTTAATACTTTTGTTACAATAAGATTATAGAAGAAAGTGGATTCTTTTCGACGAATTACATTTTACAATTTTCCTCTTCCTTTTGAAGTTTTAATATGAATTAGACAACGTTACGAGTAAGTAGGTTGTTTTTTATTTTTATTTTTCTCTCTCTCTCTCTCTCTTTCTCTTTATAGGAGACTTTTTAACAAACGAAATCCTCCTCCATCACCATTACGAATTCACAAATTCTGAAAGAGAAGGTAAGGAGACAACAAAATGTTTCGAGGAATAAGATTCCGAGAGTCTCTTGAGTTTTGTCGGTTTCAGATGGGGATTCTTAGTATCTTAAAGTCAGTTTTTTTCAATTCTCAAGTGAATGGGATCAAGAAAGTTAAATTCTCCTTTAACTTAACTCCCTTCTCCTCTGATTCTGAAAGTTGGTCAATGGGTCCCAACACCGGTATCTGTTAATATCCATATTTATGATGAAAATGGTACGTCTCTACTACACTGATCGAGTAAAGTCAAAGGAATAGACGTTTTACTCTTATTGTTGTATAGGGAATTTCATATTCACATTCCTAAGTTACTCTTTTATATATAAGGTATTTCAGTGTAGTCAAGTCAACGAGTCAACACATAGTGAAAAACACTGGGGTACCTGACGTCGTGTGGTCCGAAGGGACAGGTAGTCGTTGAGGGTCTCGAATGAGTTTGAGTCACTACGGTAAGTTGGTAGAGTATGAGACAGTAACGGAAGAGGAGGACAGAAGATAGAAAGGGTCGTAGTCCCAGAAAGGTTACTCAGTCAAGAAACGTAGTCCACCCGTTTCATAACCTCAAAGTCGAAGTCGTAGTCAGGATGGTTACTTATAAGTCCTGACTAAAGGAAATCCCACCTGACCTTCACTTCTTAATCAACCTAGAGGAACGTCAAGTTCCATGAGAGTTCTCAGAATAGGTTTTGGTGTAAAGTTTCGTAGTTAAGAAACCGCGAGTCGAAAGAAATGTCAGATTGAGAGTGTAGGTATGTACTGATGACCTTTGTGGTATCGAAACTGATCTACCTGGAAACAACCATTTAATTATAGAGACGAAAAATTACACGACATATCCAATCAGTATCGAAAAGAAGGTTCCCTATTCACAGAAAATTAAAGTACCGACGTCAGTGGTAGACGTCACTAAAACCTCCGGGGAAGGGGGGTTTTTTTCAGACAGTGATAAAGGTAACAAAGCGGTAGAAAACGGTACTTCACTAACCTGACCTACGGTACTAGAAGCAAAAGACTTACAACTCAAAATTCGGTTGAAAAAGTGAGAGGAGAAAGTGAAAGTAGTTCTCCGAGAAATCAAGAAGCGAAAGACGGTATTCACACCACAGTAGACGTATAGACTCCAATAATTATTAAGAGGGCCGTTAGAACTAAGGTCGAACACGAAGTAGGTCGGGTAGTAAAGTGTACCACATGAGACGTATATCCAATTGATTCGTTCCACTGTTATATGTCGGAACTGTATGAGGAAAGGGTGAAATCTTGGTAAGACAAAGTACAGACCAAGATTGATAACGAAGAACTGGACGTATGTCTAAAGAGTCCTCCGTCCATTCCACCAGACCGTAAGGGTAGAGAACTTCTTAAAAGGTGTCAAACAACACTAGGTATGTCATTTTCCGAAACCACATCAGTTATTTTGTATTTAGAAGTGAAGGTCAGGTCAATGGAAACGGGTCTTACCGAATACAAGTGGAACAAGGTCCATACATACTAAATAACGATTATATCCTTAGTGTGTATCTCACGAATTTGGTAGTACATATATCTCAAATGTCTCATTCTTCAATTTCTCTCTGGACGGTCTCACCACCCTACCACCCTTCCCTTCCTCCACCATACACATATTGACACCGTTAAGTACCACAATATATAGTCTGTGGTTGTGTTGTACCATTTTTAATCTTTTGTTTGTTTTAAATTTTTCATTTATATCTTTTTTATTATTTTCTACCGTATTTACTTTTTTTTTTTTACTTGACTCTATGGTCACGTTTATTGTGTCTATAAGGACCATAGTCTTCTGACATCCACTCGAGGGAGAGAGAGAGAGAAGACTCGTGTGAAGTCTAGTACTATCGTACATGATAGTGTCAAATAGGATACACATTATAAAGTTGTGTAGTCCTGACATAGTTTTCCTTTACTTACTTTAAGTTTTTCTGTTTTTAGGTTCTCAAGAAAAAGAGAGTAAGGAAATGAGTAGATCCCGACAGGTTGAGTCTATCAAGAATACGGGGTAATTACTGTTATTATAGAACAATTTCGTTTGTGGAGAGTCTCAACTAAGACAAAGTGTGTTTTTTACTCCATGGGGATAATATTCAAGTAAATCACTCTTCACTTAAAAATAACTTTTATAAACCTTCATTTCAAGTGTCGAGTCAAAGACACGTCGTTTTCGGTATAGGATTTCGAGTAAGTTCATCTTGTAGACAGTCAAAAAGAAACCCGAACTATGTAAATTAGTCCGTGACCTTTCACGAAAAGTGGTGACATTGTGACATGGTGGTATGATATAAGACTCCACATATCCTCATAAATAAATTGTCACGGAGGTGTACTTCGGGCGACAAAGATTAAATTAGTAATTTTATCCAACTTCACAATTCGGAGTACTACAAGTAAGATGTTTCCCTACTGTCCAAATTTCTCTAGATTACAGATTGAGATCAAATATGTTCAACATGCCTCGATTTGGTCCTGTACTTGACTGGACATAGTTTCCAGTTTCGAGTACGTGTCTCTAATTGAAAGACTTTTTAACAACAGTAAATGATTTACGGATATTTGACGTCTCGTAACCCTCTTGTCAAAGTACCCGATAGAGTAAGTGTATACTCGAAGTAGATTATCTCTCCAGATATGAGATGCTGTTAAACACTTGACTTTATAGGGATTACTAATACGTTTAGTGTCAGGAGTAACGGAAGGTTAGGTACAAAGTAATTTGGGACAAGTGTTTCTCTTAACTTGACGTTTAATTGTATTAACTGAACAAAAGATTAGACGTTAGTAAAATTCTTAAATGAAATCCTAAAGGGAGTACCAGGTCACCGATTCTTAGGTGGACGGTTACGTCCCTTGTTCCCAAATCAGGGACCACACCCTTCTAAGGTGTATGGTGCCCGTTAATTCGGGGACATGGTGTTGATGACTCAGGTGTACGACGTTACCCACGTACTTCAGGAACGTGGACCTCGGGTGAAAGGTGTTCTCTTTGGTGACGTTACTCTTCGGGTGTCGGGTGTTGATGTCTTGTCGGGGGTGACCAGATGTCTCTTTCGGGTACGTGTCGTTGTTTCTGGGTCGGGTCGGTTTTTATTTATTTATTCATTTATATCTTCTCTCTTTCTGTCTCTCTCTCTCCTTTGGGGGGAAATTTTTTCTTCTTAAATAAAATTTTTCCATATGTATCTGTGTATGAATCCTGTCTCCTCATGACCACTCGATATCATGTACCCCCGTTTTGTCAGTCAGTTTGTACTAATTCACTGATTTGTTTTGTGTATGAATTTACAAATTATTTACGTATTTTATCATAGAAAACTTATACAACATTATGTAAGAAAGTAAAAGATGAACCGGTGTGACACAAGAGAAGAAAGGAGTAAGATGTGTTGAGTGATAGGGTAGGATTAACGTTTATGACGATTCAGGTTTGTAGAGTTACAAAAGATCTTTTATATACATACATATTATACATACATAGATACATAGATATGTGTATGTGTTTGTGTACTTACGTTTATAAAAAGACATATACATGTGTATGTTTTTGTTTTATTTGTTGTATTAGTTGGTGTGTATACGTATACGTATATATCCAAAATAACAAATAGACATTCTTTACTAAATCGTGATGCATGTAAAAAGACCTAGAATTAAAAAAGAGACTATTTATAAAATCTTTTAAGGAGGTCATTCACTGGTATTGACATTAAATAAGAAAATTAGTAGTGAAATTATCAGATAACACACCTATATAGTATTATACAAGTTCTTAAAGACATTAACCACCTGTTGGGAAATAAAGGTGTAAAAACAATGACTTTTGTTACAACCTTATTAATAGTAACATGGATACTAGAATTTATGATCACCGAAAGTAAAGTACCTCACCCGAGATTCTTTCTTCTAAGTATATAATTTTTACATACACACAAATTTTTAAAAAAAAATGACCTTATATCAACTAAATGTTACAACAATGAAAGTCCACAACAATGAATGTCGATTCACGAAGTCAATATATATATAAAAATATATATATATATATATATATATATATATATAAGTAGGGAAAATCCAAAACAAAGGGTATATCCAATAATGTCTTATTATTTATCTCGAGGGACACGATATGTCATCCCGGACAACTAATGAAATGTATATCATTACACATGTATACTTAGGGTTTGAAGATTAAAGAAGGGGGTACAAAGGTGAAATCATTGGTATTCAAACAAAAGATACAAGTACTCGGATAAAGACAAAGTATCCAAGTATACATGGTAAATGATCTCAGGTACATATTTAATATAGTATACTATAAACAGAAACTAAACAAAATGAACCACTATTAGAGACCCAGGTAGGTACAACAAAGTTTACCACGATGAAGTAAGTAAAAATACTGACTCATTATTAAGTGACATATATACATGGTGTATAAGAAATGAGTAAGGAGACAGTTACCTGTAATTTGAAGGTACATAAAAGAAAATGTTTATCAAGGCGTTACTTGTGACCCTACGTACATAGAAAAACTTAATACCAAACGCGGTCTATGTACGGGTTCTCACCCTAACGACCTAGTATACCGTCAAAATAAAAATCAAGAATTTCCTTAGGGGTATAACAAAAGTACCACCAACATTGTTGAATATAAGGGTGGTTGTCACGACCTCCCAAGAGAAAAAAGACGTGAGAGAGATCGTAAATAACAAACATTTCCAAAACTACCACTAAACGATAAGACTGACCACACTTAACTATGGAGTAACATCAAGACTGAACATAAAGAGATTATTAATCACTACAACGGGTAAAAGGATACACGGTAGACATATAGAAGAAACCTATTTACAGATAAATCTGAAAAAGGGGGTAAAAAATAAACCGACGAACCTAAAAGAACGACAACAACTACTATGTCTCGACGTAATCGACAGACCATTCCTCCGTTTCTTCTTGACATGTTTTTTCTAAAAGTGCTGGGCCTATTAGTACTACCGTACTAGTGAGTAGATCTCGGTCTGTAGGACCTTACACTTCAGTTCACCCGGAATCTTTTGTAGTGATGCTTGTTTCGATCACCTCCACTACCTTAAGGTCACCTCGACAAAGTTTAGGACTTTCTACTACGACACTTTCACGACGTGAGTTATACGGTCCTTTAAACCTTTTGAGTCGTCACCGGTGTCCTGACCTTTTACAATCAAAAGTAACGTTAGGGTTTCTTTTCGTTACGGTTTCTTACGAGTTGGATGGTGTGTTAACGTGAGTAGAGTGTATGATCATTTCGTTACGAGTTTTAAGAGGTTCGGTCCGAAGTCGTTATGGACTTGTCACTTGAAGGACTACAAGTTCGACCAAAATCTTTTCCGTCTCCTTGGTCTCTAGTTTAAGGGTTGTAGGTGATCTAGTACCTTTTTCATTCTCTCAAGGTCTTTTTGTAGATAAAGACGAAATAACTGATACGGTTTCGGAAACTGACACACCTAGTGTTATTTGACACCTTTTAAGACTTTCTCTACCCTTTGGTCTGATGGACTGGACGGTGACCTCTTTAGACATACGTCCAGTCCTTCGTTGTCAATCTTGACCTGTACCTTGTTGTCTGACCAAGGTTTATCCTTTTCCTCATGCAGTTCCGACATATAACAGTGGGACGAATAAATCGAAGATACGTCTCATGTAGTACTCTTTGCGACCTGACCTTCTTTGTGTTCGACCTTAGTTCTACGTCCCTCTTCATAGTTATTGGAGTCTCTACGTCTACTGTGGTGGGAATACCGTCTTTCACTTCTCCTTGATTTTTCGGAGAACTACTTTTACTTTCACCTCTCACTTTTTCAACGGAATTTCGAGTTGTAAGTCTTTTGCTTCTAGTACCGTAGGTCAGGGTAGTGAAGTACCGTTTATCTACCCCTTTGTCACCTTTGTCTCAGTCTGAAATAAGATAACCCGAGGTTTTAGTGACGTCTACCACTGACGTCGGTACTTTAATTTTCTGTGAATGAGGAACCTTCTTTTCAATACTGGTTCGATCTATCGTATAAGTTTTCGTCTCTGTAATGAAACGGCTGATTCCAGGTAGATCAGTTCCGATACCAAAAGGGACACCAGTACATACCTACACTCTCAACCTGACACTTCTTCCGACTCGTGGCTTCTTAACTACGAAAACTTGACACCACAACCTCTTCTGAGAACTCTCAGGGAACCTGACGTTCCTCTAGGTTGGTCAGGTAAGACTTCCTCTAGTTGGGACCCTAAAGAAACCTTCCTTACTACGATTTCGACTTTGAGGTTATGAAACCGGTGGAGTACGCTTCTCAACTGAGTAACCTTTTCTGAGACTACGACCCTCCCTAACCCCCGTCCTCCTCTTCCCCTACTGGCTCCTACTCTACCGACCTACCGTAGTGACTGAGCTACCTACACTCAGACGGATTTGAGGTCCTCAACCACTACCTGTCCCTTCGGACCGCACGACGCTAAGTGCCCCAGTGTTTTCAGTCTGAGTCGACTCGCTGATTTGACTTGACTTGACTTCCTCCGTTTCTGGACATAAGATTTTTGATATTTTACGACTACTTTCTTTAACTTCTACTGTGTGTGTCTACCTTTTCTATGTATACAAGAACCTGACCTTCTTAGTTGTAACAATTTTACTGATATGATGGGTTCCGTTAGATGTCTAAGGTACGTTAGGGATAGTTTAATGGTTACAGTAAAAAGTATCTTGTTCTTCTTTTGTAAAAATTTAAAGGTATATTTGTGTTTCCTGGGACATATCTGTTTCGTTAAGGTTCTTTCTTTTTACCTCTACCTCCTTAGTCTTCGAACAGGAATCTGACGTGATCTCTCGTTGTCAGTAGTCTTATTATACCATGAGTGTGTCTTTGTCTTTACATCTAGTTACTTTGTCCTATCTTTGGGGTCTTTATTTGGTACGTGGATTCCAGTTAAATAGACGTTGTTTCATCCGTTCTTTTCTGTCGAAGAAGTTATTCACAATGACCCTTATGACCTGTTAATAAAATGTAATTTTCTTTCTTAATCTTGTAGGAGATTATGATATGTGTTTTCATTTAAACTTTACCTGATTTCTGGATTTAAATTCCGACTTATGAGATTTTGATAAGCTCCTTTTGTATCCGTCTTGTGAAAAACTGTATCTAGTGTTATTATAGATAGGATAGGATGTCATTTCCTTATTTTGTTTGTTTTTTTCCTTGTCTATCTTGGATTATTTGAATTTCCGAAAATATATCGTTCCTTTAGTATTTGTTTTACTTTTCTGTCGGATGTCTTACTCTCTTTTATAAACGTGTATTTCGGTGGTTTTTCAACGCTTTAAACGTCAAGGTAGTCGGTTACACTTTTACACGTAAAAAGGTGTAGAGAGGTTCTCATGAATGATTTTTATCATGAGAAAATAAAAAGTGGTTACAAATAAAATTCACCATATGTTACATATGTGGAATGGACAGTTGACTCTTTAGACATACGTTCAGTTCTTCGTTGTCAATCTTGACCTTTACCTTTGTGTCTGACCAAGTTTTAATCCTTTCCTCATGTAGTTCCGACATATAACAGTGGGTCGAATAAATTGAAGATACGTCTCATGTAGTACTCTTTGCGACCCGACCTCCTTCGTGTTCCACCTTAGTTCTAACGGTCCTTTTTATAGTTATTGGAGTCTATACGTCTACTGTGGTGGAAATACCGTCTTCCACTCCTTCTTGATTTCTCGGAGAACTACTTTCGCTTTCACCTCTCAATTTTTCAACCGAATTTTAAGTTGTAAGTCTTTTGATTCTAGTACCGTAGACCAGAGTGGTGAAGTACAGTTTATCTACCCCTTTGTCACCTTTGTCACCCTCTGAAATAAAACCCCCCGAGGTTTCAGTGGTGTTCACCACTGACGTCGGTACTTTAATTTTCTGCGAACGAGGAACCTTTTTTTCGACTGATTGGATCTGTCGTATAATTTTTCGTCTCTGTAATGAAACGGTGGTTTTCAGGTAGATCAGCTTCGATACCAAAAAGGTCATCAGTACATACCTACACTCTCAACCTGATACTTCTTTCGACTCACGGCTTCTTAACTACGAAAACTTGACACCACAACCTCTTCTGAGAACTCTCAGGGAACCTGACGTTCCTCTATTTTGGACAGGTAGGATTTCCTTTAGTCAGGACTTATAAGCAACCTTCTTGACTACGACTCCGACTTCGAGGTTAGGAAACCGGTGGACTACACTTCTTGACTGAATAACTTTTTCGGGTACTACGATCTTTTCTAACTTCCACCCTTCCCTTCCCCTGTGTCTCCTACTCTACCAACTTACAGTAGTGTCTGTGCTACCTGTGCTCAAACTCGTTCGAGACCCTTAACCACTTCCTGTCCCTTCGGACCCACGACGTCAGGTACTCTAGTCTCAGTTCTCAGCCTGTACTGACTCACTGACTTGACTTGGCTTGGATATGTTACAATTGTAGATAAACGTAAAAAGTCTAGTGACTGATCTCTCTCCTAGAAAAGTAAACATATGACCAGTAAACAAGAAAAGGTTTAACACAATGGAGGGGAGTGGGGGTGGGCGTAAAAAAAGATGGTTCAATAAACAAGGTGAGAAACATTAAACATTTATGAAAATCATAGTGTGAAATAATTACGATAATTTTAAGTCAAGTCAAGTCATGTCAAGTCAGCGAGTCAGCACAGGCTGAGAAACGCTGGGATACTTAGTGTCGTGCGGTCCGGAGGGACAGGTAGTGGTAAAGGACCTCAAGTGAGTCTGAGTGCAGGTAGCTCAGCCACTACGGTAGGTCGGTAGAGTAGGAGCCAGTAGGGGAAGAGGAGGACGGGGGTTAGGGAGGGTCATAGTCTCAGAAAAGGTTACTCAGTTGAGAAGCGTACTCCACCGGTTTCATGACCTCGAAGTCGAAATCGTAGTAAGGAAGGTTTCTTTAGGGTCCCGACTAGAAGTCTTACCTGACCAACCGAGAGGAACGTCAGGTTCCCTGAGAGTTCTCAGAAGAGGTTGTGGTGTCAAGTTTTCGTAGTTAAGAAGCTACGAGTCGGAAGAAGTGTCAGGTTTAGAGTGTAGGGATATACTGGTGTCCTTTTTGGTATCGGAACTGATCTACCTGGAAACAACCGTTTCATTACAGAGACGAAAACTTATACGATAGATCGAACCAGTATTGAAAAGAAGGTTCCTCATTCACAGAAAATTAAAGTACCGACGTCAGTGGTAGACGTCACTAAAACCTCGGGTTATCTTATTTCAGACTGTGACAAAGATGACAGAGGGGTAGATAAAGGGTACTTCACTACCCTGGTCTACGGTACTAGAAACAAAAGACTTACAACTCGAAATTCGGTTGAAAAAGTGAGAGGTGAAAGTGAAAGTAGTTCTCCGAAAACTCAAGGAGAAGTGAAAGACGGTATATCCATCACAGTAAACGTATAGACTCCAATAACTATAAAGAGGGTGATTAGAACTAAGGTCGAACACAAAGAAGGTCAGGTCGCAAAGAGTACTACATGAGACGTATATTCAATTTATTCGTCCCACTGTTATATGTCGGAATTACATGAGGAAAAGGATAAACCTTGGTCAGACAACGAGGTACAGGTCAAGATTGACAACGAAGGACTGGACGTATGTCTAAAGAGTCCTCCGTCCAATTCACCAGACCATAAGGGTAGAGAAAGTCTTAAAAGGTGTCAAATAACACTAGGTGTGTCAGTTTCCGAAACCGTATCAGTTATTTCGTCTTTATCTACAAAAAGACCTTGAGAGAATGAAAAAGGTACTAGATCACCTACAACCCTTAAACTAGAGACCAAGGAGACGGAAAAGATTTTGGTCGAACTTGTAGTCCCTCAAGTACGATAATCTTAATCACAAACTTATACCATAAAAGAATGGTTCTTTACTGAAGAGGTACAACTTTGAAAATTTTTAGGTACGTAAGGAATGACTTTCTTTTTGTAAGTTTAACAACACATAATTTAATGGAGTATATATGACCATAGATTAAACCTTACGATGACCTAAAGTGGTTTGTTAAATAGATAGCATTTAAATGTAGTTTTAGTGTAACTTTTTTTTTAGTGTAACTGAAAATTACATCGAAATGTAATCTGAGATTATAGATCAAAATAAAAATATGTATAACAGTGAAATAAGTAAAGGTATAAAAAGAGTACTTTATAATCCATAAATAGGAAAGAATATTTAAAATCTTCTTTAAAGGTCGATCCTTTTAATAAAAATTTTTATAACTAATGGTAGTCACAGTATATTAGTACTAAGACTGTAGAACCGGGTTAAAGACTAAAATGCACTTCACCTTAATTCTCAAAACATGAACCCTGTCATAAATGACCATGACACCCATTTGTCGGCACAAATGTCAAACCATTTCGGGTGAAAAGACAACATGAATTTAAAAAAGTAATTTTTACACAACGACTTAAAATAGTTTACGGGAAAGTTGTAGTCATAAAAATTAGGACACGAAAAAGAAGTGTAAAGTCAATACAGAAACCTGTAGTAGAAGGAAATTACTCATTTAATTACCCAGGAAATTCACCTTTTTCCTTATAAGGGAACTATGGACGTCTCCTAATCAAGGTTCCGATGGTACATATAGTTTTATGTACCCAAAGTTCAGGGTACCAATCGGGAGGTTAGGTACTAAGGCATAGGTACCTAAATCGGTCGGTACCTACTAAGTCATGTTTAGGAAACATATTCATCTGGACGTGTAAAGTTTGGGAAAAACATGTCCCCAGTTGACGTTTATTACCACAAAAAATTAGTAATTATTGAAAAGTACTTTTCATTGGGATAGGAGAAAACGTTATTTTTCTGTCAACGTTGATTCGTTAAAACCTTGTGTTATGAAACAAAAACCGTTTATTATGACTTTTTTTAATTATTAGTTTACTCGACGAACAAAACCGAAGTGGGGACGGAATTTCCCCTTAATCAGTAAGAAGGTTTAAGGAACAAGAATAAAGATAGTGTCAAAAATCATGTTATATAGAATTCATATGTAATAATATAAATGTAGAGTGTCATTTTAAACATAGAACTTCCATTTCGAGAGAGAAAGGGATATACAATCACCAAATCGGGCCACAGTTCGGGTAGTGTCAAAAAGTTATTTATCGACAACTTATTATCTCGAAAATTAAACAATAAAAGACGGAGATATTACTATGTTACTTTGTTTTTACGACTTATTTGAATTCATGTAGAAAATTACTGACGGAAGAATTTTCGATTCAGAAAAGATTCTCTGAAAGTTTCAATTGAGTCAGAGACTACGACCCTCCTTAACCCCCGTCCTCCTCTTCCCCTGTTGTCTCCTACTCTACCTACCTACCGTAGTGACTGAGCTACCTGCTCTCAGACTCACTTGAGGCCCTCAACCACTACCTGTCCCTCCGGACCGCAAGACACTAAGTACCTCAGCGTTTCTCAACCTGTGCTGACTCGTTGACTTGACTTGACTTGGTTTCCTTACTTCTTACAACAGACCACTGTTCGTTTTTAAACGACATTAAGACCGATTCGGTATTACTTAAGACATGGTAGACAATTCCTAATTTTGTTTTATCTTTTCGTTCCTTGTGATTCACATGAATCTAATATCTAGATTAGTTATGGTATAAGTTAAATGAATTTTACAAACACGTACATTTCAAAATTGACGACGAAATATAAAACATGGTATCTTCTAATTGGTTTTGAAGTCACTGGAGAGAATCATTCGTCACGAGTTACAAAGGAGTTTTTCTTCTGTTCCAACATCCTTCAATTTCTCGTTCACGTAAATGACCTAGATTTGTCACTAAACTACAGTTAGTGACCTGAGAAAGATAACTAACCTTCCAATATAGGATATATTTTTACCTTACTCTTGGACATGTTAATTCTATAAAGGATCTTAACATAGTGTTAGGAAGTATCAAAAAAATTTTGAACTATGACATAAAGGTGGTGATATTAATTTTTATTTAAATAAACTTCATATGAAAGTTACAGTAGACGTTTTGAGTGTTTAAATTTATAACTATTTTATCGTTTTAAAAGAAGTTGGTGAGATCCGACTTATAAAATGTATCAAATGATTAACACGGAGGTGTGTGTACGGTGACCGAGACAGGAAATCTTCAGACTTTAGGGACCTCTTTGTGTCTACGTACTCACATGTGTATTTATATGTGTGTGTTTTAGTCTCAAAGACAAGATTCTGACAAAAATTCATTAGGAACTAAACGAAGTCTGTTGGGTTTTGTTTTTCAAATTAATGGATTTATATGTTAACGTAAGAATTTGGTATAAGAAAGAGATTTGTGTGTTTCATAGTGAGGTTTTATTGTCTTTATTAAATGAGTAAGTATACGAGTAAGTGATTAAATAAGTTATTATTAAAACTCGTAGATAATGTATGGTCCTTAATAAACTTTTCGATCTTTATACTTTCCTTGTTTTGTTCAAGGTTTGGTTTCTCAAATGGAAGTTCTCCTTCTTTTGTAGGCTTATAAATGTTAATTTGTCTATATATATATATATATATATTAGTATAAGTTTTGATTTTATTTTATATATACTCGTATTCTAGTCACTGGGTAACACCACTGGTCCCTATTTCGTCTATAAATACCATGACGTCGTGACCTCTGTTCATCACTCCTTTACTAATTTTAATGAAATATTCTTGTTTCTTATGTGTAAATAAGACTTCCGAAACTATGAAGAACTCGAAAATA
Organism: Capra ibex; assembly: GCA_006410555.1. Classification (NCBI taxonomy): domain Eukaryota; kingdom Metazoa; phylum Chordata; class Mammalia; order Artiodactyla; family Bovidae; genus Capra; species Capra ibex. Next base: position 27,788,412 of record SJYO01040405.1, read on the forward strand.
GCGACAACAACAAGACTACGTAATTAGAAGGGTATATTTGTTAACTCCCTCGCCACTAGAAACTTCGTGTGACCGTATTAAACGAACCAGAATCTCGTTTTATTTTAAGGGTGACTACTAGTAAGTTGAGTTTAGTTCCCTTCTTTTTATCTTTAGATTAGATCCGTAATGGGATTGATTGGAAAAGATATGAATCCATACAACATTAACTAAATCTCACTTGTCCAAAGAAGGGAATTCTTTTCAGACTATAAACAATATAATAAAAAAAGACAATTATTCTCTCAAACCTATAAACACAACATACACTAAAAAGACAAGATCAACCTATCAAGTCTATTTTTACAAAGGGTATTAAGACGTCGGTTTACGTAATAAATAAAAGGGTGATCCCTTTTTTTTTTTCTAGTAAACGATTTTCGTAACCCATTCTTTTGATCTACATATCACTATCTTGACGGTATCTGTTCACTTCTTTCGTGTCGTTTCTTTACATAGTTTCTGGATGGTTCGTCACCACCTCCCCTATTGGTTCTGGATAAAGGTGGTAGACTGAAATTACTGAAGCATAGAATGGACTTTTGAGTGGACTAATACACCCTTAACCTTTTACTTTGTATAATTCCTAAACCGGATTAATTTAGGAAAGTAGTTTCTATATAATATCGATATCAGAGCCAGACGACCTGACCTTGGTATCGTCAATAAATTTTATAGGGAATTTTATTTAGAGAACTAAAATCTATACTCGAATTTAGAGTTCGAATCATTTAGTACACCAAGGAGAAAGGTTCGTGTCCTCTCCTAGTCAAAGTATCTTCTAAACCATAGTTTATATGACTGTTAGTCTAACGTACGGAATTAGTTTAAGTTTACAATACTTGTATTTATAGTATCTAATATGATATAAAAATGGTTTTTACATTACTTGCATATTTATAACTCGCATGTGTTCGACTTCGACTTTTTCAAACTTCCGTTTCCCTCTTCTCCTGTCGTCTTCTACTCTATCTATCATTGGGACTGAGTCACCCGTACTTAAACTTCTTTGAGAGTCTTTGTCACTTCCTGTCCCTTTGGACCATACGACGTCGGACACCCCGACCTTTCTCAGTCTTCACTGACTCGCTGACTTGTTGTCGTTGTGTTCAACTTTCCAGTCTACCTATATCCACTGTATGTGTGTATATACCTAATCCTTGTAGGTTGAAACTTCAGCGAATACTAGATTACCACCTTTAAGTTGTATTTATTTATAATGTTACCAAAATCATCTGAATTATTATGTCTCGTTAGGACTAACCTAATGACTTATTTGGTTTGATAGTTCAGAAAAAATCCCCAAGTCATCGTAATGTGTCAATATGACTTAAAAGAGTTATACAGAGGCATATTCATGTACGACCTTTTCAAAGGTTGCCTTTTGTAACGATTAAGATACCCTTTCAGTACACTTACTGAGAGAGTTTCGTGGCTCTTGTTTATCTGTACTGTCCAAAGGTAACGGTTGTCGACGACTTCGGGAACGATATCAGGGACCAACCTGTAGAGAAGGGTTATCGTTAACATAATACAGAAGCAAATACCATCGTCCAGGACCATGTACACCCTGTTTAACCACAGTCACTGTTTAGACTAGGGTAAACGACCGTTCCATCCAACAAAAGGGATAAGAAACAGTCGGTTGTGTAATCCTCGGAGGTTACTCGTCACTTCCTACGGTACTGTGAGAACTTTTACAGACGATTCTACTCATAAGTAACCTCTGGACTTTGATGGTTTCACGATAACTGTTTGACAGAAGGTACACCTCCTTTCCTTCCACCTTCTCTTCTCGTGACGATGGTTGTAACGGACACCTTGTCACTATGGGTTCTCTACGACCCAAAAGGACGAATAAGGATACACTTGAGACTAAGTGTTGTGTGGGTTTATATAGGAAAAACTCGATTGCTCCAATATTATGTTCAGGAGTACGTTTTATCGTTGTCCTAATAGTCATTTAATATAAAGAGACTTAAAGAGGCATCCGAAACCGTGAGGTATAAAAGTGTAATCGTTATAGTGTCCGTCGTTTTCTATTAATGCAAATCAAAATTGTACTTACCCAAATTACAACGAAAGTCATTAATGACTTAAAGACGGAAACCTAAATATAAAACAGATACAAATTGTAAAAGAAATTTGGTAAATTTATAGGGTGGTTCTCTTACAGAGACTCTATGACCGATTTCATTTTTTTATTTATTTATTTATTTATCTTTTTGTCGTTCTCAAACGGATATGTAAGAAAGAAATAATTTAGTAAATCAACCATCAAATACATATAAATGATACAAGGTTTTCGGATGCAAATGTAAACATTAACGTTTGCCGAAACTTGAACGGGAGTGACTTAAATTTACAAACTTCTTTTTAAAATCTATCACGATGGGAAACGGGTTCCAGTCCTCGTCGCTGACTTTCACGGTCCGAAACAGTCGTGTCCTTACCGGCACTCCTCGATGAGGTGTAGGTTCCATTCCTCGTCGTCACCACGAAACGACCTCGTCGGTACTTCTCTTAGGGTTCAGTTTCTATTCTCTTTGGGTCCATTCTACCATCCACAACGTTCTCCCGTAGTCTCCCGTCTGTGTGACTTTGGTATTAGTGTCTTTTGATCGATTAGACTAGTGTGTCTAGTGTCGAAACAGATTGTGTTACTTTGATTCGGTACGACAAACCCCGGTGGGCTGTCCTCCCAGTACCACCTCTCCAGACTGTCTTACACCAGGTGACCTCTTTCCTCACCGTTTTTTTAAGTCATAAGAACGGAACTCTTGGAGTACTTGTCATACTTTTCGATTTTACTATCCTATGACTTTCTCCTTGAGGGACCCAACCATCCATGGGTTATACGATGACCTCTAGTCATTTTTTTATTGAGGTCTTTCTTACTTCCTTACCTCGGTTTCGTTTTTGTTATGGGTCAACACCTACACTGACCACTATCTTCGTTCCAGGTTACGACAATTCTCGTTATAACGATCCTTCGACCTTTCAGTCCAGGTACTTAGTTCCGTTTAACCTTCACCAGTTTGTTCTCTACCGTTCTCACTTACAGTTGTAAAATCCTTAGTCGTTGGATTTTACCTGACCTTACCCACTTAAATTGAGTCTACTGGTAATATAGATGATGACACCCGTCCTTAGGGAATCTTCTTTACCTCATCGATGGTCCCAGGTCGGGGCCAACCTAGGTCCCAATAGGCTTCACACTTACCGCAGCCACTGACTCTCTCTTTCTCTTTGTCTATTCCTTTCTTAATACGTCAATTCTTTGGTCTCCTCTCTTTCTCCGACTATAAGGAACCAAATGTGTCTTTCGGTTATTTCGGGGTCGTACCCTGAACGAGACAAGTACATCCGGTGTCCGTGGGAGAGCTTATCGACTTCAACGGGGTGGAACCCGTGGAAGAGTTCACCCAGAATCTTCGGGTCCGTCCTTTCACTTGAGTCTCCCGGGGACACGAGGTCCCTTAGTCGGACTTCTCCTTTTCCTTTATCTTTCTTTCTTACTGTACACCTCTGGTTCGTAACCACTCGTTCCGGGCAGTGGAATAAAAGTCTCCCTCGAAAATATGGGGTTCACCATGTAACTAGTTTCACTTTTTACGTCTCAGTCGAGTTGTAAAGTAGTCATAATTGAAAATAGCTATGGTTCAAAGAAGGACGTTGGTAAAGTATTTGTTCCCAGAATAAAAAACATGTAATAGAAGACCGGGCCTCCGGACAACTGTAAAATACTGGGTAAAAACTATTTCCAACCAGTCGATTTTATGAATGAAAAGGAACTTTATAAAAAAGAATTTAAGGAATCGAACACAGTGGGAAACGGCCCCAGGACGGGACCACCTAGGTCCCTTAAACTTCCCCTCTACCGCATCCGCTCCTTTTGCAGAAATAAATTAATCTTTACATGTCTCTCTAATCCTTCTTTATCACATCATCCTTTTAAATCACCTCTTTTCTCCGACTTATTGAACCAAATGCCCCTTTCGGTTATTTTGAAGTCCTGTTCTTCAAACGTGTTAGATGTAACCCGGTGACCGTGGGCAAACTTATAGCCTCCCACGGTGCGGAACCCGGGGGAGAGAGTACCCGGAATTTTCGGCCCCGTTTATTCATATATACCACTCGGAGGGGCGAGGTCTACTCTTAAGCCGGTCTTTTATCTCATTTCTTCTATACCCCCTTTGGTCAGAAAGGTCACTGACCGGGGTGGAGATAACAGGCCTTTCCGGAATATATGAGAATTAAAATGTATCTCTCTCTAATCCTATTATGTCCGAAAGAGAGACGTATGGATCAACATATGTATTCAGAATCCACTAAATGTAGTAGAAGACCGGTCTTCTGGTTAATTGTAAAATACCAGGAAAAGACTATTCCCAAACAGTTGGTCTTCTGAGTAAAAAGAATTGTCACAACAAGAAGGGTTTCAGACCACGGTGAGATCTTTCGTGATTTATTTCAATGTAAGAATGTGTCGTTCCTACGTTGTAAAATATTGTTCTTTCACCTCATGTCACTAAATATTGTTTTTCTTTTAATTAATTGAGTTTTCATATCATAACGATTGTAGCTTTGATGATATAAGGATAAAGACGTAGGGCAAATGTAACTAATTATAATAGGGTCCACGGATTTTCTGTTTCTTATACCTCCAGACCGTCGTCAGTAACTCAGTTGTCACTTTTGGGTAGTGGTTATATTAAAAATCAAGAAATCTTTTCCGAAACATAGAAATTCTACGAAATTCGAAACACGGAGAGTGTCAACCCCCCGACATTCGTTAAGTGTTCAAGATTTTCAGGGGTTGACAATCCGTTCAATCTTTCGGTAGTTTCCCCAAACTCGACTTTGTAAGAAAAGTTGTCCTCTGACAATTGACTTCGGGACTCAATTGAAAAAGGTCTCTTACAGTCTTCTCACCTTTCGTGTTATGTTATTCCGTCCGTCTGAGACCAAAACCCCCCATCTACAAGTCCTTTTGGGTTCCCCTTGGGGACTTCGGTCTAGTGCGGACACGGAAAACAGCCCGAAGGAAGGAGTACTGGAAACGGTACCCGTCCTAAGGAGTACGACCGAGGACCGTTGGGATTTTCATGTTCAATGTAAAAATACCTCGTTTATAAGTCACCCAATGTCGTTTCTTTCTTGAATAATTGAGTTTCAGATTACAACGATTACAATTCCGATGACGATCAAAAAAGATGTAGAATTGATATACGTGAGGGTCCTTGTGTCACCTATTTCCCACACCCTTAAACCGTCGTTCGTAACCGAGTTGTTATAACGTTCTCAGACCTATTTGGACGGTTCATTCGATCTTACGAGTGTTCCCCCAACTTAACTTTGTGTGGAAAGTACGGGTCCTCTAAATAGTTGATCTCGGGATTCAATTAAGAGAGGTTTTTTTCCACCAGTCCCTATCGGGGGATAATTACAGTCTTCTCAACTACTTTCCGTATTTTATCATTCTGTCTGTCTAAGACCAAAACCCCATCTACGAACTCGTCCATGTCCCCCAGGGAGCTCAGGACTAGGCGGAACGAGTAGTACAGAGAGGTGTACTGAAACAGTACCCACCTTAGTCGGGTCCCTCAGGCTCAGGACTTCGGTACGAACAGTCCACTGGAAGCGTGCTGGTACAGTACCCACCCTAGAGGGCACGACCGAGGGCCGTCATCGGTAGTACCCGTTGTTTTGTCAGGTTTTACATCATGAACCTACGTTAGAGTTTTTACTGTCTTACTAGAGACAAGCAAAGGTTCCTTTTAGTAAGTTGTAGTGTCATTAGGTTCGGATACGGGGTTGGTAATTACGACTTCTTTGACTTCAACTTGCCAAGATACTTCTGGATGTTCTGGAAAATCTTGATTGTGGGTTTTTTCTACAGGAAAAGTAATATCCCCTGACCTTACGTTTTCGTCCTTCAGTTCTTTGTGTACCTCATTCTTCGTTTAAACCGGTACCTCATGTCTTACTTCGTCCCGTTTCTGATTATCTCAAAACAGTTCTCTTGAGTGACCAGTATCGTTTGTGGGAGAAGGTTGTTGTGTTCTCTTCTGAGACGTATACCTGTAGTGGTCTACCAGTTGTGACTTTAGTCTAACTAATATAAGAAACGTCGGTTTCTACCTCTTCGAGATATCTCAGTCGTTTTGGTTCTGGCCCTCGACTGACACCGAGTCTAGTACTTTAGGAATAACGGTTTAAGTCTGAGTTTAACTTCTGTCACCCCTTTTGGTGATCTGGTAAGTCCGTACTGGATTTAGTTTAGGGAATACTAATATGTCACCTTCACTCTTTATCTAAATTCCCAGATCTAGACTATCTATCTCACGGACTACTTGATGCCTGTCTCGAAGTACTGTAACATGTCCTCTGTCCCTAGTTCTTGTAGAGGTACCTTTTCTTTACGTTTTTTCGTTTTACCGACAGACCCCGCCGGAATGTTTATCGACACTTTTCTTCTCTTCGTTTTTCCTTTCCTCTTTTCCTTTCTATATTCGTAGACTTACGTCTCAAGGCTTCTTATCGTTCTTCTCTATTCTTTCGGAAGAAGTCACTAGTTACGTTTCTTTATCTCCTTTTGTTGTCTTACCCTTTCTGATCTCTAGAGAAGTTCTTTTAATCCCGAGGTTCCCTTGTAAAGTACGTTTCTGTCCGAGCTATTTCCTGTCTTTATCATACCTGGATTGTCTTCGTCTTCTATGATTCTTCTCCACCATTCTTATTTGTCTTCTTAAGATGTTTTTTCTCGAAATACTGGGTTTATTAGTGCTACCACACTAGTAAGTGGATCTCGGTCTGTAGGACCTTTCACTTCAGTTCACCCAAAATCTTTCGTAGTCATGTTTGTTTCGATCACCTCCACTACCTTAAGGTGACCTCGATAAAGTTTAGGACTTTCTACTCCGACACTTTAACGATGTGAGTTATACGGTAGTTTAAACCTTTTGAGTCGTCACCGGTATCCTGACCTTTTCCAGTCAAAAGTAAGGTTAGGGTTTCTTTTCGTTACGGTTTCTTACGAGTTTGATGGTGTGTTAACGTGAGTGGAGTGTACGACCATTTCATTACGAGTTTTAAGAGGTTCGGTCCGAAGTCGTTATACACTTGGCATTTGTTAGAGTACAAGTTCGACCAAAATCTTTTCCGTTTCCTTGATCTCTAGTTTAACGGTTGTAGGTGATCTAATACCTTTTAGTTCTCTCAAGGTCTTTTTGCAGATAAAGACGAAATAACTGATACGGTTTCGGAAACTGACACACCTAGTGTTATTTGACCTTTTAAGACTCTCTCTACCCTTATCGTCTCGTGGACTGGACGGAGAACTCTTTGGATATACGTCCAGTCCTTCGTTGTCAATCTAGACATGTACTTTGTTGTCTGACCAAGGTTTATCCTTTTCCTCATGAAGTTCCGATATATAACAGTGGGACGAATAAATTGAATATACGTCTCATGTAGTACTCTTAGCGACCCTACCTTCTTCGTGTTCGACCTTAGTTCTACCGACTCTCTTTATAGTTATTGGAGTCTATACGTCTACAATGATACGAATACCGTCTTTCACTTCTCCTTGATTTTTCGGAGACTACTATAACTTCCTCCTCTCACTTTTTCAACCGAATTTCGAGTTGTAAGTCTTTTACTTCTAGTACCGTAGGCCAGGGTAGTGAAGTACCCTTTATCTACCCCTTTGTCACCTTTGTCACTCTATGAAATAAAACCCCCCCGAGTTTTTAGTGACGTCTACCACTAACGTCGGTACTTTAATTTTCTGTCAATGAGGAACCTTCCTTTCAATACTGGTTGTATCTATCATATAACTTTTCGTCTCTATAATGAAACGGTTGTTTCCAGGCAGATCAGTTCCGATACTAAAAAATCCCCAGTATATATCTACACTCTCAACCTGAACTTCTTTTGACTCGTGGTTTCTTAACGACGAAAACTTGACACCACAACCTCTTCTACGAACCTCTCAGGGAATCTGACGTTCCTCTAGGTTGGTCAGGTAGGATTTCTAGTCAGGAACCACAAGTAACCTTCCTGACTACGACCCCGACTTTGAGGTTATGAAAGTGGTCCAGTACGCTTCTCAACTGAGTGACCTTTTTTTGGGACTACGACCCTCCCTAACCCTCGTCCGTCACTTCCCCTACTGTCTCCTACTCTACCGACCTACCGTAGTGACTGAGCTACCTGTACTCAAACTCTCTTGAGACCCTCAACCATTACCTGTCCATCGGACCGCACGACACTAAGAACCCCAGTATTTCTCAGTCTGTGTTGACTCGCTAACTTGACTTGACTATCTGTTCTTTAATGTCATTTTCATGGTACAAGGTTGTCACCCCACCACCTCTTTGTGTCTTTCCTTCTCTTCGTATCTCGAACCTCTAAAAGATATTTTATGTCTTATTTACCTTGACGTAAAACGTCTACGTCTCGAACCAAGTGTAAACGGTAAAACTTCTTAAGTCTGACTAAGTGTCCTTTTAAGACACCCTGAGTAGTCCCGGAACTGTTTCTTGTTCACGAAGATGTCACTGCTCAAATAATAATACTTTCCGTGACGGTATCGTAAAGCACTTGTTTGGTAGAATGTTTTTATCTGTCCTTACATAACTCTTCTAACAATTTTGACGGTACTTTTTCAGGAGGGACTTTGTTTGTAAAGTTTTCTACCCAAATTTTAAAAGACTGTCCGTTGTGTTTAAACAGTGTCACCCGAGATATAATAGTCTGTATTGAACAAATGGACCAAAGTCAATCTAAACTTTAAAGTTAATCTGAAAGGTTAGTAAAGTTGTTCCTTTGTTTTGAAATATTTTACATAGACTCGTAGAAAAAAAATTCCCTCTTTATTTTTAATACTGGTTGGAACTATCGTATAAGTTTTCGTCTCTGTAATGAAACGGTTGTTTCCAGACAGATCAGTTCCGATACCAAAAAGGTTACCAGTACATACCTACACTTTCAACCTGACACTTCTTCCGACTCGCGGTTTCTTAACTACGAAAACTTACACCACAACCTCTTTTGAGAACTCTCAGGGAACCTGACGTTCCTCTCGGTTGGTCAGGTAAGACTTACTCTAGTCCGGACCCTAAAGAAACCTCCCTTACTACGATTTCGACTTTGAGGTCATGAAACCGGTGGAGTACACTTCTCAACTAAGTAACCTTTTCTAAGACTACGACCCTCCCTAACCCCGTCCTCCTCTTCCCCTGCTGTCTCCTACTCTACCGACCTACCGTAGTCACCTAGACTCACTTGAGGCCCTCAACCACTACCTGTCCCTCGGGACCGCACGACGCTAAGTACCTCAGCGTTTCTGTGCTGACTCACTAATTTGACTTGGCTATTCTTTCTTTATTATTCTTCTTTCTTTATTCCTGAACCTTTCATTCTTCGTTACTGAAATTAGTCCTTTTATTATTTTTCTACAGGGTCCAATTGTAGACATGTGGTTGACTCTTTCGTCATATAGATAGGGTAAATATTGTCTTACAAGATGTCCTTTTTTTTTTAAAAAAATCTTTCCTTTTCAGAACGTGTGCTATTTACTGTAAAAGTTATATGATCTTATGGAATCACAGTACTACTTTCATTTGTGAAGAAGGTACTTCCTGTTTTTTGTCTCACATTGAACTTTACGTTACCCTTTTTTCTTTAGATATTTTCGTAAAGGTCCATGTATATATTCGGTTGATTAAAGATTGTACGAAAAGTAAATTCCTTGTAAATAATTTGAAACTAATACGTCAATATTAAGTTCCTTCCACTGCCATAACTACTTCTTATCTCTGATCCACGGTTGGATTAACCTCAAATATGAGGTCTTTACCTTTTATATAATAATTTATGTACTTTTTATTGAGGTTATTTAAGTTTATTATTACTTACGATACTTATATGGTTTACTCTACTTTTCAAAGACCTCTCTACTCACCGGGACGTCTACACCCCACCAGTCTTTCCGAAGAAACACTTCTGATTTACCACTCTTCTTTAGTTGGTATCATCCTAGATCTCTTTCACCTTGTGTCCTCTTGTATTTTGGACTTCGTTTCCGAAGTTCCGTCACTACTCCAACCACACACAATTCTTATCTTTCTTGTCAAGTACTCTGTCCTTACATTCCTTTTTGTTCTCTTTGTATGTCCGAATACAGTGTTTCCTCCAGTTCACGATCTAATCCCTCATGGACAGTCCGATACCGGTTTTCAGACATTCAACAAGGTGTTAGTTACAGTTCGTTGACTATGGCAGACCCGTACTATGTTAGTTTCGTAGTAGGAGTAAGAGTATACATATTAGCTATAGTCTCTGTTCTCTGTTCATCTGGTGACTATTAAGATGACGTTTTCTGGTACTTCAAAAATGGTCCTACCACTTCACATTTACTTTTTGTCTTCACTATACTTTCTATATAGAAACTGTGTCTTAATAGTATCAAATAGATAATTTTAACACTGGGTACAAAATAAAGTCTCGTTGTGTAAAAAAAAAGATAAGATTTATTTCTGTCTGAGAGAAATTTTACATTTTATAGAGGAAATTTATAACGAAGGAAAACCATAAAGGTGTAGACAACGGAGAATGAGAAGGGTGTATTGTGAGAAAAGATTAATATTTCTGTACAAGTAAGTATTAAGACGATTAATCACAGTAAGTTCAATGTTTTTTATCGACATGAGTCCAATGAAGTCTAGTATATTTTTATGTGTTCTTATATCTTTATACGGGGTTCGACCAGTTCGTCGACGTACGTCAGGAATATTTACGGCTCTTATTGTCGAATAAAGGAAAAATATTGACGTTCGGAGGACTGGGTTCACGTCTAGGTCTCTGTACCAATAGTACAAGAGGGCATACTACACCCATAAACTACAACAGATACAATACGGAGCCTAGAGAGAAAAGGAAGAGAGAGCGAGAGGAAATCCAAGAAGGTAGTATCAAACACAAATAACGTAACAAGATCTAAGTTGAAGGATGGAGACACACAAATACATACACGTGGAAAAGAATATTCACGTTAAGTTTAAAGGGTTTCTCTCTAAGTAAAATAATCTTGAAGAGTTTAGTCCTAACCCGTGGACCAAAACACTATGTCTGTAATCTATTAAGTGAAATCAATAACCTTGTTGGAAGACACAAGTCTCTTCACACAAGTACACTGCGTGTGTACCGGTGAACAGAGTCACCTCCTCGACTTAGACTGTTCGAGATTTTGTCTACGAAGGTAGACGTCGACGTACAGTCTCTCTTTGATATTTGAAAATATTTTATTGTACGGAGTCTTCGTGTGGATTCTCATAACAGATAAAGAGTTAGAGTGGGATGGGGGTGGGGGTGGGGGTGTGTATAGACTTGTCTTAAGACTACATTTTGGTCCCAACTGTCAGTGAGTCTTGGACTAACCGAAGAAAGTTCAAGTAAATTTTTAAACTTCAATTGGTAAAATGGGACGTTCTTTATAATTGGTGAATTGAGTAAACTGAAATATTTCATAAATACCAGAAACCCTTAACCTCCGTAGAAACCCGAAGGAACCACCGAGTCAACCATTTCTCAGATGGACATTACGTCCTTTGGACTCAAACTAGGGACCTTTCCTTCTAGAGGACCTGTTTCTTTACCGTTGGGTGAATTCACAAGAACGGACCCTTTAGGTTACCTGTTTCCTCGGACCACCCTGATATCTGGTACCCCAGTGTTCTCAACCTGTACTGATTCGCTGATTTGGATGGTATATCGAGAAATATCTTAAATAGAAATATACGTAAAACAAAATTCTTTACCGACTTAAGAATTAAGTTGGTAAGATTTTCCATTATATCCTATTTTATATACAGAGGGTTTATTTTCAATTAAGTCATTTTATTATATCCTCTTAAGTGAACCCTCTGAAAGAGTTGAGGAATTAACGTGACGACGATGACGACGATTCAGCGAAGTCAGCACAGGCTGAGACACGTTGGGGTATCTACCGTCGAGTGGTCCGAGGGGGTAGGGACCCTAAGAGGTCCGTTCTTGTGGCCTCACACAACGGTAAAGGAAGAGGTAACGTACTTTCACTTTTCAATTTCACTTCAGCGAGTCAGCACAGACTGAGAATCGTTCGGGTACCTGACGTCGGGTGGTCCGAGGAGGTAGGTACCCTAAGAGGTCCGTTCTCATGACCTCAGCCCACGGTAACGGAAGAGGTGGAACTGACGTGTGTATATATGTTTGGATTTTCCTAGTGAATGGACAATAGTAATTTATGTTCCATTATAGATCATAATAAATATAAGACAAAATTCACCGATATTTTGAAATAGCAATAGTCAAAAGGTTTACTGATTCCTATTGGTCGTTTCGGTGACTTTCTGTTTCCCTACGTATAATGTATTATTTGTTCTTTTTCACTATACCGTTGACATGTATGTAAATTTTGTACATAAAGTTTTAAATCATGTAGAGATACATACGCACGAAACAGCAAGTCAGTACAGACTGAGAACGTTACGGTATTTGACATCGGGTGGTCCGAGGAGACAGGTACCCTAAAAAGTCCGTTCTTATGACCTCACCCAACAGTAAAGGGAGAGGTCCCTAGAAGGAATGGGTCCCTAACTTGGATGTTGAGCACAGAGGACTTAACACCTAAGAAATGGGTAACTTGGTAAGTATTAATTTATAATGATAAATTGAAGACCTTTGTTTCACTTTAGATAAATAAAGATATGTGTCCCACTGGTATACGAAATAACAGGCATGACCCTATGAAAAATCTTTCTTTTTCCAGTTATAATAATGAAAGACTGAGTTGACCTTGACAATGTCTCTAAAAAGATAATCGACATAAAAGTGTTAAGGATTCCTATACCAAATTTGAATTTTTATATTTAATAAATAAATGTTTAAAAGGTTTATTAGATCTTGAAATCTTTAAGACACATAAGACCTCTAAAAACACCGATCCATTTACTAGAAAGGTTGAGTGAAAAGATTTCGAAAGTTTTAGTTCGACAGTCGAAATCTTTGATCGTCTAATCGAAAAATAACCGGGATCTCCAGTTTTGAAGGGTGGTCCTTTTTAAAATTTTCTATTTGTTAACAATGTTTATTTTATTTTATTTTGTTTTGTACAAAAATCCTATAGTAAATAAGAAACGTCCCAGTACTAGGACCGCCTTCTTTTGGACCTCTTTACTCGGAACGTAAAAAAAAAAAATTATTTAATAGTGTTACCGACGACTGTCAATTCTTTAGTTCGTATAAATCAGGTAAGATTTCCTCTAGTCGGGACCCACAAGAAACCTTCCTTACTACGATTTCGACTTTGAGGTCATGAAACCGGTGGAATACGTTTCTCAACTGAGTAACCTTTTCTGAGACTACGACCCTCCCTAACCCTCCGTCCTCCTTTTCCCCTGCTGTCTCCTACTCTACCGACCTACCGTAGTGGGTGAGTTACCTGTACTCAAACTCACTTGAGGCCGTCTACCACTACCTGTCCCTCCGGACCACACGACGCTAAGTACCTCAGCGTCTATCAGCTTGTGCTGACTCGCTGATTTGACTTGACTTGACTTGACTCCCTAGAATCCCGATCTCTCTGTTTTTAACCTGAAACTCTTAACGATTTTGTCTGTGTCTAAAGACCATTTATTAGACCCGAAACTGACTCTGGGACTTCAGTAAGAAGGACTATATATTCGTCCTTAGTCATTAACTAATCTAGAGTACTTCGGAGTTAAACTTAAAAGAACTATATTACCCTAAACGGGGGTTAAATCGATAGAGAGTATGTTTTCTTTCGTTTCATTTAGGAGTTATTTGTTTCTATTGTGAGATCCTAATTCAGTATAACTGATTAAAATTATAAGTTAGATTTTAAAGTGAAGATTTTTGTTGTCTCAAAGTTCCTCCGTTCTGAAATATCTTTAGTTCTGTTTTTAATCTGTTATATCTTTCTGATGTCCTCGATATTATTACTGAAAAATCTGATTCTGTAATTTTATCAATATCTTTTATATATATTCAAGTATATAAAACTAATCTCTCAACTTTTGATAAAAATTTTTTCCTTGGTTCTTAAGATGTCTCGTAGTCATTTTACCACTTGTTTTTTAGAGACTCGAAAACAGGGTCGTGTCTTTGTACGTTTTGTTATTTTGACCGACTCGATAGGAGTGTCTTCGGACCTTGTTAGTTTCCGAATCGTTGGTACGTTTACCGTTTTGTTCCCTTTAGATGGAAGTTTTCCCATCCTTAAAACACTACAAAAAGGGGACAGAAACAGGGTGAAAAGGGGACCACATGACTCCATAACCAGACCTCCTCTACCGTCGGATTACAGGTCAAGGGACAGAGTTTGATCTCTCTCGTTTCATCTAGAAAAAGAGTCACAAAATTGGACAGACCCGACGGACTTCCTCTCCTCCTATCGTCTCTCTCCGACTTTATTACGGTTGAACAACTTTAACACAAATTATATTTGTTTAAGAACATAGAGGAAGCGGAGAGACGTATCGACCTGTTACTACGAGGGGATCACAATGTTCCTACCACCAAATAAACGACTTCGTCTACTTTGTCCAAAAGACCCGATCTCCTACTTGTCTGGTTCAACTCTCACTTATATTACACGACTTTTGTCTTTTTAATTTGGGGGACACATATCGTTGACTACTCCGAGAACTGGGATAAGAAGGTGAACAGATGTTCTTATAACCGTTGATTGGTGGGACCACTAAGTTTCAGAATCTCCTTTACTGACCGGGTCATCTTTCTGGAACTTTCTTTCCATAACTCTTCTTAGATGAGTTTTACTTATGAATCTTTGTATATTTAATCAACATTTTATAATTTTTTAATTTCGGACAGTAGTTATAGTTGTCTTTCTTCTCTTGAAATTAACGTTGACGTTTGAATTCGGTCGTATTATGTTTCTCTTTTGTTTTGTTTTGTTTGTTGTTTTTTTTTTGTGAACTTTGATAGTGAAACTTATACTGTCGTATTACTTTATTACTGTCCTAACCATTCCTTTGAAATTCTTTAGAGTGTCCTTCGTCTCGTTTTCCGTTTCACTTTATTTTCTCTTTTCTATTGTAAAATCTCCTTTTTTTGTTCACCGAGTAATCGACTTTTATTATCAAATTCTTTCTCTATCATTCCTTGACACCTCCTTTCCTTTAATAGTTCCTGTATTAAGTCCTTTTGGAGACGTAATCTCCGATACTTTAACCTTTAGATTTTACGGTTTGATCCCTGAAGGGACTGACAGATCACCAATTCTGAGACACTAGGGCGTACGTTGAACGACGTCGGTTATTTATTTATTTCACGGTTGGATCAGATTAACGACTTTTACCTAAGTATAGTTTGTATGTTAGGATTTAAAATCTTCAGAGGTTTTTATGTGTCTCGAAATTTTGGTTCTTTGTTTTTCGTCCAATATTTTTGGTAGTTCTTGGTAATCCCATGGTTCCTGTCCTTCCTCGTCGTCACTTTTACCGGGAAACTCCTCCCTCATTTAAGAAAGTGACTATAACGAATCTGAAAAGAAACACGAATTTAGACTCCAGTTGATAAGGGGGTAAGGGTTAGAAGTAGTAAAATATAGTAACTCTTGGTCTTCCCGAAAACTGAATCGTCTTTTTGACCTTTTACCTTCCATTACTTCGTTATGTAAGTAAATTACTTGTTTTTTATACATAACTGGACGTTGACACATGGTCTGTAACAACATGCCCAAACCTTGTGTATACACTATTTGTACTTGTTAGGATTTGGGTATCTAGAAAGTAAAATTGTCCCCCTTCTATTGTGTGGATCGTTTTATCACAATTATAATACAATCTTTACCTATTGACAATATTGTCCTTGTTATTTTCGTTTACATCTCGTAACAATCCCCATGGACCATACTACCCCGCTATCTAACCCATCGTTATCATTCAATCTATCATTACCATCTGAAGTTACACTTCTACTGTAAGATTGTTTCAGAACTTCCTCTACCTATTCTCGTACTAATCTGTTTTTCTCATAGAGTACGTTTTTGATTTGACCCCTGTCCGTCTCACTACGACACATTGTTACCTTTTCCACCATACTTCCAGTAGGATTCGGAATACTCCTGAGTCTGAAAATATACCTACTTCATCACCGGTGAAACTTATTTTATCGTACTAAACTGAAATCGAAAATACTAAGTGAGTTACACAAGTCTTATATCACCTTGATTTTCCTGTCGTTCCTATCTCAGTTCTTCCGGTTTATCTTCTGACGACGTCATTAAATCCTTTTTCTACTAACACAGAGTTTCGTTCATTAAGGTCACCTCCACAACGCTACAGAGTGTAAAACACGTATAAAAATTTCAACTACTCTAAAGACCAACACAATCTACATCTCACATACTCCTTTTCTGAGTTCTAACTTCGACTTCAAAATAGGATGAAGTGTCTTTTCATCTTAACGGTAATTAACACATCCTTTTTATATAGATTTCTTCTTTTCTATTGGAAACTATAATCCTCCCACTTGTTTTCGTCGTTAGTCGTTTCCTCTAGTGAGTCAACTAGTTTACTTCTTTTTGGCTGTCGTACACCACAGGAACTTCGGTTCTCTTCTTTACGATAATCCCTCCTTGCTCACTGTCTCATCGATCTATTCTGGACTCTTAACTGTTCCCCTGAATCGTCGTACCGATAATTTTAAACATAACTATTCTCTTTGAAGGTCCACACCTAGTTCCTTTTTCAGATTAACCTTACTTATAGTTTCTCAACTCTTATTTACCTTCTGTTACACTTATCTTTTTTGAAGAACCCTTAAAACGACATTTCCCGTCGTTTCCCTATCCTCGAACTTAGTCATTACCCCAGTTCTCTTAAAAAAAATTAGAAAAAAAAAAAGGATTTTATTATCTTAGTCTTGCAAAGATACCTCTATCCCGATTAAGTGAACTCTTCCTTTTAAACTGGTACACCCTTTCTTTCCCCCCTTTAGAAAATTTTCTATGAGAAATCGTCCTATCTCTTGTAACTTATATCACATGTTCACTTTCTTTTTCGAAATTTTATCTCTTACCTATCAAGTAGTCAGGTAGAAACCAGTTCCGTTCTTACGAGAGATTAACCTAGTCATCCACCTACCTGTGTCAACACCCTTGGAGACCCCGTAGAACGAATACCGAAGTCAAAAGAGTCACTTCGACAGTCATTCGAGTGGTCGGCTCTCACTCGTCCCTCCGTTTTTACCCCCCGCAATCCACTTTGCTCCCTTCACTTTATTCGTAAATCCTCTCACCCCCTCAGTTACCCGAAACCTTTATGTCACACTAAGAGACCAGTGAACTCCAAGTACCAGTACTTAAAATTCACTCTAACTAGTCGAGTTGACACACATAAAGGTGTCAGTACTAATTGACGTGTTGACGAAGGTTTTAGGACTTCTTTTTTAAAAAAGGTTGGATCATGTACGTAAGAGTCAGTGAAGTCAGTACAGACTATGTGTTCACAAGACGGACAAAGTATACGCGAGGTCATAAATCATAAAACGATAATTATAAAAGTAAACGTATATGAGTCAGTGAGTCACACAGACTGGGACACGTTGGGGTACCTGGTTTCGGACGTCCGAGGAGACAGGTACCCCTAAGAGGTACGTTCTTGTGACCTTACACAACGACACGGGAGGAGGTCCCCTAGAAGGTTGGACCCCTAGCTTGGGTGCAGAGTTTAGAGGACGTAACTGTCCGACCAAGAAATGGGTGACTCGGTGGACTTGGATCGTATAATGTGTAAAGATTTGAAAGTTGATACTTAGTCCTACTTTATTTTTAAAGGTTGTATGTCGTAGAGTTTTTTCACTGGAGGGGACGTGTGTAAAGGTCCCACTATGAAATCCTACACGAGACTGTCTACTCGTATATCTGATTCTCTTTCCTTCTGTACTCTATTGTCCTTTATCCTTTAGTTTGTCTCCGGTCTTTACTTCCCTTAGCAACTTATATGCACTGCCCTTTCAGATCGGTCTGTCGACTCAAAGTTTATTTCTCCTGTTCGTTCTGATCTTCTCCTGGGATGTGTCCTTCACCTTTTCTATGGCTCCTCTAAGTCCTTGAACCACTTCTCTATCAATGACTACACATACATTTTAGTACTGTTGACAATCGAGGGTTATTTTATTTTTCGATTAAGGTCCTTTCTTTCCATTAATACTAAACAATTGACCAAGTTACACATTTATCACAAATATGATAGTAGTATTACGATTATGACTGATCATCGAATATTTTTAAAGGTATGTTGTCATAACCTATCTTCTATCCTTCTCTCAAGTACACACCACCCTTTTCGTCATTCTTTTGACTTTTCTAGATTTAAGAATATACATTTCCCTTTCCAGTCGATTACTCCTGATTTTGTTTTAATTTTTAGTTCTACGATGTTATCTTCGTAAAATAAATGTTTAATTCTATGGTTAGATTAATTAGTCATCTCTACTTTCACCGATAGAGACCTCACCTTTGTCCCTCTTACCATTATTTAACATAAACTAGAGTCAAACGAAAGATACAAGTACACATTGAGACAATTTCTTTTTTATTCTTATCATGGGTGTCTTCATTATCGTACAAACTTCCTTTACCGTTCATCGACAAATGATAAGAGTGATATCGATCTCCCATCTTACACATATCACTCACATTTCCCTTTTTTTCTCCCCCTTTGATATAAAAGTCTTTCTTAGAGTTTGATTCTCTAAAACTGAAATAAGTTCTGTTATATCTTCTGTAACTTACATTACTTCGTTCCGCTAATGTGTTAGTCTGAAGACGTTTCTACTAAGATTGTCGTCACATCAGACACCGTACCTCCGACATTTTGATCTCCTACCTTTACTCGGTCTTCTAACTTTAGAAAATCATCTTTCTTTTGCTCCGGATTCCGACAGAAAAAGGAAAGTCCGGTGCACACAGACAAGGTGCGGGTAAAGGAGTGTAAACGGATAAAGAGAAAGACAGAGGAGATTCGGAGTAGAAAGAAGGGATCTCCCACACACATACGTCATGATAGACATATACATACCACACGTAAAAATTACTTTTACTTATGTATCGATACCAGAGATGAATACATTTTCTACATTCACGTCTTTATCATTCTTAAAATACCTCTTTTTATTAATTTAACGTAAAATGCGACACTTATAAATATAAAGAGAGTCCCAGTCAGAAGTTGTAACAGATTTTTACAACAGATTCGTGATTTGCACTCGACATCTCTTTTGTGTCTCTAGATCGTAATAACGAAATTTCGTGGGGATTTCGAAACACGTACGAAAGATTCAGTGAAGTCAGTACAGGTTGAGAAATGCTGGGGTATCTGACATCGGACAGTCCGAAGAAACAGGTATCCTAAGAGGTCCGTTCTTATGACCTCACTCGACGGTACGGGAGGAGGGGACTACGAAATATATTAGGGGTTATATGGATCGACACGACACGAGTCATCACAGACTGAGAAACACTAGGAAACTACCTCAGATTTTACTCCCGACTATGGGTCGGGAAACGGTCGGAGGTCGTATTTTAGGTTTGACTCTGGGTCGATAAACTCAGATTACCCAGTACCCGTCCTGGTTGAGTTACGATAAATAGAAAGGAACACACTACGGGGTCAGGAAGGGAATGTTTAAGAAAGTAATTGACAAGTAAAACCGAAAGAGATAAAGCTTGTACTAGTAAAAAGAAGGGACACAACGACGATAAGATAAAAGATCCAAAAAGAAGGGGGAGAGAGGGAGTAAAGGAAAAAGAAGAGGAAAGATCTTCATACTTCAGAGTACAAAGATGTCGAGTGATTAAAAAGACAACAGTTAGTATGGAAGACGGGAGTCACGTACGCCCAGATACGTTGATAAGTAAGTCAGAAGTAAATAGAACAAGGAAAAAAGAAAGACGTAAAGACAGGAAGAGTTTTTCTCACTTCAGATCCAAAAATATCAAGACTGTAGTCAGGGTCACCAGGGGTTTGTTCGATCACCCTGAGTAAGCAGGTACGACCCGGGGTTTGGACCCGTGGGTCAGACATCAAGTTCGACGATGAGTGAGGAGCTCCTCCTGGGATCTCGGGTTCATTCGGAGGAGGAGAGGACATAGGGGAGGACCCCCCTTTACAGGGTGTTGGCGTAATGAAGGAAGGGTAGGCTACGGTACAATGTCTGAACCAACGTACTCTCAGTAAGACGGTCAGAGGTCGAACAAAAGTCACTCCTAACGAGGTGCACATCTACATAAATACTACACGAACACTCCATTCTACTTAAGATGCAGGAGGACGAGACTGTAGAACTAGAGGAGGGGAGTATTGACGACACCAAACTCGTCCTAAAATGAATCCCTTCTTCTTTTGAAACGACCTAATTTCAGTCAACTCTAATTTTACCTACTGTCCTCCGAACAGACTAAAGAGGTTCAGATACATAGATTCTTTCAGAAAGAGGAGAGTGTAAACCCAGTGATATCTCGTAATAACTCCCTTTTGTATAATTTCTTCATTTGCTAATCCAGTTAGTCACTTTTTCTTCTTTCACTTTCAACGAGTCAGGACAGATTGAGAAACGTTCAGACTGAGATATGTCCGGTAACTTAGGAGATCCGGTCTTATGACCTCACCCATCGGAAAGGAAAGAGGTCCCCTAGAAGAGTCGGGTCCCTAACTTGGGTTAAGAAGATGTAACGTTCACCTAAGAAATGGTCGACTCGGTGTTCGCTTCTAGTTAGTCATTCTTATATATGATAGACTTTTACATTATTTTACAATTATTCACCTCTTTTTATCCTCAACTCTTCTTCTTCTTTCCGGACGGGGGCTCACTGACAGGTAGAACACTTCTTCAAGTGTCCTATGTCGTCATGTTCCACATACCCTCTCCTCCTGTCGTCTTGTCGAAACGTGAGTCTCCATCTCCGTATTCACCCGGACCTCCAGACTGGGGTGTCGGACGTGATCAGTGTTACGGGTCTTGTTTGGAACGATTAGACTTTCTCCGTTGGGTCCGTATCTACCTACTCTTAGTTTTTCAGGAACAGGTTTTCTTCCAAAAGGGGTACAACGATCTTTATTTTCCCCAAGATCTCTCAGTCCTTTATAAGATCCGAATCTAATCCCTAGATACTCCTACGACTTAGGGACTATTTCTTACAGATGGATTCAAGAAGGGGTTATGACTACCCTCCTTCCTGTACCCGAGGGACCTACAGAGTTGATTCCTCTGTCCTCCCGAAAACTCCTTTTCTCTCATCGTCTCGGACGATCACCCTACTGTTATTTAAGATCACGTAAACTACGTCAAATCCAGGATGTCTATCACAACCTTAAGAGACGACCTCTATAGGTACCCGTGATCCTTAATGATGACTAAGTTTTTCTGTCTACTGGGTCATCTGTTTAGTTGTAGTCCACGGTTGTACGTAAAGTGTTTCATCCTTTAGAGTTACCGTTTTTAAGGAAACTTTACCTTAAGTCCGAAGGATAAGTCCGAGTGAGTATTAGGTCCTTCACTTTTAATTTTGGTGTCACTTCGTCACAAATTTTTTTGAACGTTTGACCATACTGGCCAAGTCTTTCGTTAAACTATAAAAGATTATTTAAACTTTTATTTTTATTGTATTATAGATTCTTATATTGGATCTATTAAAAAAAAAAAGGAGTCCTCAGTTCATAATCTTACCAGTAACGTCGTCACAGGTATTATGGTTTTACCTTTTGACGGATTCAAAAGTAATCATTTTGTATATTTGACGTTATCTCAGCTTGTTATCTTTTTGTATCTTACCACCTTTATGTATTTATATCCTTGTCTGTATTCATATTAGTATCTCTCGTTTAACCTTCACGCTAACCGGGTAAATATAAAACCACTTTTACTTTGGGTGTAATCCCTTAATAACCTGGAGTTCATCTGGTCAAGGATTGAAATTTATTTCTTTATACAATTCATATTACTTTTGTATTTTTACGTTAACTTTACGTAACGTTACTACACATCTACACCCTATATGTACCAAAAACACACATGTACACACAGATTCGTTAATTTATCGGGAAGTTTACGACAACGTGTATTTTAAAGACCAATTTTAAAAATTTAAGGACTATTAATGATGGTAAAACGAATAAATAAGACCATGGTATTAATCTAGACTCTTTCAATTTAATAGTCTTATAACTTTATTACTTATGGATGTAAATAGATTTACAGAAAGATTTTCGTCTATAGTTGTAATATGTTTGTAATATTCTCTATCCTTTATCGAGAATGTTTTAACTTATATTTTCACTTTGACTTTATCTTGATGTTTTCTAATATAAACGGATGTAATATGAGAAATAAAAATAGGAAGTTGTTAATATGTATTAAAACACACCTATTATATAGAGTCACATAAGACTTAATAAACAAACCATCTATAACGAGGTCTTCCTTTAATCTTCAAGAAAAAAAAAAGGGGCAAAGGTCTCTAAACCACTCCGATTGCAATCAACTAAAACTGGACGTAGACAAGTTCTACGAACCTGGTTCTTATTTTTCCCTTCTACTCTTAAGATTTAAACCCCAGTTTCGAAGTAATATTTGTGTATTCCCAGTCCTTCTAGGGGACCTCCTTCCGTAACATTGACTGAGGTATAAGAACGGACCTCTTAGGGTACCTGTCTCCTCGGACCGTCCGATGTCAGGTCTCAGTTTTTCTTAGTAAGCGTTGACTTCGTTTAATAGTGTGTACTTACGTACTAATATACATTATCAATATAGTTTGATAGTGATAGTTTGATCTGGATGTTTGATAATAATTTTAACTATATTTTTTTCCTCATCAAATCTACTCCTTCAAGAGTATCATTTCTTTCCATTTTTATTGGAATCAGTTTTAGTTTCAACTTTATTACTTGAAAAACATAAAGAGACTATATTTAACGGGAAAGAGAAAACGGTGAGACTAGATAACCGTCAAAAGGACACTTTGTAATATTAGATACCGTGATCATATGTCTCAGACCGGAAATTATAATAAGAGGTGATGTCTATCAGTCCTGTGAAATCGTTCGGTGACTCAGATGCAAAGTACCTCTTCTTGAGTTCTAAAGAAGTCTTATGGTTAATCTTTAGTTCCAATTGAAAATTTATACATACTTTTACTGATGTTCTTACCTGAACTACCCCAAGGATAACGAGTTTGATACGAGTTTAAGTTCGTAGTTTTCTCTTTGTTTATAACGACAGTTAATTTTGGTCACTCGGTTTTTTTTTAGACTTTAAGTAGTACAACGGGGGTTCTCTATTGATTAGTATTTTCCATAATGTCTCACTTCGTTGTCGACGGTCACTCTCCGTCACAGACTTAGAAACGACTATGACTTAAACCTAGTTTTCGTCAGGATTACAACTTTATAGGAGACAGTTTGCATACAATATAAGAACGACTTACTACTATTTCTGAAGATCCTGATACAGAGTCGTTTTCAACGCAAAAGAACTAGTGCACTTTGGGAAAGAACGTGTTTATCATAGTGGTCCAGACCCAAGGATAATCTCTGAGACTCCGTGTTCTTCGGAGAAGGAGTTAGGGTAAAGTAGTAGGAGTTACCACTGAAATGAGTATTATTCTGTAACTTAGTAACCGATTAATTTTATACTTGAATAAGTAGGTTTACACATATACACAAACATACATACATATATCTCCGGATACGTACGCCAAAGAAAGGTGATCAAGTATTGAGATTGTTTTGAAACGTCTTTTGTAGTAGTTACCTCTCCTTCTAAGATGAAGTCGACAGGTACGATGTCGTAGAGGTAGAAATCTCAGTCAACCTCATCCTGAAGGGACCACCGAGTCTACCATTTCGTAGAACGAATGTTACGTCCTCTTGACCCAAGCTAGGGATCCAGTCCTTCTAGGAGACCTCTTCCTTTACTGTTAGGTGAGGTCATGAGAACGGACCTTTTAGGGTACCTGTCTCCTCGCACCACCCGATATCTGGTGTCCCAGTGTTTCTCAGCCTGTGCTGACTCGTTGAAGTGAAGTTTTAGTGACGTCTACCACTGACGTCGGTACTTTAATTTTCTGTGAACTAGGAACCTTCTTTTCGATACCGGTTGGATCTATCGTATAATGTTTCGTCTCTGTAATGAAATGGTTGTTTCCAGGTAGATCAATTTCGATACCAAAAAGGTCATCAGCACATACCTACACTCTCCACCTGGTATTTCTTTCGACTCGTGGTTTCTTGATTACGAAAACTTGACAAGACGACCTCTTCTTAGAGCTCTCAGGGAACCTGACGTTCCTCTAGGTCGGTCAGTTAGGATTTCCTTTAGTCAGGACTCCTAAGTAACTTTCCTGACTACGACTTCGACTTTAAGGTTATGCAACCGGTGGACTACACTTCTTGACTGAGGAATCTTATCTGGGACTACGACCCTTTCTGACTTCCGTCCTCCTCTTCCCCTACTGCCTCCTACTCTACCAACCTACCGTAGTAGTGACTGAGCTATCTGTATTCAAACTTGTTCGAGACCCTCAACCACTACCGTACGACGTCAAGTACTCCAACGTTTCTCAGCCTGTGCTGACTCGTTGGTTTGACTTGTCGGTACGAAAGAGTAGATAAGAAGGAAAGGTGAGGTCGGACCCTTGGTGCAGAGAGTAAGAGGGGTAATTTATCCAATTCTCTCTCTTTATATTGTTTTGTATATGAAACACCGTGACTCTTTTCGTTTCAAAGTTTTGGAGATTAGAGTCTTACACAGGGAAACCGTAGAGGGAGTCGAATCCGTTTGTCTGGAGAGACCGGGGTTTCCTAGAAAGGTCGGTCTGTGTTCAGGATAGTACTGGGACAGGGTTATAAAAATTTTAACGATAGGTCTAGTTCAGGTAGGATTTCCTTTAGTCAGGACTTATAAGTAACCCTCCTGACTACAACTTCGACTTTGACGTTATGAGACCGGGGACTACACTTCTTTACTGAGTAACCTTTTCTAGGACTATTACCCTCTCTAATTTCCGTCCTCTTCCCCTGTTGTCTCCTACTCTACCGACCTACCGTAGTGACTGACATACCTGTACTCAAACTCACTCGAGACCCTCAACTACTACGTATCCCTTGGTACCACACGACGTCAGGTACCCCACCGTCTCTCAGTCTGTGCTGACTCGTTGACTTGACTTGACTAAGGGGTGAATAAGTAAGTATTTGGAGTTACTTCCCCGTTATCCTCTTACTTATATAAAAATTTACTTAAACATAAGTTATATCTTTAACTTAGTGTCATTCAGTGCCTGACGGTTTCCGTGTGTCAGTATCGAAAGTGTGACACACTTCACTCATTACTAGAGGAAAACCCCTTTTGAATAGTTCTAAGTTTTATAATTCAATTAAAAGATATAATTATACGTATATACGTCATTGTCTTAATATTAGAATTAACAGTCAAGAATTAAGTTGTGTGTTTTTACAAGTATCTTCTATACTTCTACCTCCGTCTCCTTCCACTCTCTGTGTGTGTCTCCCTCTTTCTTTCTTTGAACTTCTGCGATGGCACAACAGAAACTCTTATTGCCTTCTCTTGTACTTGGTTTTGTTACGTTCCTGCACTAAGTGAGGATCTTAGAGGGCTTCCTCTGTGTAAGAAAGACTGTGGACCTAAAATCATGAAGACTGACCGTCCTGATACTCTTTTATCAAGACACAACAATATTCAATATTTCAAACAACTTTAAAAGATGTCATCGTTATCTTTGATTGTGTTACGTAGTTTTCTTTCCCAGGTTTTTTTATGATATTTGAAGAGGGTTGACACTTGTTATTTTGACGTTATGAGATCCCGAACTCTGAGAGTCACCTTCGAACCAGTTAGTCTTAGAGAATCTCTGGTGCCATAGACTGTATCTTCTTTGTGTGTTATGTATTTAGAATACACATTTGATTAATTATTTCACTTATTTTGATTGATTATTTTATATTTATTTAGTCTCGGAAAGTGTACCTCAAATTTAATTTTACATATTGAAAGATGAAAAGTTTTTACGTCAGAAACACTTCCTGCTACGCTAGTCACATAGTAGTTGAGTTTTTTAGACCACAAGAGATCTAGACTACTGGAACAAGTCGTACTCATTTACACACTAACAAACTTCCATGTCTTTCTTCTGTATCGTTGTACGAAAACCTATACATAAAGTAAAAGGAAGAGGAAGTCGAAACGTATTTGGTTTGTAAACGGTGAATCCTTGATGTGTTTATAAGCTTCCACCGTACTTCCAATATCTTTCGTATAAAAGGTCTTCATATAAAAACGTAAACTTTAACTCTCAGTTAAGGATCCGTCTAACTATTCTTCAGGTCCCAGGGGTTCCTCCTCTTTCCCCAGACTCCGAGAGTTTCACCTCTCTCCCAAGACCTTAAGAGTTCCTCCTCCTTTCCTGTTTGAAAAAAACAGATGTAAGGAATCAGAATCAGTTAACGTGTTAAGTCAAATGTGAGACATGATCCCTAATATGTTGTTGTTACATAGGACGAACTCCTGTCAAAGAGGACGGACTTCTGGAAGACCGATTAGGACAATAGAATTTTACAGTTGATACCCTCACCCAGATCATTCTGGAAATGTTGGAGGTCTATAAGAAAACTAAGTAACATCATTGATTAATTTTCCATATATTGAGGTAATGATTGTGATCGTTCCCCCATGAGAAAGACGGGGGAAGACTACAGATACAGTCTTAGAAAGAGATAGGGAAAATATGAAATTATTTTGAGATAATGTGTTTTCGAGACTCGTTAGTTCGGAACAAAGACCGGGCTAACTTAAAAAGAGGAGGTCTCCAGTTCTTAGGGTCGTAGAAAGTACCAAGTCGTTGTTGGAAAGTTTTAGTCGGTATCAAATAGTTGTGGTCGAAAGTTTTATGAATATGGTTCACTTCTCGACGGATACCAAAACATGAAGTACATGACTTTATCATGGTTCGTCCCCATGGGTTGTCCCACCTTTCCCTCTTAGTGTTTTGTACGACTAAAAGAACAATAATAACGACAAATTTTACCAACTAAAGTTAACTCTCACGGTACGGAAATTACAATCAAGTCATAACGCCTTCCTATACAAGAAATACAAATGGAAACTTTATCACGAACAATAGTGACCCTAGTAATAATAATACTGTTTTCTCGTCGAAGGTTTGACTTTTTACTCCGTAGAGGACTGAGGTCACGTTACGAGGGAGCGTTCAGTAGTTTCCCAGGGTACGAAAGAGGTAAAGGGAGGGTTTCAGGGGACTGACTACACCCCGTGTCCAGTAGTACGGTCAACTCTCGTCTCGTATCGAAGACGAGGTAGCAAAGGGGATACAAGTGGACTCTCCTCCTAAAGTAGATAAAAGAGGAGGTGTCCCCGAATCACGAATCACACCTGTAGGTCTGTCGGGGAAGGAGGAGAGTGACCTCTACTGAGCCAAATAATTTTTAGTAAACGTTTCACCGACCTCTTTATGTACCAAATTGACGGTTCGTCTAATTTCACTTGTTACCGTCGTGGATAGTCGGTACCGTGTCTAAGGTAGAATTTCAAGTCTCTAAACGACGACAGAGGGACGTCTCTTCCAAAGGTAGCGAGACCCGAGTTTCGACCTCCTGCAGTCCTGTAGGGTGCACGAAAGGACTTACGTAAAGGAATAGAAGAAGGATGGAACAGGTAAGACAAGAACCTTTCAAGACTTCCGTCTTATTTCTTGAACAGCTCTTATTTCTTGTCCCGGAAATCTCGTTTTGTACGACACACATGATTCAGCGACTGACGATGACGATTCAGTGAAGTCAACACAGGTTGAGACACGCTGGGGTATCTGTCGTCGGGTGGTCCGAAGGGGCAGGGACCCTAAGAGGTCCGTTCTTGTGACCTCACCCAACGGTAAAGGAAGAGGTTACGTACTTTCACTTTTGACTTTCAGTTCAGTGAGTCAGCATAGACTGAGAATCGCTGGGGTACCTGACGTCGGACGGTCCTAGGAGGTAGGTACCCTAAAAGGTCCGTTCTCATGACCTCAACCCCACGGTAACGGAAGAGGTCAACACAGGTTAAGAAACGTTGGAGTACCTAACAGTCCGAGGGGACCGTTGTCCTAAGAGGTCCGTTATTACGATCTCACCCAACGATACGGGAAGAGGTCCCCTAGAAGGACTAGGTCTCTAACTTGGATGCAGAGGACGTGACAGTCCGGTCAAGAAATGGTGACTGTGGTGCTCCCTTAGGGTGGGTCTTGTTTTGTACAGACAACACGAATCAGTGAGTCAGTTGAAGATGAGAAACGTTG
The DNA here is from genome assembly GCA_006410555.1 of Capra ibex. Classification (NCBI taxonomy): domain Eukaryota; kingdom Metazoa; phylum Chordata; class Mammalia; order Artiodactyla; family Bovidae; genus Capra; species Capra ibex. The sequence continues at coordinate 27,816,850 of SJYO01040405.1, forward strand.
GTGTACCTGACATCAGGTGGTCCGAAGAGACAGGTACCCCTAAGAGGTCCGTTCTTAGGACCTCACCCAATGCTACGGGAGGAGGTCCCGTAGAAGGGTCAGGTCCCTAACTCGGGTCCAGAGGATGTAACGTCCGTCTAAGAAATGGTAGACTCCGTGGTCCCTTCGCTTTATTTTGTATAGGCCCGAGTTTAGAGCGAGGACTACGAAATACCAACACTGTAGGACCTAGACCGTCTGTCATAAAGACTCCGAGTGAAACGAGTAAACAATTTATTTTATCGTAGTATGTCAAGTATTGGAACAACGTCCCACCAACTTTCTCAATTTCGGGATAATAGTGAGTAGAGTGAGGTATTTAGCATCGATAATGACTTTAGGTGTTTATGGAGACGTGATCATCTTAGACGTGGTAAGAAAGTCCTAGACGGAAATGACAACTTCTAAAAGACTTTGAGTATTCAACAGATACTGATCCTAGTGTTGTTGTTGAAGAAGTCTATGTTTCCTTCGATGATGGATTTAGATCAGACTCAGATGTGACAAGACCTTTCTCACCCTCCGAAGGGAATCCTCTCTTTCCTTTAAGTTTTCGGTTAAAAGGTACATCTCTTTAATTGGCCAGTTAGGACTTACCGGTCCATTTACCTAATCTAATGGACGATCGGTTCCTTGTACGTCCGAGATTTAAGACTGAATTGGAGAATAAGTAGGTGTACAACCACTAGGTACTGATGGATCACATAAAGGGACTGTAAGTACCCTAAGGAAAAGTTACGGAGTTCATGTCGACGAAACAAACCCAACCGACCCCAAGAGTTCCACACCGACGGGAGACCACCGTCGACGGAAGGGGTCTAGGTTTACATCTTTCAGACCCTCCGACTGACCGGAGACGTAGGATACGTCGGAAGATCACTCTCCCTTCGTGACTGCAATCCCCGTAAAAAAAAAAAAAAAAGGATGGATTTATGGACAGAGGACTTTGAGACGATTGTCGATTTCGGTAAATAGTAAGGGAGAAACGTAAGAGAAAAGGGTCCGTAGACCTGAACTTAAGTGTGGATCAGTACCGAGTCTCCGAGAGGAGACGAGGGGTGTAGACACCGAGGTCAAGTGTCCGTCAATCATGGCGGTTAGTTTGTAGAGAGTAAACCCACCAAACGTACGTGGAGTTTAAGGCATTGTATTTTAGTTTGATTAAAAGGGGGTTTGAACAAGGAGGAGGAAGACACGAGTCACCTATTTATAGATAGTGGGGTCGAGGTGTCGACAAGGGAAGACCGAGGTAGTGATGACCGGATTAATATCGACTGTACGTATATATTTTCTAATAAGAGACTAGTGTTGTCAAAAAAAAAAAAGACGGATGTCTTATTTTAGGTTCACGAAACCCTTCAATGAGACCCGGAAATTATTAGACTTCCTGGGTTATATTCGGTTCCGAGTGACGGGATCTAGACGTTGAATTAGAATATTTTAAAACATTTAGATTGTAATTCTTATCACAACCTGTAAACCACCCACGAACCTTTGTGACACTTAATTCAGGTTTATAGTCGCGTCGAATTTTAATTTCCACGAAAATTTTTGTAATGCCAATATTGACACCAGTCAATTTTTCAGGTAGAGAATACGAAATTGGATTTGATAACTTTTCTGTTCAAAGGTAAAGGACACCTACACATTCACTAAAGAAACCCCCTCCCCTTTCCATTAGTGAGTCGTTACCGGTCATTATAAGTCATAAATCCAGATAGACACCTGAACTCAAAGTCAGACTCAAACCGCTAATTCTTCCGTCAGAGGTATACTAGGTCGTTAGGGTGACGACTCGTATGTGTGGCTCCTTTGGTCTTAACTTTCTCTGTACACATGAGGTCGTAAGTAGCGTCGTGACAAATGTTTTCGATCCTGTACCTTCGTTGAATCTACAGGTAGCCGTTGACTTACTTATTCTTTCGACACCATGGATATGTATTACTTTATAGTCAGTCGATAATTTTTCTTACGTAAACTTAATCAAGATTACTCCACCTACTTTGACCTCGGATAATATGTCTCGTTTCATTCAGTATTTCTTTTTGTGGTTACGTCATGTGATTGCGTATATATACCTTAAATCTTTCTACCATTGCTATTGGGACATACTCTCTGTCGTTTTCTCTGTGTCTACATTTCTTGTCTGAAAACCTGAGACACCCTCTTCCACTCCCACCCTACTAAACTTTCTTATAGTAACTTTGTACATATAGTAGTATACACTTTATCTAGTGGTCAGATCCAAACTAGGTACTCTGTCCCACAAGTACCAGCCACGTGACTCTGCTGGGACTCCCTACCCTACCCCTCCCTCCATCCTCCCCCCAAGTCCTACCCCCTGTGTACATGTGGGTACCGACTAAGTACAGTTTCATACCGTTTTTGGTGATGTTATAACATTTCATTAATCGGAGGTTAATTTTATTTAATTAATAAAAAAAAATTTTTCCGTCAGAGATTCCAACCTGTAGATGCAAGTTTATGGTTAAGAAAGAAAGTAATCTGGAATTTCTTTCACTTCAAAGAGTCAGAACTGGCTAAGAAACACTGAGGTATCTGACATCGGATGGTCGGAGGACGTAGGTACCCTAAAAGGTCCGTTCTTATGACCTCACCCAACGGTAAAGGAAGAGGTCCCCTAGAAGAGTTGTGTCCTTAGTTTGGACTCAGAGGACGTAACGTCCGTCTGTGAAATGCCAGACTCGGTGGTCCCTTCGGTTTGAAATTAGTAATATGGTATCCGTATTATTAATATAGAGATCTTGTAATAAATTAGATAGTTCTATAAAAGGTCCTAATTAACCTAATTACGTGTTTTTTGTAAATGTGTCACGGATCATCTATCATTGATGAGATATTTATAATCGGTGTCATTATCGACAGTAGATATGTGGAGTACAGATGTACCTATAAATACTATATATTTTAAGGTCTTTCTGTTATTATACTAAGTTTTACGTATTTGTAGCACTACTCTTCTCTTAAGATACTCTTAAAACTCCAAAATACTCGTAACGATTAAACCGAATTAAGTGTCAAGTCAAGAAAAGTCAGTGAGTCAGTACAAGTTGATTAACGCTGAGGTACCTGACGTCGTACGGTCCGAAGAGACAGGTAGTGGTTGAGGACCTCGAATGAGTGTAAGTACAGGTAACTCAGTCACTACTGTAGGTTGGTAGAGTGGGAACCAGTAGGAGGAGAGGAGGACAGACGTTAGAAAGGGTCGTAGTCCCAGAAAGGTCACTCATGGAGGTATCAAGAATCGTAGTCCACCGGTTTCATAACCTCAAAGTCGAAGTCGTAGTCAGAAAGGTTACTTATAGGTCCTGACTGAAGTAAGTCCTAACTCACCGAACTAGAGGAACGTCAGGTTCCCTAAGAGTTCTCAGAAGAGGTTATGGTGTCAAGTTTTCATAGTTAAGAAGCCGTGAGTCGAAAGACATATCTGGTTGAGAGTTTAGGTATGTGCTGAATTTTTTTGGTATCGAAATTCATCTGTCTGGAGACAACCGTTTAATTACAGAGACGAAAAATCAAACGACAGATCCAACCCGTATCGAAAAGAAGGTTCCTCGGTCGTAGAAAACTAAGTACCGACGTCAGTGGTAGACGTCACTAAACCTTGGGGGGGGTTTATTTGAGAGAGTGACAAAGGTAACAAAGGAGTAGATAAACAGTACTTCACTACCCTGACCTACGGTACTAGAATCAAAAGACTTACAACTCAAAATTCTGTTGAAAAAGTGAGAGGAGAAAGTGAAAGGAGTTCTCCGAGAAATCAAGAGGAAACGAAAGACGGTATTCCCACCACAGTAGACGTATAGACTCCAATAACTATAAAGAGGACCATTAGAACTAAGGTCGAACACGAAGTAGGTCGGACAATAAAGCGTACTACATGAGAAGTATATTCAATTTATTCGTCCCACTGTTATATGTCGGAACTTCATACGAAAAGTGTTAAACCTTGGTCAGGGAACAAGGTACATGTGAAGATTGACAACGTAGAACTGGACTTATGTCTAAAGAGTCCTCCGTCCAGTCCACCAGACCATAAGGGTATAGAACTTATTAAAAGGTATCGAACAACACTAGGTGTGTCAGTTTCCGAAACCGTATCAGTCATTTCGTCTTCATCTAAAAAAAAAAAGACCTTGAGAGAACGAAAAAGTTACTAGGTTGTCTACAACCGTTAAACTACGGAAAAGATTTGGGTCGAACTAGTAAACCTTCAAGTGCCAAATGGATGACAACTTCGGACCGAACCTCTTAAAACTCGTAATGAAACGATCGTACACGCTACTCACACGATATCAAACTTGTAAAAAACCGGAGCGGAAAGAAACCCTAACCTTACTTATGACTGGAAAAGGTCAGAATACCGGTGACGACTCAAAAGGTATAAACGAACGTATAACTCACGTCGTGAAAGTGTCGTAGTAGAAAATCCTAAACTTTCTCGAGTTGACCTTAAGAAAGTGGAGGTGATCGAAACCAGGATTACTACGAAGGATTCCGGGGGTACTGAAGTGTAAGGTCCTACAGACCGAGATCCACACACTAGTGAGGTAGTACCAATAGACCCAGTACTTCTAGAAATAAAAAGATATCAAGACACATAAAAACGGTGGAGAAAAATTATAGAAGACGAAGACAATCCAGGTATGACACAGACAGGAAATGACACGAGTAGAAACACACTTTAAAAGGGAACCATATAGATTAAAAGGACTTCTCTAGAGATCAGAAAGGGTAAGATAACAAAAGGAGATAAAGAAACGTAACTAGTGACTCCTTCCGAAAGACTAGAGAGGAACGATCAGAAATTTTGAGACGTAAGTTTATCAATATAAAAAAGAAAAGAGGAAACGGAAACCGAAGAGAAGAAAAGAGTCCATAAACATTCCGGTAGAGTCTGTTGGTAAAACGGAAAAACGTAAATAAAAAGTACTCCTACCAGAACTGGTGTCTGAGGACATGTTACAGTGCTTGTAGACAGGTATGAAGAAGTCCGTGAGACAGATAGTCTAGATTAGGGAAATTAGATACACAGTGAAGATGATATATTAACATTCCCTAAAATAATCCAGTACGGATTTACCAGATCACCAAAAGGGATGAAAAAGAAGTTAAATTCACACTTAAACTGTTATTCTTCAAGTACTAGACTCGGTGTCAGTAGGAGGTCAGAACAAAAAGAACTCACATATCTCGAAGAGTTAGAAGTCGTGATTAAGAGACATCCATAATTTATAACAGAGAAGGGACACTTTTGTTACGGTTACAATTATTCATGTACAACATCTTACAACTCGGTGATAAAATGTCCTCCATTTAAGGTCCACCCATATAACGTCGAGTCATTTGTCAAAGTAGTGGACCTGAGGTCACCACTTTTTGGATCTTTTAATAACAAGGGTCCTATAAAGTAATAAGAAGAAAGTGAACATCTGTAACTTTTAAAATTTTACATGGTTTCTAGTGACCGGGTACGAATCAGTGAGACAAGGAGTCAAGGGAATGTTCATTTTACCCCCAGTATTATTATCGTCGATGATACATGTCCACAAAAGGCTTAATTTACTTAATTATATAATTTCACGAATTTTGTTCACTGACTAGATTCCTTAATTTATGTATGACTGATAATGTAAGTATCATTCATAGGAAAATCTCTATTCTAACGGAGTCTTTTAGGTCTCGTCTACCTATGTATCTGTTTTTCATTTTGTTTTTTGTCTACTTATTTCTGTACATTCTTTTGATATTTTGGTCTTGGGAAAGGTGAACTTGGATACTCTTGTAAACGATAACTTTAGTTTACTGTTGTTACACGACGTCAGGTACCCCAGTGTCTCAGTCTGTGTTGAATCGTTGACTTGTTGTTGTTACCATAGTATATACCAACAAAGTGTATACAAATTCCTTCATTTTTAAATGTGTCTCTCAAACATATAAAACCTCGAATTTTACATATGTTTTTTTTAAACTTACGAGTGAAGTTTCATAAAACGAAAAGAAAGTAGAATTATTTACCCGAAGGGACCATCGTTTCATTATTTATAGGGGGTTTTTTCATAAACAAAAGGATTAACTAGTTCTTAAGGAGATGATTCACACCTTAATTTCTCCGTTTATATAAGTCTTACGTATAAGGGTAGTGGTCACCGAATACAAGAAACGTGGTCAGTTCAATGGACCTCCCATCTTGGAAAATATAAAGGGAAACGTAGGACCTAAATAAGACTTAACTGACTAGTCTGTGAGGTCCTTGTGAACGACGTCTATGAGACAAGACGCTCGGGTGAGATCTGGATAACTAGTCTTGAGAGTTCTACAGAAGTTCCTTTGACATACAGATTGTTCGTGGGGTCCTTAAGACCATTGGTAAACTAAACCCTCGACAATGACCGTACGGACCATTTTCTCAGACATGTATTACCCGTAATCCATCTTTCGTTAAATTTTACACTTCAATCCTGAAGAATAAAGTTGAAGACCAAGATAATGAATGGTTCTCCTATTCAAATCTGTGCCAATAGAAATTTTTAGTAGTTAAAGGAGTTGACGTTTTCCGTTGATTAGTATGGATAGAATATCCTCACGACACTTTAATTTGTTTTCGTTTTCATTTCGTGGTTTGTGTCACGGACTGTGTTTCATATACGCATTATTTACAATCAGGAAATGTTTCCATTGTAATAAAAGTTATTTATGTCTACCTTGCCTCCTGTATTAAAAAGGTACCTTACCGTAAACTTTCTCAGGAATTTATGATAAGAAGACCAAGGGTCCTTAAGGCATTTCTCTCTACCTAAATTAGAAAGACGGAAAACGAGTGGACAATCGTGATTGTAGTTACGTTACTACAAGACATCTGACAACGATCTCGTTGTGAAGACCTTCGGAGCAAAACAGAAACGTGTATTTTACCTTGTAATCATAAGACTGTTACTATAAAAACCTTCCCTAAGAAATTTTATTTGAAGTTTGGTTTTGAAAAATATTCGTACAACTGTATTAATGAGTTTTTAACGAAATTCTTAATCTGTCCTAAGGATCCTCTTTTCCTCAACAACAAACGATTCAGTACAGGCTGAGAAACGTTGGGGTATGTGACATCGTGGAGTCCGAGGAGAGAGGAGGTGACAGAGGATCTCAGACGAGTTCAAGTACAGGTAGCTCAGTCACTACGATAGATTGCTAGAGTAGGAGACGACGAGTAGGAAAGGAAAACGGACGTTAGAGAGGGTCGTGGTCAGAAAAGCTTACCGGACCGAGAAACGTAATACACTGGTTTCATAACCTCGAAATCATTGTCAGGAAGGTTACATGTCCCAACTAAAGAAAATCCTAACTGAACAAACTAAAGGAACGACAGGTTCCCTGAGAGTTCCTCTTCTTCTCATCTCTTATGGTTACCCTCCAAAACAAAACAAAAAAAAAAAAAGTGAGGTGCATCAGATAAAGGTAATCAACTGGGTAGGATTCCGTGGAACATAATGAGGAAATTTTTATGGGGTAGACGTAAAAAATTGTTCTTTTTCTAGATTATTTTAACAATAGAGTACATATTGTTACGTAGAGTGAATAGTTGAAGGGTAACAAGTCAACAGAAACTTTGAGTTTCAAAGTCTCTTATAACTAGGTCAGTTCAATGTGTCTCCTTTCATGAAATGTATCACTTCAACCGACAAAATATAAGTGTGTTCTATTTTCACAGTTAATTCCATAGTTCATTTGACGGGTATATATGAGGAATAGTACTTTATAATCGTAAAAGTTCTAGTAATTGGAAGATCAAAATAGTAACACGTTACTTTAATTTGATTTTTCGTTTGCATTAGAGAATAAAGTTAAATCGTAACTCCCTCCTTTCTTAGATATTCTTTGTGCATTGGAAGGTTTTACTCGTCAGTTTCTGGATGTCATCTGTGTTTCTCTAACCGGTACCTTAACACTCCTCCGCCCACGACGTCCTCGATCCTGTGACCTGAACCTACCTCGACTAAAGGACAGGTTCAGACATGGTGAACGATGGATTATACTGACATCCGTGTGGTGAATGAAAGGGACCTGTAGTCCCAACAAAACAGACAGTTTAAAAGTTTATCTTTTTATTAAGACCACGTTCAAATAATATTTCTAATTTATTATATTTTAAATAATAAGAAGTTGTCACGGACTGTATATTACACACTTATCATCGAGAATAACCGAGTTTGGTTTACAATTGTGTCTCTTATTTAAAGTATTTTTTACCTTTGATATAGAAAGATATGTCTATGATTCGTGAGGTACCGAAATCCACAGGTATCCTTCTCAATAGTAACTTATAAAATACCTTTATAATGGTGTAGTTAACGTTAACTACTAACTACACCTATCACATAAGATGTTTTGGTCTTAATAACAATAAGATAAATTCGGAGGTGTGATACATTCCATGTCAGGGACCGTATCACCTCTGTTACTATATTGGTACCAGAGACAGGAACAACTCAAATGTCAGTCCACCTCTTCATCTAATACTATTATTTATTATTTGTATTTACAGTATTAATGTTTAGAACACGAAGAGACTGGTGTGTGAGGGACCTTTACCACCTATAAAACCCTAAGTTTTAAAGTTTTGAACCGACCGGAACTAGGGTCAAAATAAAGATTCTTGTTACACCCAAGACCTCGTACCTCGAGTAAGATAATGTAGACTCGATTCTAATCTAAATTAATAAATATACATTAGAGAATCCTTAAGTTACAAGTTATAAGTTTTGACTTACTTAATAACCACGTAGTTACTTAATATGAATGAAAATAATTAATCCGAAGTTCATGTATTATGTATTTAATGATAAAGTTATATATATAAAAGGGTCTTTACGACAGACTATTTAAACTCTTTGACTCAAAGTTAGTTCGGGGTTAAAGTCAGTTCAGGAGTAGTGTTAGATAAGGGACCAGAGGAAAAATCTTATTCTTGTTATCGTTACATTGACGGAGTGTCAACGGACTCGGGTGAATAAAACATCGTCTTTTCCATCAACTTCTCATGAGATCTGTTGTCTTTTAACACTAAAAATTTCCTCTTCGTATTAAATCTAACGTACATCAGTATTTGTAAAGGACTCCTTTATTAAGAGACTTAGGATTTCTTAATTATGAAAACTGAGTTCGACTTCCTTCCCCATAAAGAGTGTTGTTCTAGTTTTCCTATTTACATAATTTGTTCACACAAGTACGTAAAATTCTTACAAACATACGTACGAGTCAGTAAGTCAGTACAGAAACGTTGGTATACCTGACGTCGGACGGTCCGAGGAGACAGGTGCCTTTGAAGGTCCGTTCTTATGACCTCACTAAACGATATAGGATGAGATCCCCTAGAAAAAATCCACCATTCTTTATACCGTCCTCTATTCCTGTCACCGTAACCGACTCCGGTCTAACACATCGTAGAACTTCCGACAATACCTGAGATAGGATTCACGTGTCCTTTGGATAGTTTCTTGTATTAGGTACCCAGTCTGTCGGATTCGGTTCAGCACGAAATTGTTATCTTGTTAAAGGTTTCTCGAGTCAAGTCAAGTCAGTAAGTCAACACAGACTGATAAACTTTTGTGTACCTGACGTCGTACGGTCCGAAGGGACAGGTAGTAGTTGAGGGCTTCGAACGAGTTTGAGTACAGGTAGCTCAGCCACTATGGTACGTTAGTAGAGTGGGAGACAGTAAGGGAAGAGGAGGACGGAAGTTAGAAAGGGTCGTAGTCCCACAAAGGTTACTCACTCAAGAAGTGTATTCCACCGGTTTTTTGACCTCAAAGTCGAAGTCGTAGTCAGGAAAGTTACTTAGGAGTCCTGACTAAAGGAAATCCTAACTAACCAAACTAAAGGAACGTCAGGTTCCCTGAGAGTTCTCAGAAAAGGTTGCGGTGTCAAGTTTTCGTAGTTAAGAAACCGCGAGTCGAAAGAAATACCAGGTTGAGAGTGTAGGTATGTACTAATGACCTATTTGGTATCGAAACTGATCTACCTGTGAACAACCATTTCATAACAGAGACGAAAAATTATACGACAGATACGACCAGTATCGAAAAGAAGGTTTCTCGTTTACAGAAAATTAAAGCACCGACATCAGTGGTAGACGTCACTGAAACCTCGGGGGGTTTTAATTCAGAGAGTGACAAAGGAAACAAAGGGGTAGATAAAGGGTACTTCACTGCCCTGACCTACGGTACTAGAAGTAAAAGACTTACAACTCGAAATTCGGTTAAAAAGTGAAAGGAGAAAGTGAAAGTAGTTCTCCGAGGAATCAAGAAACGAAAGACGGTATTCCCACCACAGTAGACGTATAGACTCCGATAACTATAAAGAGGGTCATTAGAACTAAGGTCCAACACGAAGTAGGTCGGACCGTAAAGCGTACTACATGAGACATATGTTCAATTTAATCGTCCCACTGTTATATTTCGGAACTGTATACGGAAAGTGTTATACCTTGGTAAGACAACAAGGTACAGACCAAGATTGACAACACAGAACTGTACGTATGTCTAAAGAGTCCTCCGTCCAGTCCACCAGACCATAAGTGTATAGAACTTCTTAAAAGGTATGAAAAACACTAGGTGTGTGAGTTTCCGAAGACGTATCAGTTATTTCGTCTTCATAAAAAAAAAAGACCTCGAGAGAACGAAAAAGTTACTAGGTTACCTACAACCGTTAAACTAGAGACCAAGAAGACGGAAAAGATTTAGGTCGAACTTGTAGACCTTCAAGTGCCAAGTACATGACAACTTCGGACCGTACGTCTTAAAACATGTAATGGAATGATCACACACTCTACTCACATTAACACATTATCAAACTTGTAAGAAACCGTAACGGAAAGAATCACTGATGGTTTTGTTACCGAATGAAAAACCGAATATACTTTATAGATAATACCGAAGTGACACGAAGAGGCGACAGAGGAATTAAGGTCCTGGTGTCGACTTCCTCTTCGGAACGTTGGCTTTACTGGTTTCTTTCTTCTCACTACTGTTTCAGACAGTTGTCGAGAAGAAATTTTAATTAAAACTAATGTCACATCAACTAAATATGACAAAACAATCAAAAACGACATATTGTTTTACTTAGTCAACGTGTATATGTATATAGAGGAGAAAAGATCTAAGAAAAAGGTGTATCTAGTAATGTCTCATGACTCATCTCAAGGGACACGATATATCATCCAGGAATAATCAATAGGTAAGATTTCAAAATTACATATTTTCAAAGAAGTTTTCACAGTGTACAACGAGGATGAGTTTAGAGTATCAGTTAACTGTCCCAATTTGAACTAGTGTTGTCTCACTTTTTGTTTTAAGGACGTGTTCCTTTTGTGAAACTCTCGTCGTCTTTAATAAAAACTCGGTATTACTTTACAGTGTGTTTCGTCTTCTTACTCTTGTCATTCGAATATAAAAACTTTCTAATCATTGAAGTCCTGTTTCTTCTTCCTACGATTCTACTATTCACCCCTTTGGTTAGTCTTCAAACGACATTCTGACTTCGAATCTCTTTTGCCTGTGAGACTCTACCGACGTCTCCATTCTTCGTTCGACCTCTTTGTGTCCTATATGAAACCACCATCTTACCTGTCCTACTGAAACAAAGTTTCGACTTCTCGTCACTGTATACTTACCGTTATCGAGTCCCTTAAACCTGGACTGTAAACTGTAAACGATAAATTTAACACGTTTTCCTCTTTCTATACTTAAATCTTATTTACGTTCTCAATAGGGACGTCTTTACTAGTGATCACTTGGAACCCTCGTCCACTGGTGAAAGACCGAGGGGACCATTACGATGTGACCTTCTCGTGTCACGTCTTAGGTTCTACGGACTTCGTTAGATGAGTCAGTACTACTGGGTGGAGTAAAAAGTTCGTCCCTGATACGATAGATGTGAGGGATCACGTCTTCAGCCTTTTTAAAAATTACATTTCAGGAGTTTAAAGAACTTATTAAAAGAGAGATGTTTGATGAAGTTTCTTATTTACTGTCTCAAGGGACTCTTCCGTTACTCTATGTCCTCTTCCCGGTAATTTAGACTGTACCCTTCTAGGACTAAATTAAAACTACACTTAAATTAGATAAATAGAATTATTTAAATTCATGGAGAATATTATCTTTGTATTGGAATCTTTTTAATAAATCCAAAAGTCTTGTGGTTACAATGGTAGTTGTTTTTATTTTAATGGACGAACGACAATACTCTTAATTTACTCTACTACTGACTATCGGGGATCAGGTCCTAATCGACTCAGACTTACCGAACCTTAATAGTCTAGTACATTAAAAATTAATTGTAAGAATAAAACTCTATGAACATCTATGTGTAATCAAACATTCTTTATTAGGTCTCCCTAAATGTAAATGAGTCAAAGGGGTTACCATTGTAAAACGTTGTGATTTCTTGTTACATGGTTAGTTCTATAACCGTAAATAAGTCAGTTTTACGTCTCATAAAAGTAGTAGTGTTTCCTAGGGAGTACCATAGGAAATTTTTAGTGTGAAGAGAGAGTCGGGGTCGGGAAATTAGGGACTGTTTATGAATTAGACAAAAGGTCAAGATATTTATACAGTAAATTCCTTACAATATATTCATCTTAATATTACATACATTACAAACCCTAATTAAAAAGGTGAGACGTATTTAGAGACCTCTAAGTAGGTCCAAAACGACACATATGGTTATCAAGTAAGGAAAAAGAACGTCTCACCGTACGGTACTATACTTAGTAAGTTGGTAAATTCTTGTATACCCAACAAAGGTCAATCCCCCATAATATTTATATCGAAGTATTTATAAGTAATTGTTCAAAGATTATTTTGTATGTAAAAGTAAAGAGATCCTTTAAATAGATGTCTATATTGTAAGGGGGTACCTCATACCTCTATAACATTAACGTAAATTTTTTTTGATAGTTTGAGAAAAGGTCTCACCGTCATACTAAAAATGTACGGGTGACCGTTATATACTTATTAGATCAAAGAGAAGTAGGAACGGTCATATACCACCACAGTGAAGACAAATTCGGTAAGACTCTCCACACGTGACTATAGAGTAACACCAAAATTAAACGGAAAAGGACTACCGATTACTACAACTAGAAAGGTACTCGAATAAACGGTTGGCGCATAGGAAGGATCCCTTTATACAGAAACACAGAAAAGAAGTAAAAGATTAATCTAATAAAAACTCTAAAAACATTCAAGAAATATATAAGATTTATGATCAGGAAACGCACTATATACCAAACGTTAATGTAAGAAGGTGAGATTGAACAAATAGGAATATGACTCTAGAAAGTATCTTGTTTTAAAACTTTAAAACTACAAGTTAAATAGTTAAAAAGGAAAATACCTAGTACTAAAACGACAGTTGTTGTTTGAGACAAATTTTAAGAAAGGGTTCGAAGGTAAGGAGTCTTTAAAGAGACCGAGGAATTCGAAATATCAAAAAGTAAAACGTGAATTCAACTAAGTAAAACTCAATTAAAAACATTACACACTGAGTGGAGTTCCAAGTGACGTCACCCACAGTTTAACGAGGTAGTGATGAACGACTTTGACCGTAGAAAGGAGATGACTTAACAAAAACGTGTCAAATTTTTTTTAGTCACCTCTTCTAAAAACATCTAGATAAAGTTTCAAGATATATATAAGACAAGTAGATACAGAGAGGTGGTTATGGTGTTATACACCACTACGCCACTTCAGCGAGTCAGCACAGGCTGGGAAACGCTGGGGTACCTGACATACATCGGATGGTCCGAAGAGGCATGTACCCCAAGAGGTCCGTTCTTATGACCTCACCCAATGGTAAAGGAAGAGGTCCCCTAGAAGGACTGGGTGCCTAACTTGGGTCCAGAGGACGTGACCTCCGTCCGCGAAATTGGAGACACGGTGGTATAACCTATGTTATCATTATATTACTAGGTTCCGTAGTCCATCCGACTAAGGAGGGTGACATAAGAATAAAAAGTTTTACCACGATCGATAGGATAAAGGAAACGGAAAGGTACAATCTTTTAAAATTAGATCTATATGTTTTATACAAAGACCCTAAAACTAGTATTAACGGAATTTTGATATATAGTTAGACACCTCTTAACCGTAGAAGTGGTATAAATAAGAAGGTCAGGTGCTTGTGGAGTAAAGAGAGACATATAAATCTATAAGGAACTAAGTAGAGTAGTCGTTAAACACCAAAAATCTCACATATGGGACGTGTCAAAAACAATGTAAAATAGGTTTATAAGGGTAAAACACTCGTTAATATTTACGTAGAAATTAGAGTCACAAGTACATAAGTAAATATCATTTGACTTTATATTAACCAAACTAAAAACATACAATCAGAACATAAGTCGTTGGAACGACTTAAGTTAATAATCGAGGTTCTCAATAATAATAATATATAAGGAACCTTAAAAGATGTATCTGATAGTACGGTATACGTGCATCCCTGTCAAAAGAAAGAAGACCAGATATACGGAAAAATATATGAAAGGAACGGATACCGTGACCGATTTAAAAGGTAGTAATACAATCATTCTTACCCTCTCGTGAATGGAACGAAATAGGGACTGGAATCCCTTTTCGTATGTCTGAAAATGGGAAATCATACTACAGTCAACGTTCGAAAGATATCTACAAGAAATAGTTCAATATCTTCAGAGGAAATGAAGTACGAAAAGACTGTAAAAAAAAATAGTACTTACTCATATCCTAAAAACTTTTACGAAAAAGAGGTGGTTAACTATGTTAATACACTAAAAAGAGGAAATCGGACAATCAATGTCATCTAATATGATTAAAAACTTATGACTTGGTTGAAACATAGGGACCTTCTTTGAAGTGAACCAATACCATGTATTGAGTAATATATAGAGACTTGAAATGAACCATTATAAGATAATTCCTAAAAACGTAGATATAAGTATTCTCTATAACCAGACGACGAATAAATACATGACGGAACAGACCAAAAGTACAATCTCATTGTGATCGTAATGTGTTACTATATCTTTTACTATGAAGGAGAGGATAAAAAACCTTCTTTAACGTCTATTAACCACAATTAAGAAGAAATTTACAAATGGTCTTCAAAGGTCACTTTGGAGGACCCGGACCGTTAAAGAAAATCCCTTAAAGATTTAATACTTCGTTTAAGGGAATTATCAATATTTCAATAAGTTTACTAGACAAAGTATAACACGTTCACACCGTAAAACGCAGAAAGTTGACAATAAAAAGTAAAGTAGATTCGACAGTTTAAACACTCACGTCTCAACATATACCATAAGGAAATAATACGAAGGTTGTAGATTTCTGGACAACACTAAAGAATAAATTAAAGACTATAACTATTAAATGTAGAAACAACCAGGAACCCAAGATTTCAGGGAGGAGACAGGGAGAAAATAGAAAGTCTTTGAAGAAGACACAAAAAAGAAATATTATAGGTCCTAAAACTGAACATGTGTCGTCCTTTTTGTCCCTTTCCATACAGAGGAAGTAGTATAACCTTCGTTTTCAGGTATAACATGGTTAAAAGTTTTAAAATTATTTGTTAAAAGAAATCTTAATTGTATTTGTAAAAACTTTCCTCGTACGTAAGAGGGTGTGATTTTATAAAGGAAGTAACCTCTAAATTAAGGTATAGTGGATTTAAATATAACTACCAAGACTAGTCGACAAAAAGTTACTATTCTTCGTAAAATAACGTTCATACAGTAGTCTGAATATGAACGTAAAGTCTATACTATTTTTCTTTAAGTGACTTCTTTTATGAGTCATACCTCTTTTAGTATCCTATGGATAAGTTTGTGACGGAACCTCGACTACCATATAAGACCGATATTTCATAGTCTCGGTAAACCAGTTTCGGCGTCTACTTCCACGTTTACATGGGACGTCAAGAGTCTTAGTCGACACAAACACTCCGACTGGGACCAAATTACTGTTTGTATGTAAACTATCGTCTCAGCCTCGACGGTAATTAAAGTTTCGTCAACTACTGAAGGTGACAATTCACGGTAATAGTGTTTTACTATGTTGTGAATAGTGTCGTCAACGACGGTTGTAAGAGGAAGAGAACGTAGGGTCCGATACACTGAAGGTCCACTACTCCTAGTCTAACGAAAGTCACTCTTCACCAACTATATAATACTGTCTTTTGTATAGGGTAACAAGGAGATGACTATGTCACGGTGTTTAAGTTATTTTGACTCAGACTACCTCTTAAGGTCAAAGTCACGTTTCTAACAAGTCAATAAACATATATATTAGGTAATTGGAGGTGAGGGTAAGGTCGTCGACGGTCCAATTTATCTAGTGGAGCGTAAGGGGTAGTTAGTGACATGTGGTAGTTATCCTACCGGTTTAAATTGTTTACTTTCAAGTCTTGTGGGTCAATTTAAACTTAAAGTTTACTTGTCGTGTAGTACAAAATCACATTCAGTTAGGGTTTATATCGTACTCTGTTTGAATATAGGTTTTCACAGGTAACAAGTATACTTTGGGCTAAATTGGTCCGTAGAATCTAAAATAGGTCGTCGGGATATAGTCTTAGGAATTGTGACGTGGAAGTCCTTGACGGACAGTTAGACGACCTTAGACTGACAATGTTTATATGGTACATCCCACAGTCTTCATATTTTCTCTCTCCTGTCCACCCTCAAAATCTCGTCCCTTACTGTATTACTTAAATACAGATTTTTTACTCTATGACCGTCGTATAAAGACATTCTCATTTCATTTCGTTAGAGATATAAAGAATGGACTACGTCGTTTTAGAGACTTATATAAGGTTAACGTACGATTAGTGAATTTGTAATAATGATTTCTGGTTTTAACACACACACACACACTAACACAACAAAACGATTATACACGACATAACACACACGATTCAGTGAAGTCAACACAGACTGAGAAACGATGGGATACCTGACATCGGGTGGTCCGAGAAGATAGGTACCTTAAGAGATCCGTTCTTATGATCTCTCCCAACGATACGGGAGGAGGTCCCCTAGAAACGATTATAGCACCAAGAGTTTCTTATTAGGGATCTGGTCGCCATCGTAGTGGACCCTTGTAGAATCTTTACGTTTAATAGTCCAGGGAAGGGGGTGTGGGGTTCTGGAAGATTTAGTCTTTAAGACCTCACTCACGGGTCCTTAGATCTGGATTTTAGAGAGCTCCTTTAGGATCACATGTGAGTCTAGACTCATTACAATAGGGTAGTCGTGTCGTTTCTTGTCATCAACGGGACGATCTCTTTTAAGAACTTTCTCTTTTGAAGAAAGTAAGAAGACGGATGAATCACAAGACATTCAATTTAGTCTTTTCAGTCACTTGGATGTCGACCGAAAATTAAAGTCAATCTATAGTTGAGTCATGTTTAGATTTTAAGAGGGTGTCTTTCCACATTTGGGACTCACTTACTTGGGGTACAGAGGGGGAAAAAAATTAGGGACCACCCTCCTTCCACTGGTTACGAGAGAGACGACGGACTAGTCACCAGTCTGGACCAATAGTACTGGAGGGGTTCGTATTCAGTACGTGGTTCACAGGTCAAAGATCTAAGTTACAGGAGAAGTGGAGTTAGTTGTTATTAACATTGACAATAGATTGTTGTGTAGTTCAGTCTGTCTGTAATAGTGATAGAATTTAAGTGGAAACATGGTCGAAAGAATTTTTTTTTTTTTTCTGTTTTTGTTTTATTTTTTATTGGGGTTTTACTTCTGTGTTGAGGTTTACCTAAAGTGAAAATGTCTCAATTGTGATTATTTGACTGCAGAAGTTGTACATAACGGTAAAATTAAGCGCAGTCTTCTCCCTTCTCAAAGATGGGGGTTAAATACTTATTCTAGCCTAATTCTAACGGATACATTAAATGAACTCTAGTGTATCATTATGTCCCATTAAGGGTAAGAAAACAAAATTTAAGCACTTCTCACTCGGGTCCTTTGGTATCCGGGGCTGGGAACTGGGATTAATTTCGTGTTGGAGTCTGGACGTGAGAGAAAGAAAGATGGACACCGGTGTTGGTCCATACAGTAAATTAAAGGTCCTGAACATCCATTATTTGAGAAAGGGTTTCGAAGGACCACCAATAACGACTCGGTGTTCCCGACCAGGTCGGAGTCATAACCAATAACTAGCCGACTCTGTCCAAACTTTGTCTATGTGATATCTTTTGGTACCTACTTGAAACTCCTCCCTCGACTTGCTAGTATAAACTCATAAACTAATAAAACCACCCTCTTACCTTTACTTTATTCCTTTTTAACTATTTCTTCGATAGAATCGTCAAGTTGACCCTTTTCAGATTCATTTAAGTGACCAAAGTCCCTATCTTTTCTCTCTTTCCTATACTCTCTATTTATTATCTTACCTATCCTTAACGTTAACAATTTATGTTTTAAAGTCTTCCGTCCTTTTTAAACATAAGTATACATAATAAAACATATGGTCATAACAGTGAATCGTTATATTAATACTTATATTTCGTTACTAAAATTTATAATAATATATTTTATTAAATTATTAACTTAAAATATATGGCAATATTTCTACTTGATACTAAACATCTTTGTTTAGAGATGAAAGAGAGTTGAAAATTTCCAGAGTATTTATTATAATGTCGATTATAGGAACTTATATATAAACATATGAAGAGACTAATAAAGTAATAAAGGAATCTCAATTAAGTCTGACTTATTTTATATTCATTTAAAATACCTAAAATTAAAAGATTTTTAAAAAGGTATAACCGTAAAAACGGGGGAACTCTCAAAACAAAGAAAATAATGAAATTTATAGATGGTTGGTACAAACTGTCTCCGATACATAAATGAGAGAGGGTCTCATGACTGTAAGAATTTCTAATATATAGAGAATGTCCATTCTTTACTGTTTTTGATGACAAAATAAATGTAAAGAAATTAATAGTAATATAACTTATCAAAACATACTACAATTGTTGGAAAACGCGTAGAAGGAAGAACGTTCCGACTAATACTACAAAACACGGGTAAAACGATAATCCAGAAAAGAGAGTAACTAAGAAATTTTTCTTCACAATACTAAGAAATAGTCATTGGGAATGTGTATAAAGGGGTTGTAAAATGAAAAAAATAAAAATACGACACAACATATGATCTACAAATATGGGTGGTTTAAGTATACCACTTTACGAGTTAAAGGTCTACCATAAACCTCCGACTCGGGAACCCTCCATTAATCTCCTCGTGAATACTTACATTAATCGTGTGAAGAATCTCTCTCGGGTGTTCTAAGGGAGTGGGGTGCTACACTCCAGTATCGTTCTTCTGTCGGTAGATACCTGGTCTGTACCTAAAAGGTCGGAGGTTTTAACACTGTTTAATTGACATACAGTAAATTCGGTGGGTCAAATACTATCAAAATAATGTTTCGTTGGACTTATCTGATTCTGTACGAAAGAAAGACTAAGTACTTGAATAAGTAAAAATAGTAAATTGGATAGTCGAAAAGAGGATGTCTATTACGGAAGGTACGGTCCAATTTTTTCTCAAATGAAGTTTTAAAACACTTGTAAATCATATAAAAGAAAATCATGAACTGACAAATACATTTATCAATTAAGTATAATTTAAATAAACCTTTTTTCTACTTTATCCCTAGATATAAGTAAAAAATACGGTATGTGAAACAATAACTTAATTGTACTATAAACTTTGGTGTTGTCCAAACTTATTACTGATTTTAGTGGTCCATCTTAAAGAGATAATGGTCCATCTTAAAGAGATAAATGACTCTTTCAAAGAGAATGAAGAGTCAAGATTCTACCTTTCCAACACCTACTTTCGGACTAAACTCAACTAAGTGTTGTCTTGACGTCCTTCCGAACCTCTATTTTTTACACTCGTTAAGAAAACTTCTCAAGTCGAGATTCGACGTCGTTTCTTTACACCATCGTCGACCCTCTTCACGTCAGTCTTGAATACTCAAGAGACTTTATTAAGAAGTGTATCAAAACGAAACAAACAAAAGGACTTCCAACTTATTTGTTAAGATTTACTCTCCACACCTATGTGTGACTTTTTATTACCGAGAAAAGTACGTACTTTAGGAGAAGGAGATTCTGGAGTACCTTTCTTAATATTATTATACATTTTGTTTATCTTGATGTCAAGTCAAGTCAAGTCAGCGAGTCAACACAGGCTGAGAAACACTGGGGTATTTAGTGTCGTGCGGTCCGGAGGGACAGGTAGTGGTTGAGGGCCTCAAGTGAGTTTGAGTACAGGTAGCTCAGTCACTACGGTAGGTTGGTAGAGTAGGAGACAGCAGGGGAAGATGAGGACGGGGGTTAAGGAGGGTCGTAGTCCCAGACAAGGTTACTCAGTCGAGAAGTGTACTCCCCCGGTTTCATAACTTCAGTGTCGAAATCGTAGTCAGGAAGGTTACTTGTGGTTCTTGAGGAAATCTTACCTGACCAACCTAGAGAAACGACAGATTCCCTGAGAGTTCTCAGAAGAGGTTGTGGTGTCAAGTTTTCGTAGTTAAGAAGTCGTGAGTCGAAAGAAATGTCAGGTTGAGAGTGTTTGTATGTACTGGTGACCCTTTTGGTATCGGAACTGATCTGCCTGGAAACAACCGTTTCATTGTAAAGACGAAAAATTATACGATAGATCCAACCAGTATTGAAAGGAAGGTTCCTGATTCGCAGAAAATTAAAGTACCGACGTTAGTGGTAGACGTCACTAAAACCTCGGGGGGTTTTATTACAGACTGGGACAAAGGTGACAAAGGGGTAGATAAACGGTACTTCACTACCCTGGTCTACGGTACTAGAAGTAAAAGACTTACAACTCGAAATTCGGTTGAAAAAGTGAGAGGAGAAAGTGAAAGTAGTTCTCCGAAAAATCAAGGAGAAGTGAAAGACGGTATTCCCACCACAGTAGACGTATAGACTCCAATAACTATAAAGAGGACCGGTAGAACTAAGGTCGAACACGAAGAAGGTCGGGGTCCCAAAGAGTACTACATGAGACGTATCTTCAATTTATTCGTCCCACTGTTATACGTCGGAACAGCATGAGGAAAAGGATAAACCTTGGTCAGGTCAAGATAGACAACGAAGGACTGGACGTATGTCTAAAGAGTTCTCCGTCCAGTCCACCAGACCATAAGGGTAGAGAAAGTATTAAAAGGTGTCAACTAACACTAGGTGTGTCAGTTTCCGAAACCTTATCAGTTATTTCGTCTTTATCTATAAAAAGACCTTGAGAGAACGAAAAAGTTACTAGGTCACTAACAACCGTTAAACTAGGGACCAAGGAGACGGAAAAGATTTAGGTCGAACTTGTAGACCTTCAAGTACCAAGTGTATAACGACTTCGGACCGAACCTCTTAAAACTCGTCATGAAATGATCACACGCTCTACTCACGTTAACGCGCCATCCAACTCGTAAGAAGCCGTAACGGAAAGAAACCCTAACCTTACTTTTGACTGGAAAAGGTCAGGACACCCGTGACGACTCAAAAGGTTTAAAAGACCGTATTACTCACGTCGTGAAAGTGTCGTAGTAGAAAGTCCTAAACTTTGTCGAGTTGACTTTAAGGTAGTGGAGGTGATCGAAACAAGCATCGCTACAAAAGGTTCCGGGTGAACTGAAGTGTAAGGTCCTAAAGACCGAGATCCACTCACTAGTCTGGTAACACTAATAGACCCAGTACTTCTAGAAAAAACATGTCAAGAAGACACATAAGAACGGTGGAGAAGACGTATAGAAGACGAAGACAATCCAGGTATGGTAAAGACAGGAAATAACTCGGGTAGAAACGTACTTCAAAGGGAACCATAGAGATTAAAAGAACTTCTCTAGAGATCAGAAAGGGTAAAACAACAAAAGGAGATAAAGAAACGTAACTAACGACTCCTTCCGAAAGAATACAGAGGAACGATAAGAAACCTTGAGACGTAAGTCTACGAATATAGAAAGGAAAAGAAGAAACGAAAAACGAAGAGAAGAAAAGTGTCGATAAACATTCCGGAGGAGTCTGTCGGTAAACAGAAAAACGTAAAGAGAAGGTACGCCTACCAGAAATAGGGACGGAGGACATGTCACAGTACTTGGAGGGTAGGTATCTAGTAGTCCGTAAGATAGATAGTCTAGATCAGGGAATTTAGATAAAGAGTGACGGTGAGACATTAGTATTCCCTAAAATAAAGCCAGTATGGACTTACCAGATCACCACAAGGGATGAAAGAAGTTAAATTCAGACTTAAACCGTTATTCCCAAAGTACTAGACTCGGTGTCAGTCAAGGGTTAGAACAAAAACGACTGACATATGTCGAATAAGTAGAAATCGACGTTTCTTATATTAGTTAGACTAAAGCCATAACTGGTAGATCACTACAGGTACACATCTCAGAAGAGAACACAACAACCTTCTCCCACAAACGATACTGGTCACATAAGGGAACAGTTTTGAGATAATCGGAAGTAAGGTATAAGGTTCCGGTTTAAACGAACAATGGGGTCCACATGTCGTGTCATTTTGTATCTTGATACATTAAAAGTCCTGTTCGTAAAACTGTTAAAAAATCTTCTATCTTACGTGCACGTACTACTGAATTAGTCCCATCTTCTCTGGTGTTTGTGAGGTTTATTCGTGTGTAGACGTGTCGCATCTTCACTCGTTCTTCACCGGTACTCTCTGAGGTTCGTCCTCGAACAAGTCTTGTCATTTGACCCACCTATTCTCCTCACAGATGTACCCACGGACCCCGGGAGTTGTTGTAAGTGATTAATACTATGTTCTGAATCTAAATTCTTTCATCTCTTTTGGTGATCTGGTAAGTCCTTACGGGATTAGTTTAGGGAATACTAATGTGTCATCTTCACTTTTTATAAAAGTTCCCTAATCTAGACTATCTCACGGACTTCTTGACACTTGTCTCCAAGTACTGTAACATGTCCTCCACCACTAGTAGGGGTTCCAAAGTAGGGGTTCCCCCTTTTTACGTTTTTCCGTTTTACCAACAGACTTCTCCGGAATATTTATCGACTCTTTTCTCTTTACTTTCCGTTTCCTCTGTTCCTCTCTATATAGGTAGACTAACGTCGCAAGATTTCTTGTCGTTCTTCTTTATTTTTTTCCGAAGGAGTCACTCGTTACTTTTTGATCTCCTTTTATCTTACCCCTTCTGATCACTAGAGAAATTCTTTTAATCTCTATAGTTCCCTTTTAAAGTACGTTTGTACCCGTGTTTGTTATCTTTGTCATACCTGGATTGTCTTCGTCTTCCGTAATTCTTCTCCATTATACGACAATTGTGCAACTACCAATCATTCTAGGAGTCGAGGTACCGAGTCAAGATGTCTTGAACCTCAAGATACGACAAGAATAAGGTCTTTCTACTACCTTTATATATAAAAAAACGTGATCGTATAACATGTCAAAGATGTATAAAAGTTTGTTCTTTCATTCTGAAATAAGACATGTTATATCTCTTAGTCTTTATCCTTATACTTTTAATATATCGAGACAGTACTGGATGCCCCCACCCTAACTCCCCATCCTCCCACAGGGTTCTCCTTCCCCTATATATATATATATATATATATATATATATATATATATATACCGACTAAGGGTAACAATTTGTCGTCTTTAGTTATGTTGTGACATTTCGTTAATAGGAGGTTTATTTATTTATTTTGGATGTATTTGATACCACGTCTACCATTGACGTCGGTACTTTAATTTTCTACGAACGAGGAACCTTCTTTTCGATACTGTTTGGATCCGTCGTATAATCTTTTGTCTCTGTAATGAAACGGCTGATTCCAGGTAGATCAGTTCCGATACCAAAAAGGACACCAGTACATACCTGCACTCTCAGCCTGACACTTCTTCGGACTCGTGGCTTCTTAACTACGAAAACTTTACACCATAACCCCTTCTGAGAACTTTCATGAAACCCGACGTTCCTCTGGGTTGGTCAGGTAGATTTTCCTTTAGTTAGGACTTATAAGTAACCTTCCTGACTACGACTTCGAATGTGAGGTTATGAAACAGGTGGACTACGTTTCTTGACTGAGTAACCTTTTCTGGGACTACGACCCTTTCTGACTTCCGCCCTCCTTTCCCCCTACTGTTTCTTACTCTAAAAACCTACCGTAGTGACTGAGTTACCTGTACTCAAACTCATTTGAGATCCTCAACCACTACCTGTCCCTCCGGACCGCACGACGTCAGGTACCCCATCGTTTGTCAGTCTGTATTAACTCGCTGACTTGACTTTGACTTTGTATTTTGTACGGAAAATACTATATAATAGGTGAACTTTATATATTGTAGAAAGACACGAAAGAAAGGAACTTCGTATAATAACTTTTTATAGTAAAAAGATCGGTTACTTTACGATATCTGTCAAATAAGGAGTTCCGTCCTAAAATACTCAATACCACATTATAACTGACCGACAAATGACTTAGAGAGGCTCTCACCTTATTATAGACACTTAAGAAAAAAAAATATGTTTACGTCTCCTCTTTAAAACAGATTTACTAGTTTATTCTTTTTTTAATGTACCTTTAAAAAGAAAGTATGATTTTGTTGAAGAAAGACAGAGTCATAAAGAGAGATGTTTACGAATGTCATTAAATCTTCTACGATTTCATCAAAACCGTTTTGAGATAAAGAAAACGAGACTAAGATAAAAAGAAAAAAAGGAAACTTGTAAGTTTTAAAGTCCAACAATTTGAGGAGATAGTTTCCTACTATTCAAACCTGTATAGTTGGACGAAATGTAAGATTTTACCGAAAATATTTGGATAAAAAGAAATATAAATTTCGTTTTAAGTGTACGACTTTCTCCTTTCTTAGTTTCAGTCTCTACTTTTCCTCCCTCCCTCTTTTACTTCTATTTAGGAAACCTAATGTAGTATCGTGTTTAACAAAATAACGAAACTTTTCTCACTGTAGATCACCTATTTTGCATAATTATGGTGTCACAGAACAGTCTTAAGTAACGGTAACATTTTTCGTAAGTCAACGAGTTAGGAAAGACTGAGACGCTAGAGTACTTGACGTCGTACGGTCCGAAGGGACACGTAGTGGTTGAGGACCTCGGATGAGTTTGAGTGCAGGTAGTGCAGTCACTATGGTATGTTCGTAGAGTAGGAGACAGCAGGGACGGAAGTTAGAAAGGGTCGTAGTCTCAGCAAAGGTTACTCAGTCAAGAAACGTAGTCCACTGGTCTGATAACCTCAAATTCGAAGTCGTAGTCAGGAAGGTTACTTATAGGTCCTGACCAAAGGAAATCCTACCTGACCAAACTAGAGGAACGTCAGGTTCCCTGAAAGTTCTCAGAAGAGGTTGTGGTGTCAAGTTTTCGTAGTTAGGAAGCCGTGAGTCCAAAGAAAAATCAGGTTGAGAGTGTAGGTATGTACTGATGACCTTTTTGGTATCGAAACCGATCTGCCTGGAAACAGTCGTTTCATTACTTAGACGATAAATTATAGGACATATCCAACCAGTATCAAAAAGAAGGTTCCTCGTTCATAGAAAATTAAAGTACCGACGTCAGTGGTAGACGTCACTAAAACCTCGGGGGGTTTTATTTCAGAGAGTGAGAAAGGTAACAAAGGGGTAGATAAACGGTACTTCACTATCCTGGTCTACGGTACTAGAATCAAAAGAATTACAAATTAAAAAAAAGAAAAAAAAAAAACCTTACAACTTAAAATTCTGTTGAAAAAGTGAGAGGAGAAAGTGAAAGTAGTTCTCCAAGAAATCAAGAAGAAACGAAACATGGTATTTCCATCACAGTAGACACATAGACTCCAATAACTATAAAGAGGGTCGTTAGAACTAAGGTCGAACACGAAGTAGGTCGGACCGTAAAGTGTACTGCATGAGACGTATCTTCAATTTATTCGTCCCACTGTTATATGTCGGAACCACATGAGGAAAGGATTAAACCTTGGTCAGACAACAAGGTACAGGTCAAGATTGAAAACGAAGAACTGAACGTATGTCTAAAGAGTCCTCCGTCCAGTCCACCAGACCATAAGGGTAGAGAAAGTCTTAAAAGGTGTCAAACAACACTAGATGTGTCAGTTTTCGAAACCACATTAGTTATTTCGTCTTCATCATATCCCATAATATTACGGGTTATTTACTCAACTTATAGAGAACAAATTGAGTTACATGAAAAAAAATTAACTGTAAAATAGATAAATCCTTCTTTAATCTGTTTACTTTTAAATACGGACACTATAAACTCACACACATAAACATAATTCTTTTGACGAGTCTATTTCTCCTTCTTTAGATCGAATCACGAGAACAAACATTAAAATTGTTTAGTCAATAGATAGAAGACTAAGGTTAAGATCAAGAGAGAGATCAGTTAGAACAAATTCTTTATCGTCGTTGTCATTTGTTGTTTAGTTTTATAATATGGAGGACTTAACGGAGTAACTTTGACTTGTTAATGTGTTCACTCTTTGAAGATTAAATTTTTAGACCCAAACACAACACGACCAACAATGAATACGACTGTTTTACTCCCGTTGGTAGAAAAATGGGGTTCCTATGATCGTTATACTGGAATCAATAATTTGGAGAGACATGAAGTTATATCCTGAAGGACCACCGAGTCTACCATTTCGCAGACGGATGTTACACCCTCTGGAGCCAAGTTAGGGACCCAGCCCTTCTAGAGGACCTCTTCCTTTACCGTTGGGTGAGGTCGGAGGAGATAATTGATTCTTATTAATAAAGAATCTCGTGATAAACAATGTGTTCCATAAGGTATTTACCATCATTACTAACAATAACGGTAATATTAAGGGTGAAATAGACCTGAGGTAGATTTAAACCTAAAAAAAAAAAAAATTACGGTCTTCGGTCGTAACACAGTGAACAAAAACAGGACCTTAAAGACATCCGTCCCTTCCACCTTATTTCTCTACCAAACAAGATGACCTAAGTGACCGAGAGAATAACTCAACCGAAATCGACCAAATCGATTAAGTAAATTTATAAAACTCTAAACAAAATGAATGATATTTACCCTCTTAATAATGACAAACCATTGACGTTTCACGGTTTGTATCTAATCATCAGATGTATCATCCAAACTACTTCTTAATATTACGTCCGGTTTGTCAGAGACAAGTAAATCTCCAAATGTGGATAACCATATATATAGTTTGAATGGATACATCTGACATTAATATTTAGTCCACAACATCTGTTTACCTGGTTTACCTTTTGTTTATATACTACTTATTAAACACCCACCTTTTATGACATTTCACTTATATACGTCTTTCACAACTTTCTCCAGACAAGAGTCTTATATGTTTTCCACGTGAAAACGATTGGTCGGAGTCTGAGATCGAAACAGATTTGAAGGAGTTCCAACTTGGTTATTGTAAAAAAGGATAAACCGTTACTAACTCTGAGGGTTTAATTATGTAAGTGAAAGATAAACCTTAACATAACCGTTTACTTGTCTATAGAGTTTCATCTAGTCACTTAAACTAATTATATTTTAGAAGTACTAAAAGACACAAATATATTAACCTGTAGAAAAAACGACCCTTATGGTCTGGTGGACTGGACGGAAGACTCTTTAGCCATACGTCCAGTTCTTCGTTGTCAATCTTGTCCTGTACCTTGTTGTCTGACCAAGTTTTGTCCCTTTCCTCATGTAGTTCCGACATGTAACAGTGGGACGAATAAATTGAGTATACGTCTCATGTAGTACACTTTACGGTCCGACCTACTTGGTGTTCAACCTTAGTTCTAACGGCCCTCTTTTAGTTATTGGAGCCTATGTGTCTACTGTGGTGGGAATACCGTCTTTAACTTCTCCTTGATTTCTCGGAGAACTACTTTCACTTTCTCTTCTCACTTTTCGACTGAATTTTGAGTCGTAAGTTTTTACTTCTAATACCGTAGGTCAGGGTAATGAAGTACTGTTTATCTACCTCTTTGTTGCTTTTGTCGTTCTCTGAAATAAATAAATAAAACGAGGTCTTAGTGACGTCTACCACTGACGTCGGTACTTTAATTTTCTGTGAACGAGGAACCTTCTTTTCGATACTGGTTGGATATGTCCTATAATTTTTCGTCTAAATAATGAACAGTTGTTTCAAGGTAGATCAGTTTCGATACCAAAAAGGTCATCAGTACATACCTACACTCTCAACCTGATTATTCTTTCGACTCACGGTTTCCTAACTACGAAAACTTGACACCACAACCTCTTCTGAGAACTTTCAGGGAACATGACGTTCCTCTAGTTAGATCAGGTAGGATTTCCTTCAAGACTTATAAGTAACCTTCCTGTCTACGACTTCGACTTCGAGGTTGTGAAACCAGTGGAATGTGTTTTTCGACTGAGTAACCTTTTCTGAGACTACGACCCTTTCTAACTTCCGTCCTCCTCTTCCCCTGTTGTCTTCTACTCTACCACCTACCGTAGTGGCTGAGCTACCTGTACTCAAACTTGTTCGAGGTCCTCAACCACTTCCTATCCCTTCAGACCACACGACGTCAGGTACCCAACGTTTCTCAGTCTGTGCTCACTCGCTGACTTGACTTGTCGATTATGGGATGTCGTAATATCCTTATTATGTTTACCCGATACCCTGTGTGACTTTCACTTTCACTTTCACTTCAACGAGCCAGTACAGACTGAGAAACGTTGGGTTACCTGACATCGGGTGGTCTGAGGCGTATAATGGTTTATGGTTATTTAAGTGTTACAATAACTTCAGTTCCAGAGTATGTGAATTATGAAGAATAGGACTAGTACAGGAAAGAATGAGGATACAACCCTTCCTATGATGAGTGTCTTTTTTGTATCGTACAAGATGAAGTTATTATACTTTTGACGAATATTCTATTAAACGTTCAAACCTGTGTTGTACCTTTGATTTTCTTTATTGTGTCGATCCTTCTTGTCCCTTTGAAGAGTGAGAACTCGAACTTTCTCATCCTCCTCCCTCGTTATGACTTTGAACCTCTCTTTCTCTCTTTCTTCTTACCTCTGTCTGTCTCTCTCGTGACGGGACTTGGGTCATCCTGTGACGGTTCACTGGGTCAGTCTGTCTTCTCTATTGGAGTATCCCTTCTTTGACCTTCCAGTTCGGGTGAGAGTCAGAGACGGAAAGGAAAAAGAGGTGGTGACGAGGGGTGACCGACCAATGTTGGTCCCTGGTCCCTTGTACTGACTCGTTCCCTTAGACGACTAGGTCAAGTCGAAAGTCCCGTCACACCTCTCCTCACCTCTCCCTAGATCTT
Source organism: Capra ibex (assembly GCA_006410555.1). Taxonomy (NCBI): domain Eukaryota; kingdom Metazoa; phylum Chordata; class Mammalia; order Artiodactyla; family Bovidae; genus Capra; species Capra ibex. The sequence goes on from SJYO01040405.1 coordinate 27,846,260, forward strand.
CCTGTTTACTCTGTCTAGGTGGAGAGAAGGGTGTCGTGAACACCCCAGATGAGTCCTCACACGACCTTGACGGAGACCGGTTCAAACTTAACACATGTAGAGAAGGGTTGAGGTGAAAGTCACTGGAGTGTAACGACCGAACTTTGACCGGTACCACCCTTATAAATGTTGTACCCTTAGACGTCTATAGTGTTTAATCCGTATAAATAAAAAAGGAAATGTGTACATACTCGTACGGTACCCAAGAAAGTAACATCGTGAAGTCTGCATATAAACAATGTTTATAAGGTTGTGTTATAACTAAAATTTTACGTACTTTCTCTAAAATATTTTTTCCTTTACACTACGAAACATTTATATAAAAAAGATTCAGACATTCAACTTTTCCATACTCTCATTCTGACTATGACCGTAAATATCAGTTACTAGTATTGGTTTTGTTTATAGATTGTTGTGTTGAGATTTATTTAATATTTGGTATGTGTATTACCTTATGACGACGACGGTCATTCAACGAAGTCAGCACAGACTGAGACACGCTGGGGTATCTGCCGTCGGGTGGTCCGAGAGGGTAGGGACCCTAAGAGGTCCGTTCTTGTGGTCTCACCCAACGGTAAGGGAAGAGGTTACGTGCTTTCACTTTTCAGTTTCACTTCAGCGAGTCAGCACAGCCTGAGAATCACTGGGGTACCTGACGTCGGGTGATCCAAGGAGGCAGGTACCCTAAAAGGTCCGTTCTCATGACCTCACCCACGGTAACGGAAGAGACTTACCTTATGATACGTCTGTATTTATTTCATATTTCTTTGAGATATGTCATCATACGTCTCTACAAGTTCTACATAACTTCAATTGACTTTCACCGTTCTCCGTCTTAAAATAGACAGTATAGTACAATAGGGAGGTATACTGATATTCGCATTTAAATAATATAAATACTTTTCTTTGTAACCTTCCTATTTGACTTCTGATTATTTTTAGTTATGAATACCTCCTCTCCTTGTTTACTTACTTCCTCTACCACCATTTTTACTCTGAAAAGACCTATTTGAATCATATACAAAAACCAGTATTTTAGGAAAAAATTTTCAGTGAATTTTTTTCGACTTTGGGTTGTCTTTGTTCCCCTAGATTGACTTATAATTCAACTACTACATTGTGGTGTCTATTTTCCTAAAAGATTCACCGAAGTCTTGTGTCGGAATCCTTTGTATAAAATTTCCTTTCCTCTTAACGTTTCTTTAGAATTTGAAGTAGTTTACAGGATTGAAAAGTGATATTATAAAATAATGAAACTTTTATCAAACTTACATTCGGTTCTATAGGTCGTATTCTTTTTTTTTCTATTTTCGTGTTTTATTTTACTACAATACCTTACAACTCAACCTATATAATTTTTCAAATGAAACGGGAAGTTTAATACAATAACTTTTCCGTTGGATTTATGGGCAGGGAATTTTTTGTTTGTTTTGTTTTTTGTCCTGTGGAAACTTCTTGTAGACTAAGGTACGGACCTCGTCCTTCGTAGTTCTACTGGGTCAGATAAAACAACACGGTCTTTTATTTCAAAAGATCCTTTCCGTTTTTACACACGTCAAAAAACTGAGGAGTGAGTCGGTGTATTTTTACCCGGAACCCGGACCTTGTGGAGGAAAGGTGGTTCAATATTCCTCGGGAGGGTCGGACGCACCCTTGTAGAAAGACAAAATCTGAGTCGTATACAAGGAAACAGGATAAACTCGCACACACAGTATACCGGGGAACGGTTTGTGGTTGACGTAGGACAGTGCCCACAACACCTCACTTCCCCTTCCTTGTCCCAGGAAGTGGGCCATGTGTCCTCGCCAGGGACGTCTGGTAGTGGAACACAGTCTACACCCTCCACTGGACGACCGCGACCCCTTGGTTACAGGGGAGAACTTTGAGTGGAACGAGACAGAAAGAGACACACTCATTTCGTAACAAAGTGACATTTTCACACACTCAATACCAAAAGTCACCACTGGGAATTGGTACCTCACCCCAACTAAGACCCTGACGACGAAGACCACCTTACCTTTAGGAAGGGTCCTCCCCTATTGGTAACGGTAAGTGAACTGTTTCAACACTTGTGTCTCCTTGGTCACACTTCCTAAGAAGACAAGGTTTCTATCCTATCGAACTCGTAGTTGTTTTATTATTTACATAAAGTGTCTTTAAGTGCTTTGTATAAAAATTTTTTGTAATTAAAAACGGCTATGAGTAAAAAATTATCTCTTTACGTTGGTTTTTATTATTGTTAATTCCTTGAACCTTTAACGATCCTGTGGTTGAGGAAGTATACTTTTAATATTTAATTTTCCTTTATTCACAAATAAGATAGTAAACGACATAAGGCAAGTAAATGAGTCAGTACAGGCTGGGTAACGCTGGGGTACTTGGTGTCGTGCGGTCCGGAAGGACAGGTAGTGGTTGAGGGCCTCAGGTGGATTTGGGTCCAGGTAACTCAACTACTACGGTAGATTGGTGGAGTAGGAGACAGCAGGGGAAGAGGAGGACGGGAGTTAGAAAGGGTCGTAGTCACAGAAAAAGTTATTCAGTCAAGAAACGTAGTCCACCGGTTTCCTAACCTCAAAGTAGAAGTTGTAGTCAGGAAGGCTACTTGTGGGTCCTGACTAGAGGAAATCCTATTTGACCGACCTAGAGGAACGTGAGGCTCCCTGAGAGTTCTCAGAAGAGGTTGTGGTGTCAAGTTTTCGTAGTTAAGAAACCACGAGTCGAAAGAAATATTAGGTTGAGAGTGTAGGTACTGATGACCTTTTTGGTATCGGAACTGATCTACCTGGAAACAACCGTTTCATTGCAGAGACGAAAAATTATACGATAGATCCAACCAGTATTGAAAGGAAGGTTCCTCATTCTCAGAATTAAAGTACCGACGTAAGTGGTAGACGTCACTAAAACCTCGGGTTTTTTTATTTCAGTCGGTGACAAAGGGGTAGATAAATGGTACTTTACTACCCTGGCCTATCGTACTAAAATCAAAAGACTTACAACTCGAAATTCGGTTGAAAAAGTGAGAGGAGAAAGTGAAAGTTCTCCGAGAAATCAAGAATAAGTGAAAGACGGTATTCCCACCACAGTAGACGTATAGACTCCAATAACTTTAAAGAGGGCCGATAGAACTAAGCTTGAACACGAAGGAAGTAGGCTCGCAAAGAGTACTACATGAGACGTATATTCAATTTATTCGTCCCACTGTTATATGTCGGAACTGCATGAGGAAAAGGATAAACCTTGGTCAGATAACGAGGTACAGATCAAGATTGACAACGAAGGACTGGACGTATATCCAAACAGTTATCCGTCCAGTCCACCAGACCAAAGGGTAGAGAAAGTCTTAAAAGGTGTCAAATAACACTAGGTGTGTCGGTTTCCGAAACCGTATCAGTTATTTCGTCTTTATCTACAAAAAGACCTTGAGAGAACGAAAAAGGTACTAGGTCGTCTACAACCGTTAAACTAGAGACCAAGGGGACGGAAAAGATTTTGGTTGAACTTGTAGACCTTCAAGTACCAAGTGTATGACAACTTCGGACCGAACCTCTTAAAATTCGTAGAGAAATGATCGTACACTCTACTCACGTTAACACGCCATCAAACTCGTAAGAAACCGTAACGGAAAGAAACCCTAACCTTACTTTTGACTGGAAAAGGTCAGGACACCGGTGACGATTCAAAAGGTTTAAACGACCGTATAACTCACGTCGTTAAAGTGTGGTAGTAGTAAGTCCTAAACTTTATCGAGTTGACCTTAAAACAGTGGCGGTAATCGAAACAGGTACCGCTATGAAGGATTCATAGTGAATCCTTCATAGTGATACTATAAAGGATGAAGGATGAAATAAAGTGTAAGGTCCTACAGACCTAGATACACTCACTAGTGTGGTAACACTAATAGACCCAACACTTCTAGAAAAAACATGTCAAGAAGACACATAGGAACGGTGGAGAAGAAGTATAGAAGACGAAGACAAGCCAGGTATGGTAAAGACAGGAAATAACTCGAGTAGAAACGTACTTTACGAGGGAACCATAGAGATTAAAAGAACTTCTCTAGATATCAGAAAGGGTAAGACAACAAAAGGAGATAAAGAAACGTGACTAGTGTCTCCTTCCGAAAGAATAGGAAGGAACGATAAGAAACCTTGAGACGTAAGTTTACCCATATAGAAAGGAAAAGAAGAAACGAAAAGTGAAGGGAAGAAAAGTGACGATAAACATTCCGGAGGAGTCTGTCGGTAAAACGGAAAAACGTAAAGAAAAAACACTCCTACCAGAACTAAGGAAAACGACATATTTGACCATTATTTCCTTTTTTAGAAGATAAATCTTTTTAAGGATAATGTCAATTATACCTTCTCTTAAAATTCTAGTGTTGTAACGTTTAAAATTAATTAACTAAGTCCATCGTTAGTGATAAAATTTTAATTACTTCTGAAAATGTAACTGACCAAGGTAACTAGTTACAGTCACAGTGACTTTTTACGCTTTTGGAGGACTTCACTAATGTGGACTTCGTGTGTCGTGGTTCCATTTCACAAGAACGAGTTTCTCGACTTCGACTTTGATTATTCTGGACCTTCTTGGAACGAAATATCCTTTATGTCCCTTAGTTCCATGTATAATTTATTACACCTATTCTATGTATAATTTATTATAAGTCCTACACGTCGTAAATTTCTGTTGATTGAACCGAACATATTATTCAATTTCTATAAATTATATTTTCACTTTCCCTTTTACCGATATTCTAAAGTTCTATATTTTTACCGTTTCTTTGTGTACTTCTCCAAAAGTTGTAGTAATCATTAATCTCTTAGTATTTAATTATAGTGTTACTCTCCTCGAACCAGTTCTACAACCTCTCCTTCTCGAATGAAAAGGAGTTCCGTGTGATTTTAGAGTCAAGACATGTTTCACTGATGATTGCTCTTTTCGGTCTTAGATCGTCTTTATCGTCTTTATTAGAAGATGTTGATATCTATATATTTCTTCTTTGGTGTTGTTCTGTCCATCCTCCTCACCTCGACTTCATATCAGTTCTGAGTATGAGAGGTTTCCCGTTATGGGTTTATTCTTCACTTCACTTTCAGTGGGTCAGTACAGGCTGTGAAACGCTGGGGTACCCGACATCGGACGGTCCTAGGAGACATGCACCCCTAAGAAGTCCGTTCTTATGACCTCACCCAACGGTATGACAAGAGGTCCCCTCGAAAGACTGGGTCTCTACCTTGGACCCAGAGGGCGTAACGTCCTCCTAAGAAATTGTGACTCGGTGGTCCCTTTGAAGTTTATAGGAGGATAGGTTTTATTCTCCTATTAATGTTAACGTTTCCAAGAAACGTTTTTCGTTCACCAACTTAGGATGTCGTCCGAGGGGTCGGGTCCCCAGGACGTGGTCTTTCTACTCGGGGGTCCTGTCAACCTAAGTTTCCGGTCACCCTGAATGAGTGTCCTCTGTGTCTTTCGACACCCTTTATCTGTGAGGTAAGAAGAACAAAAAAAATTCTGAGGTAAGAATTTCCCAGGTATACTTTAGAGTTTACGAGATCTGGTACTCCGTCTTTGTTATGAAATTTCCCCTGAACGACTAGAACCTCTCAGAGGGTCTCTCCCACCTCCGTTGGTCTGGAGTGGGACTCCTGTGTCCATCACGACCTTTCGGTAAAAAACCGTAGAGTAAGATGGTATACCTGTGACCACGACCCTTCAGTGTAAAATCCTAGGAGAGAGATCGAATAATTGTGGTACTGGGTCGGGGTAAGTGGTCGGATAACCGTGGTAATGGTTCTATGGAGTCCGGTTCGTTGATCGGTCCGTCTTTGTGTCGGGGTCTGTGGTCGTCCGTCCGACGGAAGTTCCGGAGGACTCGGGTGTCACTGGAGTCATGTACCTGGACGGGTGGTGTCTCGGGTCCTGGACCGGGTTGTGTCTTGACGTGTCCGTAACCGGGGTCCTGAGGGTCCCGGGATATCGGTCTCTGGGACCGTGAGTCGTCACTCGAGTGGTCACTCGGTTATGATAGGGTTTCTTAGGGGACCCGGGTCAGAGTTGGTAGTCGTACGGTAGTATTATAGACTTTGTAGGACCCGAGGAGTTGGTCGACGTGACTGTATTAGACATCGTTAAAAAATTTAGATAGAAGATTCCGTTTCCTTGGTTTTCTTTTTAATTTAAATAGCCTGTATTAATTTCAATTTTCGAAGCCGTGTCGTTTCCTTTGGTGGTTTTTTTCTTCCTGTTAAATGACTTACCGTCTTTTATCTACGTTGACTATACTAGTTGTTCCCCAATTATGTATTTTATATATTTGAGTATGTTGAGTCATAGTTTTTTGGTTAAACTAAAAATTTTTACCCGTCTTCTGGACTTGTCTGTAAAAAGGTTTTTCTGTATACCTACCGGTTACCCGTGTCCTTTTCTACAAGATGCAACGATTAGTTGTATCTTTACGTTTAGTTTTAGTGTTACTTTCTAGTAGATTATAGACAGTCCTACCTATAATAGTATTTCTGGTGTTTATTGTTTATAACCACTCCTACACATCTTTTCCCCTAGGAACTTGTGACAACCACATTTCCATTTGACCGTGTCGTTGATACCTTTCGTCATGACTCCCAGGAGTTTTTTAATTTTGATCTTGATAGTATACTAAGTCGTTAATGTAAGGACCCGTATATAGATTCCTTTGTTTTTAGTGATTAAGTGTTTCTATGTACTGGACTATCGACTCGACTATTTCTTAGGCGGACGTTACGTCCTCTGGGACTAAACTAAAGACCCAACCCTTCTGGGTGACCTCTTCCTTATCCGATGGGTGAGGTCATAGGAGTCCGAAGGCAACACCGAGTCGACCATTTCTTAGACGGACGTTACACCCTCGGGACCCAAGCTAGGGACCCAACCCTTCTAGGAGAGCTCTTCCCTTTCCGATAGGTGAGGTCATAAGACCGGACCTCTTAAGGTACCTGATATGTCAGGTGTCCCAACGTTTCTCAGTCTGTGCTGACTCGCTGAAATGAATGGAATGAATGTACGTGGGGTCACAAACACTTTCGTAATAAAGGTTATGTTCTATATCTCCGTTGGATTTACCATATATATGTGTTACCTTATGATAAGTCGGTTTCTTTCTTACTTCAAAACGGTAAACAATATTGTACCTACTTGAAACTCACGATACGTTTCACTTTACAGTATTTCTGTTTATGACATAATATAATGTACTTACACCTTAGATTTTCAATATTTTGTGATTACTTATATTGTGTTTTAATTGTCAGAGTGTCTATGTCTCTTGTTTGGTCACTAATGGTCACTCTTCTCTCTTCTCCCTTCCCCGTTCTACTCCATCCCCTAATTCTCTATTTTTGAAGATACATACTTTATTTATACGATGTTTTAGATAACATGTAGTCTTCCTTATATCGATTATAATATACCATTATAATTTACCACGTATTAGATATTTTTAAACTTAATAATATAACATTCGGACTTTGATTAGATTATCACATGTAGTTTGATATGGAATTGTTTTCTTTTTATAAAATTTTTGTACATTACTCTATGGTGACAAATGGACAATCTTAGCAAGTCCAATTCTTCTTACGGAGAAGGTTCACGAAACTGGGTATCTCAAAGTCTAGAACGACACATAAAAAATGGGAAAGACGGGCGTAAAAGATTGAACCTAAAAGGAAGAGCCAAACACCCACGCAAACGAATTAGAGAAAGTCAGGAAAGTAAAACCCGTCTTATATTACATGAGTACTTTAGATAAGTCTAAGGGTTACGGATCAGACAATGGGAATCTAAGGGAGAAAAGACCTTCCCGACAAACCAAAAATAGTATGTACCCACGACCTAAAACAATTTACAAACCAAAAATAGTATGTACCCACGACCTAAAACAATTTACGAAAAAGACCTAGATAACTATACTGGTAAACTAAAAAGAATGAATCGTAACTATACTACTTAAATTAACTAAATGGAAACTTAAACAACTGAGTCGAAATGTGTAGACCTTATTTAGAGTGAACCAGTACCACATATGAATATGTAACAACCTAAACTAAACGATTACAAGACAACTTCTAAAAACGTAGATACAAATATTGTCTGTAACCAGAAATTAAAAATAAAGAACATTACAGTGTCTTACTCAATTCTTAACAAAGGAGACGAATAGAAATGTCCTTCTCTAACTTCTATTTACCATATTAAAAGAGGAATTTACAAATCATCTTAAACGATCACTTGTAAATAACCGGATCACTAAAGAGAAAACCCTCCGACAATTAAGAGTTAAATTAAGTAAACTATTTCCGTATATTCCTAAAAAATTAAGAGAAACACACTCAGAATCAGAAGGGACCACCGAGTCTACCATTTCGCAGACGGACGTCACGCCTTCTCGGCCCAAGTCAGGGACCCAACCCTTCTAGAGGACCTCTTCCTTTGCCGTTGGGTGAGGTCATGAGAACGGACCTCTTAGGGTGCCTGCCTCCTCGGACCATCTAATGTCAGGTACCCCAGCGTCTCAGTCTGTGCTGACTCGCTGAAGTGAAAGTGAAAGAAAGTGAAACACACTCAGAATCATCTAAAATAGAAAGTTCTTTAACCAGATTAAGTAGATTCAATAGTTTTAATATCCTTATTTCAAGAAGTGTTATAACGAATAATAGGAAAAGTACAGGTATGTTGTCGTCTTTACTGGAGAAAAGTTGAAAAGTATAAATACTAAATACTGAATAAAAAAGAATCACTTGAACGAATCTTTGAACGGTTGAAATGACTAGAAATGATTCTTCTAAAACTGAAAAATTAAAAGAGATAATTAAAGAAGAAAAGTTAACATAACTGAACACGAGATTAAACATAATAAAGAAAAAAAGACGAATGAAACCTAAATTGAACGAGAGAAAAAAGTAAGGATTCCAATTTCACATATAGTAACTAAAAATCTAGAAAAAGAAAAGATTCTATACGTAAGTTTCCATGTTTAAAGGGTGATACGAAACGAAAACGACGTAGAGTGTTTGAACTATTCAACGTAAAAGTAAAAGTAAATCGAACTTGATAAAATTTTACATTGAACTTTGAAGAAACTGAGTACACCCTAAATTTTTATCCAACAAATGGAGGTTTATATAAACTCTAAAAGATGGATAGAATGACACTAAAGATTGAATTAAGATATCTATAATACTAGTATTTTCATACGAAACATACTATAGATAAGAAGATTTTAACGATTCTACGTGTGGTACATAAGAATATGATGAGACTTGAAGATGAATAAAAGATTACATTAAACAACTTTTAATTTAGACAAGATGTTTTAGTATAGGAGTTTATGAAAGTTTAAAGTATTCTAAAACGGACTTACTTCTTCTCTGGTCACCCCACCCCTCTAGTCAACTCTCCCGTCCGCAAAATCTGTCCTCAGAGACCTAACAATTGTTTTGAGGAACCGAATATGTGATTTGGTACCACCATCGGTTTTTACTACTCACATACGAAGGTCCACTACCCGATTTGTCGACTTCCCTTTTTTTTTTTTTTTTTTGTGTGTGTGTGTCACATATCCGTGTCTCGGTTTTGACCTCTGAAAAAGAAAAACCAAACCGTTTCCCCCTACATACGACTTGTAGTGTCTCACCATAACGACTTTTTTCTAGTCTTTATTAGACTAGACACGATCTTTTGAAGTATATAAAAGGAAGAGAGTAAAAATATGGAATAGAGGAGGTACGTTATTCGAAACCTATTAGAATATAAACGTATTACTGAAACGACGAGAAACTACTAAAGATAAAAACAATTTTAAATGAAATCTTGTATGGAGGAGTTCCAGTATTCGTCAAATCAACTCTGAACATTGTCCCAGATGTTCGTTATCATGTATAACTTTTTTTGACGATTGTCATAACTTAGTGGCTAGACTATACATAACACGAGTCAGTGAGTCAGCACAGGCTGAGAAACGTTGGGGTACCTGACATCGGGAGGTCCGAGGAGACAGGTACCCTAAAGGGTCCGCTCTTACGACCTCACCCAAGGGTCAAGGAAGAGGTCCCTCAGAAGGGCTGGGGCTCTGGACGGGACGTTCAGGCCACAGAGAACGAAACCGTCCGTCTAAGAAGTGGTGACACGGTGGACCCTTCGGGGGTAGACTATACATCTCATATATAAATCTTATATACTACATCTTACGACTCAAGAGAACAACACCAGATAGTTTGTCTTCTTAGGACCTTTTTGTGTCGTATTTCTTAAAGGGAAGGACGGGGAAATACAATATCCTTAACGTTACCTATATCTTCCGTCTGAGTTGACTCTTCTTTTAGATACAACGAGAAGTTAAACCCCGAAAAGAAGATACAGTCGTCGTCTTCCCGACAGTGTGACGGACTCAGAGTACCATTCCCCAAACAGTCTTTTAGAACTCTCTCTCAAAGATCGGTCTACTTAAGAAGCACGAGGTCGACAATACAAAACCAACTGACCAACAAAAATTCAATAAGTCTACGGGGAGTACGACTCTTGCAATTGTTACGTCTATGAGAAACGTTAAAAATAACCTTTGATAGACCACTAAATTGATTTCCATCGATATCAGTTTCTCCATTTTATCAAAAATAAATGGATTGTTATAAAGATCTTTTTTGTCGGTATTTAATGTGACACTATTTCTAACACAAAAGTCACATAGACTACTAAACAAAGAAAACCAAACTAAGTTTTTTGTCTCCTCCTTGACTGAAAAGAAACTACCGGATGATTCCTGGAAATGAAGGAGGACAAAGGATGCAAAACCTGTAAAGTGACGGATAATCTGAGAGGTGGTTCTTATTACTTCTCTGATCTTTATATCTTAAACCGACCACTTTTCCTAACAGTGCTACTAACTATATCACCGATTGTTTTCGAATCGTTCATGTAGCTGTAAAAGAATAATATTATAGAGGAGTACAGAGTCTCAATCGATTCTAGACCAATACGTATATCTCTGTGAATAATACTAATGAACAGTCTGTAGTAGTAATATTAAGTCTTCACCAAAAGAAACACATTCTACGGAATATAATAATTAAAATAACGCTTCTGAGAAGAAAGTATACATACTTCTAAAAGTCAAAGACACCTAGAATTTATAGGTCACTACGAACAGTAATCAAAAGGTACGATTTTTATTGAAACCAACCGAATTTGTTTCTAAGTGATATAAGATTTTGACTCAAAAGGGTGAATCCATTTTTTGGTTCGTCATTCTTACACTAAGAATCATTTGTTACAATGAACTTTAATTAAGAAGATCTTTGTAATCTCATATAAGAATTAAATATTTATATTTGGTCCTTTTCCGGACCGTTACGTCGTGTGTTAGTTAGTGGACCATTGAATGTAAAAAGAAGTTATATAAATACTACGGTGTGTATTTTTCTTTACGTTTTGGGACTTTCTTGTTTTAAGTTCATGTCACCCTCCTCCACTCGTATCCAATCTATTTTCTCTAAGATCACTTCTTTGTAGTCTACTAAAACAATTTTGGAATTCGAAAAGATTAAGTACTACCCCCTAAAAAAATTAAGGAGTTTCGTGTTTCTGGTAGATGTGTACTCAGCTCTGGAGTGGAAGAGGGCATGTTGATTGTCGTTTGACCAAACTTCTTTGATTCTAAGTTCTTTCACGTTAAATGTACCAACGTAAAAGAAATCCCCTGGTTCTCGGAGGAAAAAGTGGTCTCGTCCTCTTGTCGGGGTCGAAGTGTAATGAGTCTTTTCACTCAGAAGATACATGGTATTTTATAGAAGTAGGAAAGAAATCAGTTTGTCATGTTCAACCTATCTGTCCCGTCTTTAGTACGACTCCTTCTTCTATATAGTTTCAAACTATTCACCGTCCCCTCGGACCAATTTTCAGTCTTAGGACAAAGATCGGTTTCCAAATTGTGTTCATCCGTTTCCACCGTACCTAGAGTCAAGTGATTCCCTTCGTACACACATCTGACACCTCGTTCTCCTATAAGACAGAGTGTCCCTGAAGGGCAAAGGGAGTGGTGGAAGGAAGACGGACGTCGATAGAGGTTGGAGTAGAGGTCGGAAAAGTAAACCCTTAAAAGACTACAGACATGTCCCGTCTCTTTACCAACTATTGTGAAGAATGAAACCAACGTCACTGGTTTTTAGAGAGTGGACTCTGGATCGAGACACAGGAGGAGTATTGGAGGGTGATCGAGATTGTTTTGTAAAAACAATCTACAAAACAATCATTGTTTTGTAAGACAATCAAATGAACCAATACCCTTATTAGGACTTTAGACGGTCAAATTCACGATGGTAATCTAATGTGTGCCAGAATGAGACTTATAAAAAACTTAGAGGTATTTAGAAAGGTACGGGTAATGGTGGTGTCGTCACGTCCGGTGGTAGTAGGAAGTGGAGCTAAAGTAGTCATAGGATTGATAGATTGAAATAAAGATAACAAATTATAATTATCATAAACACACACGAGTGAGTCAGTGCAGACTGAGAAACACTGGGTTACCTGACATCAGGTGGTCCGAGGAGACGGGTACCTTAAAAGGTCCGTTCTTATGACTTTACTCAACGGTAAAGGATGAGGTCCACTAGAACTGGGTCCCTAACCTGAGAACACAGAGATCACAGAAGACGTAACTGTCCGTCTAAGGAATGGTGACGTAGTGGATAACTACGTATTTAATGGAAGTCACTTTATATATGTTTGTATAAGTAAATAATTGTAAGTATATGGTTCTTCTCCTTTATGATTCCCGTAAAACCTTCTAAAACTTTAAATATTCTTTGACTGCTTATCAAATGGTATTGCTAATGTGGTGATAAAAGGTAGTGGAGATCACTATGTGTTCATAAGATGGACAAAGTATGGGAGAGGTTATAAATCGTAAAATGACGATTATAAAAAATAAACGTACACGAGTCAGAGAGTCACACACACTAAGAAACTTTCGGTTACCTGACATCAGACGGTCCGAGGAGATAGGTACCCTAAAGGGTCCATTCTTGTGACGTAGACTAAACGGTGAAGGAAAAGGTCCCCCAGAAGGACCGGGTCCCTAGTTTGGGTGCAGAGAAAACAGAGAACATAATCGTCAACCTAAGAAATGTTGATTGTGATAGACCCTTTGGGATAAAAAAGTAAATTCAGTAAGACTACTCCCAAAACCGAAGGGGCCACCGAGTCACCATTTCTTAGACGAATGGTTACGTACCTTCTATCTACCCCTTTTTCACATTTGTCACTGTCTAAAATAAAAGAACCCCGGGTTTTAGTGACGTCCACCACTACCGTCGGTGTTTTAATTTTCTACGAACGAGAAACCTTCTTTTCGATACTGTTTACACCTGTCACATAATTTTTCGTCTCTGTAGTGAACGGCTGTTTCCAGATATATCAGTTTTGATATTTTGATTTGACCGCATGAGGTCAAATACCAAAAAGGTCATCAGAACATACCTACACTCTAAACCTGGTGTTTCTTCCGACTCTCGACTTCTTAATTACGAAAGTTTGACATCATCACCTGTTCTGAGAACTCTCAGGGGACCTGTTGTTCCTCTAGTTTGGTCATAAGAATTTCCTTTAGTTGGGACTAATAAGTAACTTTCCTGACCACGACTTCGATTTCGAGGTTATGAAACCGGTGGACTACACTTCTCGGGTAAGTGACCTTTTCTGGTACTACGACCCTTTCCGATTCCCATTCTCCTCTTTCCCCACTGTCTCCTACTCTACCGACCTACCGTAGTGACTGAGTTACCTGTACTCAAACTCTTTTGAGACCCTCTATCACTTCCTGTCCCTTCGGACCGCATGATGTCAAATACCCAGTGTTTCTTTGTCTGTGTTGAACCACTGACTTGTTACTAGGTCACCGTGAGTTGGGTAAGAGTATACGAGATACCTGTAAGAAGATGTTCTAAACCATTTTATAGTCAAGTTCAGAAAAAAGGTATAAATCAATAAAAAGGAAATAAATAATTCAACATCCGTAGGAAAAATATTAGAATTATACTTAGGAAACAGTCTGTAATTCTTACAGACTGTAATGTTTATAAAAGAGAGTCAGACACCGAATTAAAACTGAAAGACGTACGAAAGAAAAAACCTGTGCCGGCTCATACGTGTATGTGATCCGGACACTCGGTTGAAGTTAATGATAGACACAAATCATACTCCTTTACTAGTTACGAATAAAAAAGATGTACTAATAGATCAACAGGGTCGTGAAAAATAACTTTTAAAGAAAAGAGTCTCACTTTACCTGACTGGAGAAACTGTTTTCGTTGACTGTATAATGCACATCTAGATCTGAATTTTACACATAAAACACGGTGACTGAAAAAACAGCATTGAGGTTTTAGTACACAACTAGTAAGGTCAAAATGTCATACAAAACTTTAAACCATCATTTTAGAAGGTGTAAACATGAAGAAGTTCTGGCAAACTTGTCAGTCATATGTATCCTATACCCAAAATAAAGTTGTATTTAAAATCTTAGAAACACAGTTAAAGATATCTTTTAAGACGACACTAAAAACTGACTTTCACTTAACTTATCAACTCAATTAAATCCTCTTTATCATAGAATTTAATTCGAAAGTGTGAGTAATTAATCGTACAAAGAAGTACATAGAACCTAAAGAAGTTGAAGAAAATGATTATAAACTATCGAAATTATACAAAATGTACAAACAGTTAAATAAGGATGTAAAGATTCATAAATTGATAAAATATTTATTAATCAAAATTTAAGTCGAAAGGTCCCATAGAAAAAAAAATAAACGATAAGATAATTGTACGGTAACTACAAACATATGACTGAAGAATTAGGTTGTTGGAACGATTTAATAATAAAATCAAGTCAAGAAATGTCTATCAAACCGAAACTAAAAACTATGTGTGTTAATATAGTAAGATTTTTATTTATATAAAGTAAAAAAAGTTTATATCTACGACTGAAATACAAATGGGGAAAAGATATATGAACATTACGAGATCCGAAAACTGTTCTTAAGTATTTCTTCAAAGGTTATTTTCGTGATTCTATCGATTACCCTTGAAAATATTATCTATTATTACTAAGAATATTATTTAAGAGACCGTGACTTAAAATTGACGTTTCCCTTCCTAACAGAATTCTGACAAAAACACGGTATTTCTTTTTTTACTTTTACACCTTATGTATGTTCCGTACACACTCTTACACCCCTCCTAATTGTTTCCCCTTTTTTTCCTAAAAACAGGATCTTTTGTTTATTTTTATTTATAAAAAAATAATGTGGAAAATAAAGATATAAGGAAAATAAAAAAAGGGAAAAAAGAGAGGAAAAGAAAGGGAAAGGAAGGGGAAAACGTGATCCATCCTTGATGTCTCGTTACACCACAAATCTCACATGAAAGAAGGAAAGGTACATAGTCCCTCTTTAATGATAAAGTAGTAATTTACATAATAGACTAATATACGTCCAAAAGATAATTACGGAAATCAGTTAAACTCTTTCTAAAAAAAAATAATATGGATCAAACGATTTTAGTAAAAATAGAAATTGACCAAATTTAAAATTAATAAAAAGAATTAGACAACTCTACTAGTACAAAGGGGGAAATCCTACAGTAACACCATTTAATACTACTGACTGAACACTTACAATTTAGAATGAGGTGAAAAGTTCCTATTTTGAATAATTAGTA
Source organism: Capra ibex (assembly GCA_006410555.1). Taxonomy (NCBI): domain Eukaryota; kingdom Metazoa; phylum Chordata; class Mammalia; order Artiodactyla; family Bovidae; genus Capra; species Capra ibex. The sequence continues at coordinate 27,862,046 of SJYO01040405.1, forward strand.
CTACTAGATAATTATATGTAATGATATAAACGATTATAAATATTTACTAGAAACCTTAGTTCCTATAATATAAAAAAATGAAAAAAAAGAAAGAAAATTACAGAAACAGTCCAATACGACGAAAGTATCCCGAAGGGTCCACCGAGTCACCATTTCTTATACGGATTGTTACGTTCTCTATTTCCTCTGAGTCCAAACTAGGGACCCAGTCCTTATAAGGAACCTCCTCCTTTATCGTTAGGTAAGGTCATAAGAACGGACCTTTTAGGGTACCTATGTCCTCGGACCGTCCGGTTTCAGGTATCACAGCGTTTCTCAGTCTGTGTTGAGTCACTGACTCGTACTTGTGTGTAATTAAAGTATTTTATTTATACCGACACAGAAAAGGAGGAGACCAAAGACTTTATATAACTTATTTTAACCGTAAAAAAGAATATATAAACTTTATTAAAGAAAAGACTTCATTAAAAGTTTAAGACAACTTCATGGGGTAACTTAACGAACCAATAAGTAGAGATTTAAAGAATTGTATAAACATTCTCCATAAAATTTTAGTAACAGATTATAAAAGTCATCGACCAAGTAGAGACCTAGACGAGGATATTGATAAAATAGGAAGCCTTTATAATTTACTCACAACAAAAGTGTGACCATACGACAACAAACAAAAGATAGAACTGATCATGAAAGATAGTAATACATGACCTATAACACACACCATCAATTACCTCTCATATCTAATCAGGACTATACCCCCATCAATATAATGTCTAGTTATTTCGTCTTTGTCTACAAAAAAGACTTTGAGAGAACGAAAAAGCTACTAGGTCGTCTACATCCGTAAAACTAGAGACCAAGGACACGGAAAAGTTTTTAGTGGAACTTGTGGATCTTCAAGCGTCAAGTGCATAACGACTTCGGACCGAACCTCTTAAAACTCGTAATGAAATGAACACACACTCTACTCACATTAACACGCCATCAAACTCGTAAGAAAACGTAACGGATAGAAACCCTAAATTTACTTTTGACTGGAAAAGGTCAGGACACCGGTGAGAACTCTTTGGACATACGTCCAGTCCTTCGTAGTCAATCTTGACCCGTACCTTGTTGTCTGACCAGGGTTTATCCTTTTCCTCATGTAGTTCCGACATATAACAGTGGGACGAATAAATTGAAGACACGTCTCATATAGTACTCTTTGCGACCCGACCTTCTTCGTGTTCGACCTTAGTTCTAATGGCCCTCTTTATAGTTAGTGGAGTCTTTATGTCTACTGTGGTAGAAATACCGTCTTTCGTTTCTCTTTGATTTTTCGGAGAACTACTTTCACTTTCTCCTCTCACTTTTCCAACCGAATTTCAAGTTGTGAGTCTTTTGCTTCTAGTACCGTAGACCAGGGTAGTGAAGTACCCTTTATCTACCCCTTTGTCACCTTTGTCACAGTCTGAAATAAAAAAACCCGAGGTTTTAGTGACGTCTACCACTTACGTCGGTACTTTAAGCTTCTGCGAATGAGGAACCTTCCTTTCAATACTGGTTGGATCTATCGTATAACTTTTCGTCTCCGTAATGAAACGGTTGTTTCCAGGTAGATGAGTTCCGATATCAAAAAGGTCACCAGTACACACCTACACTCTCAACCTGACACTTCTTTCGACTCACGGTTTCTTAAAAACTTGACACCACAACCTCTTGAGAACTCTCAGGGGAACCTGACGTTCCTCTAGGTTGATCAGGTAGGATTTCCTCTAGTCAGGACCTACAAGTAACCTTCCTGACTACGACTTCGACTTTGAGGTTATGAAACCGGTGGAGTACGCTTCTCAACTGAGTGACCTTTTCTGAGACTACGACCCTCCCTAACCCCCGTCCTCCTCTTCCCCTGCTGTCTCCTAATCTACCGACCTACCGTAGTGACTGAGTAACCTGGACTCAAACCCATTTGAGACCCTTAACTACTACCTGTCCCTCCGGACCACACGACGCTAAGTACCCCAGCGTTTCTCAGCCTGTGCTGACTCGCTGACTTGACTTGACTTTAATGTTCACCTAATAAAATAGTGTACGACTGAACAAAAGAACGAAATGTTTCTCACCTAAATAAAGTTTAAACGGGAATCAATAACCCGTTTCTTGAACAATTGTACGAATACTTCATCAAAATCTCACACTAGAAATGACAAACCGTTAGAGTCGATTTATGTACCGAACTAATAATTCCAAAGACCTGAGATAAATCCAGTCTTGAGGTGACAAAGGAATCGTAAGGTATTAGATACATACCAGTCTTTAGAGTGCACCGACGGTCGGGAAATAGTCGTCAAGATAGGTCAACACAAACGTCGGAGTTTTGTGTTTTGACAGAATGAGACGAGTCACGTTTGGGGGAAAGACGAGAGTTCATAATGTGTACCCTGTAGAGGTAGCCGTCTTTCCCACTTATTCAATACGTTCCAAAAAACGAAGAGACAAAGGAGTTTCTAGAGTTGGAATGTGACTGACTACGGGTTACTGATTTTGATAAACAAAAGGTAGATCATTCTTCCATCAGATTACAGTCAAAGAGACTGTTCTGACCTTGTTCTTCGGGAGGTAAAAAGTATACGTTGGTTTTACTAGACGGGTCAGATTAGTATGCGTTTAGATTAACACAGTATAAGTAGGATTTTTAATGATTCACCGACCAATAATAGAAACATTACTCCAGATATGGGATTACACGGAAATTTCGGGGATTTCTTATATTAGAGACGGATTGACGGATGGGATTAAGAGTGGTAAGAGATAGAGTGTTTATAGAAACGAGATTGACGTGATTTTACGTAAGGAAAGAGTAAATATTTGGGAATGTGTATGATCGGGAGAAGAACCTTTTAATTAAAGAGAAGAAAAAGATCTCTCAAGAGTAAGTAGTAACTTCTATGGTGGAAATCGACCTTGAGGAAAGGAGTGGAGACTTTGTCCCATCTTGGCGCTCGATGTCACGATAGATTTAAGGAACATTAAGACGGTGGTATCATACATAGGGTATCAAGTCTATATAAGGAAATTAGTAGACAGTAGTGGTGAGATAACATCGGACTACTTACGTGACGGTGTTGAGAAATTAAATATGGACGTGAGGATTTGGAATAGTATGATAGATTATGTCACACGTAAATTGTCCATGTAGAATTTATTCACTAGTCAATGAAACAAACGAAGATACACGAAAATATCTCGTCTACAAAAAGGATAAATAGAAACCACTTTTATTTTCGATTAAAATTTTTTAGTATTCATGAATAACAAGATTCAACACAAGATCCACTATGTTTCCAGAAGTTACTTCATATATCTACTTCCGAATAATGAAATATTGTTATTACAGATTTTCCTGTTCGTTAAATGTCTCGTAAAACTTTCTGTATTTTTACGGTTTTCTATTATAACAAGGATAATTACAAGTCTCAAGATTATAGTTAAAAACCGTATTGATTAAAAGTATCGAACTTTTAGAAGACTGTAAAAAGAAATCAAGTAAAACTTTCTAAAAGAAAGTCTCGACACTTTAGGAATAAGTGTGTGTTGTCAATAAAAATCCTTGTTCTGGCACTCTTAGTGTTCCAAAGAAGTAAGGAAAGGGTGGTCACCATATCTTAAGAGTTTGGTGAAATTGTCGAATTATCTTCTAACTGAGGAAAAGGGAAGGAGATTTAAGGGGTTCTCTCAGATTTTACGTAAAAGGTCCAAATTATGGGTTTATTTTTTTTATCATGGGTCTCAACTTTAGGATCTTAAAGTGGACGTTAGAGACCTTAACCCGAGATAAAACTTTTGATCCTTACACTTCAAAGACTATTATACCCTTCTGAAACCCGTTTTGTTACAGAGTGTATTCATGCATGGTAAAAATAGAGAACCCTTTTTTTGGACTATGGTCCGATTCCGTGCAGTGAGTACCGTCTTCCCTTGTCCAAAGTCTCATGTACGGAACTCAAACTACTAAATTTCCCCTTGTCTCGAGCACGGGGAGTCGAAGTGTTTCAGACGGTAGTTACCGAAGGTCTCCCACCTATATGGACGGAAGGAAATGAACCCTTTAACCCTTCACGAGTTCTCATTAAGAGAACGAGGTTCACTCTTTTTAATCAGAAAGGACAAGATCTGTTCACTGATAAAGGAGGGTTTTCTTGTGTCTACCGTGTCTTAACACTATTTCTATGTTTGAATATATAACGGAAGAAACTTCGATTTTTTATTTTGTTGTGACTTTGAGATATCTAAGAGAGTCGAGGTCCGTTATATATTACGATCCCTTCGCGACCTCCTACCCTCCATTTTTTACAAGACTATGTACAACCATGATCCCATCCCAACCTTCATCCGTAACAAGACTATCAGTGTACAGGAGTCTTTAGCCCCGGGAAAGACCGGTCTTTTCATTGACGCCAAGACAGTCTCCCGTGTCGTTAAGTACTTCTCTCACGTCTCACGCACTAGACCACCGAGTACTGTCCCGGTCGAACATTGTTTCTATTTATAGTCATCTCTTCTCAGGTCTAAGGGTTGATACAACTCTGAAACCGGATGGGTGTGTGTAGTGTGTAATTGTCTGTAAACCCACAATCTGAGTAATCAGGTTTTAGTATCAAGTGTCACCAAGATCGTTTCGACCATCTGGCCTGTGGGTACAAACGGGATGCACGAAGGATTTAGGGCACTTTATTTTCCCACACTTTAGTCGGGGTTTTATGTCTGTTTTTCCGACTTTTCCTCCACTTTCGATGGATTATAACATTGATCCTTTCATCAAGGACTGACTTACCTGGTTTGTCTTCTACTTTTGTCCCTCGTGTTTCTCGATTTGTTTTGTGTTCGGTCAAGTGTGATCTCTTCTGGTTTCAGATCTTAAACCTCTGTTATTACTCAAGACTTTCATTCCCAAACCAACTCCTACTTTCAAGTGTCCCCTACCCCCTAAAACAGACAAAGTGTTTGTCAGTGAAGGTGTGATGTCTTTTGTTACGAACCATACGTCATCCGTAAACCATTCATAAATAACTTCTTTAATTAATGACTTAAGTTCGGACGTATTCTTTGTTGATCCGGAGGTGTTGGACTATCCACTCGTCCAAATTACTTACTCCTCCATCTTGTCTCCTTCAGACCCAAACCTCTGTGGTCTGTGTCGTCACCCACTCCCATTTCTAACGTATTCTCAGATATGTGACTTGTGACCCTGAGGGTCAGGGGGGACCGACGAACCAAGGTCTTGGGACTTCGGTCGAAATATAAGTGACCCTTCTTATAATCTATTAAGAAGAGACCCTTTTAGTTAGGATCGTCCTCTCTGGAACTCCATGACTGTTCTTAGGGATTTATTTGTAGAGAGACGTTATTTTTTTAAGGTGGTTTGTGGAGAAAAAGGGAGAGAAAGAGACAGCGGGAAAGGGAGTAGGAGAGAGAGGAATAAAGAGAGGGAGAACGTGTGTACGATAATGTATCGGGTTACCTAGTGGTTTGTAAACTCCTTTCAGGGATTCTCTTGACTGTTTCTAGTTTTAGTTGTCTATCTCTTTTTTTTTAATATGAACTTTTTACGTCTGTCAGACCCTTCCGATTTATCTTAGTTCTTTTTTTTTTCGATATAATATAAGTCTATATATTTACTTTAATGACGAAGAGGTTTTCTTCTCTGTCAATATTTTTTTTTCACCTTATGAATCTTTTGTTCCCACGAGAATTTTTTTTTCTATTTATACTGTTTCCTCTCCCTTTTAAGTCTTCAAGATCTTTTATTTTGACTCGTTTAGAGGTTTCTGAGTTTATTTTCTCTTTATCTTTGAAGTTCTCTTCTATTAAGTTTTCCACTGTCTCTTTCAGATCAAATATTTATTTTCAAGAATTTCTCTCTTTCTTGTCCTCCTTTAAATGTTTTATTTTAACAACTTCTTTATTAAGTCTTTCACTAGGTGTTACAAAAGAAAAAAAAGTTTTAGTTACTTCATGTTTGGTGGTTCTGGATGTGCACTTTGAAGTCTTGGGACCCGTGTTTCTTTAATGGGACGTGTGAAGTTCCCTTTTGGTATGTACTTTTATTTGAGTTTTACCTAATTTCTGAATTTCCATTCTTGTCTACGATATTTTGAGAATCTCCTGTGTGTCCGTTTTGTGAGAGACTGTATTTAGTGTCGTTCTAGAAAAAACTAGATGGAGGACGTCATTACTTTTATTTCGTTTTTATTTGTTTACCTTGGATTACTTTGAATTTTCGAAAACGTGTCGTTTTCTTTAGTATTTGTTTTACTTTTCTGTTGGGAATCTTACCCTCTTTTATAAACGTTTACATCGTAGACTGTTCCCTAATTAGAGGTTTTATATATTATGTCTCAAGTATGTCGAGTTACAGTTTTTGTTTTCTTTTATTGATGGTGTTTGACCGTCTTCTAAATTTGTCTGCGATGACGTTTCTTCTGTGTGTCTTTCGGTTCTCCGTATACTCTTCTCCGAGTGGTAGTGAATAATAATCTCACTACGTTTAATTTTGATGTTATTCCATAGTAGAGTGTGGTCAGTCTTGTCGGTAGTAGTTTGTAGACGTTTCTTTACGACCTCTCCCACATCTCTTTTCCCTTAGGAGGACGTGACAACCACCCTTACCTTTAATTATGTCTGTGATATCTCTTGTCATACCTTCAAGGAATTTCTTTGTTTTTATCTCAATGGTTTACTCGGTTGTTAGGGTGAGGTCCCGTATAACAAACCAGTGAGTCAACACAAGTTGAGAAACACTGGGGTACCTGATATCGAACGGTCCGAGGAGACAGGCACCCTAAAGGGTCTGTTTTTATGACCTCTCCCAACCGTAGAGGAAGAGATGCCCTAGAAGGTTGGATCTCTAGTTTGGACACAGAGGACGTAACTGTCCGTCTAAGAAATGGTGACTAGTGGTCCCTTCGGGTGAGGACCCGTATGTAGACCTCTTTTGGTAGTAAATTTTTATATGTACATAGTGTTGTAGGTGTTGTCGGTCCTGTACCTTAGTTGGATTTACAGATGACTGTCCTTACCTATTTCTTCAATACCATATATACACGTTACCTTATAATGAGTCGGTATTTTTCTTACTTTATTACGGTAAACGTCGTTGGATGTACCTGGATCTCTTGCAGCATGACTCTCTTCAGTCTCTGTTTATAGTATACTGAATTGAATATTCACCTTAGATTTTTTCCCATGTTTACTTGAATAGATATTTTGACTATTTCTGAGTGTCTACATCTTGTGTTTAAATACTGATGGTCTCCCATTCCTCCCCTCCCTATTTACTCCTCCGACCCTAACTGTATATGTGTGATGATATATGTTCGTCTACTGATTACTCCTGGACGACATATCGTGTCCCTTGAGACGAGTTACGAGACATTACCGGATATACCCTGTTTTACACTTTTTCTCTTTTAGTGTACAGTAGATGTTTTATAGTCCTCAATCTTAACGCAGTCTTGAAAGGTTTGTTTTATTCTTTGTAAATGTGACCTTTGATCTTTCGTTCTCTTATTACGAAAATTTTAAAACACCTTTTACCTAAAAGAAGGGTCTTCAAGAAAAAGTCGTTCCAATAGTGTAGAGTTTGTTCGTTTTTGTGGGTCCGTGGAAAAGAAATCTTCCAAGATTTGTCAAAGAGTTTACTTCCGTATTTGATTCTGTCAAATGTCTTAAGTCCCTCTCCTGTGACCTTTCTCATTTCTTTTATCGGTTCCATCGAATCGTCGTCCGGGTCCCCGGTGATTAGGTGTAAACTCACCCTGTTTTACTCAACAAGTTTTTCTTTACATAATTATTGATTATCTATTAGAGGACACAAACTTATACGTCTATTGTATATAAAACTCTCAGATCCCTACAACTTCTTAAGTCTCTATTAAATGATTATCCATGTATCTCTGGACACATTTCAAATTTTTCTCTGTAAATAATTCAGGTGCTTTTCATTGTAAACATGTTCTTTATTTCGTCACATTACTTGTTCGTGAGGACTTCGTATTTGTACGGAGTAGACGTTTATTTTAAATATGTTAGTATTGTCAAATGTGTGACTCATAACTAGTACAAAACTCGGTTTATGTTTTACTGAGATGACCAACCCACCCACTCCCTAACGTACGGATACACAAACCCTCCTGACAAATTTCTTTGATTTAGGAGTTAGACGTGTCGTCTTTTATTTGTCCGTAATATACATCAATTGATTTATTCTTTAAACGGGTATTCATACGATACACCTTTATTCTGTGTAATGGGTTCTTACAGAAACTAGTTTTATTTTGACTTAACTTTCTTAGGTGGGTATAAATCCTGTACTTAAGATTTCTCGATTTGTATAACTTGTACCGAGACAAGGAATTTAAGTTTAATAAAATAACGGTAGATCAATTTGGTCGGTTGAAAGATCGATCCCAACTTTACTAAACTGTGAACGACTTATACGTACTTTTTTTAAATCTTTTCATTTGTCCTTGAGTATTTGGACTAAGTAAAGACCCGCTCTCTGACGTTAAGACCCTGAGTCCCTCTCAATACAAAGTAATATATGTAAAACGTCAAACCTAGAAAACAAATGATACACGTATATAATCGAGAAATTAAATTTGTTCCGAAATTAAAAAAAATTCACATCTTTCGCATTCTATTTTTAATTACGTGGGGTTTATATATTGATGAAAGTAAAGAAAAAGGGTGGATACTAATAGATAAACTATGTATAAAACGATGTCGATGTCTAGATAATTTCTAATGAAAACTTCCAATACAAACACCGGTTACGTGTTTTGTTGTGTAAACTCCTTTTTTTTTTTAGAATTTAAGTAGTTTGACCCACATGAAGGAAAGAGGGTGAAGATTTAGGGGACTTCTGTATAAACGTATAAACGAATATTATCACATTGGATGATAAAATGAGTAATAAGGTTTTATGTGCAAATACGTATAAAAGGGACAATGTAGTCCAGATCTTTACGAGAAGTCCACCAAAACGTCACAGAGGAAATTGGTAAGGGGATGGAGACTAACTGAAAATTTTTGGTTAGACGAGGTAAAGGCCTCACGTCGACCGGAAGAGAAAAGACTGTCAAAGGCCGAAAGGGACCACCGAGTCTACCATCTCTTAGACGGACATTACATCCTCTGGATCCAAATTAGGGACCCAACCCTCCTAGGGGACCCCTTCCTTTGTCGATGGGTGTGGTCATAAGACCGGACCTCTTAAGGTACCCGATATGCCAGGGGTTTTCAGCCTGTCGTGACTCGATGTAAGTGAAATGAAAATGAAATGAAAAGACAGTCAAATGGTCGTCCACCGCGAGCTATCGTCGACATTTATTAGACCAAATCTTGTGACGACCCTCTACTGAAAGACATCTCGCTGCCACGACTCAGGCTAGTCCCTTCATTAAAGTTGACAAAAGACCCACCACTTGTACTCAAAAGGTGATAAGGTTCGTGTAAGAGAACATGCGAAGGAGTACACAGTTAAGATTTGTCTAAAAGTGCTACTGATGGACCTTAATCCCAATGACATACACCAGGACTGTCTCTCTTCTGGGGTGAGTCGTTCCTGGGGTGAGAACTTTTTGGTTGACGGAGACCGCAACGAGAGGACGCGAGGTAGTGTATTGGAAAGTTGGTAGTCCGCGGTGGGGAGTGACACTGTTCAAGACAGGACTCAGGAAGGGTCTTTGATAGGGGTTTGTAAAGAATTATGTCGGGATAGCCTAGACATAATAATAGGTGGACACGTCTGCTCCCGTTACCGTGGGGTGAGGTCATGAGAACGGATCTTTTAGGGTACCTGCCTCCTCGGCCCATCCGACGTCAGGCGCCCCAGCGTTTCTCAACCTGTGTTGACTCGCTGAAGGGAAAGTGAAAAGTGAAAGTACGTAATCTCTTCCTTTACCGTTGGGTGAGGTCACAAGAACGGATCTCTTAGGGTCCCTGTCCCCTCGGACCACCCGACAGCAGTTACCCCAGCGTGTCTCAGCCTGTGCTGACTTCGCTGAATTGTCGTTGTCGTTGTCTGCTCGCCTCTTCCGCTACCGTGGGGTGAGGTCATGAGAACGGACCTTTTGGGGTACCTGCCTCCTCGGACTATACGACGTCAGGTACCCCAGCGCTTCTCAACCTGTGCTGACTCGCTGAAGTGAAAGTGAAAAGTGAAAGTACGTAACTTCTTCCTTTACCGTTGGGTGTGGTCACAAGAACGGACGTCTTAGGGTCCCTGCCCCCTCGGACCACCCGACGGCAGATACTCCAGCGTGTCTCAGCCGGTGCTGACTTCGTTGAATCGTCGTCGTCATGTCTACTCTTTTGGCTTCGGACCCCGCCCATTCACTGGACAAATTTGAAGATGTTGATTGGCTGACGTTTTTTTCTTCAGGTCTTAAACGTCGGTCTCTGTACCCAAACTTTGGACCGAGAAAGTATCTCACTAAAAAGCAACGAGTCCTCCTAAATTGTAGTGGTTTGTGAAAAAAGACCGGACATTTTACCTTATTATTACACACTGAGGAGTTCAGTATAGTTTGTTCTTTTATATACGTACCAAGGATTGTCTCAACGTCCGGATTGTATTTTTGTAGAGGTTATGTTTCGTATTTGTTGTCTATCGGCTAATTCTCAGAAGAAGAAAGGACTGAGTTTACGGAAAGTCTGACGGTACGAAAAGAGGAGGAAAGATTAAATTCTAAGTCTCGAGAATGAGGATATCCCGGGAAGTGAAGAGACAAAGAAATTAGACGTCATGACGTATTGGGAAGAGTGAGACCTAATTAACAGCGAAAAGTCTTCTTTGGTCTCCAGTAGTAAAGTTAGGTCCTAATGAATACGAGACGACCACAAGGTATGAGAGGATCCTGGTCGTAAATTCCCCTTCATTACATAGATTACACGTCGGGACAGGAAATTAGGTCCGACCACAAGATAGAAATAACCGATAAAGTTCCATTTAGTATATTAGTGAAAAGAGGTAAAAAGAAAGAAACACCCCTCCTTTACCCATTATGAAAATTACGAAAGAAGAGTTTCCTCAACGAGCATAAGGAAGACTGAACGGGGCAATCACGACCGAACAGAAAGTCTACAATCATCTACCAATTGACGGTAGTAACAACCATAGACAAAAGAATAGTAACTTCGTCTGGTTTCGTAATATCGAATTATAAAAGTTGTATAAATTAGTCCTATGTACTAGTCTTTGAGAGAGTTGAGTAAGTGAAAGATCTCAGGTGAAGACTTTGTGGACAAATCTTACCAGATACACATCGACCGTTGATCGGTTAAATATCCGTTTATGTGTGAAATGTCATTCACTCAATGTGGATGTAAGACTCCTCGTTCTTCCAAAAAATGGAAAGGGTAAGAAGAGATTCAGGGGTTCGATACGGGACCGATAACGGAATACTGGACGGAACACTTTACATTTACCCGAAACTCTTTATACCTAGAATACCTTTTAAAATTGATCTAACTTAAACTTGTAGTAACCAACCGACAGTTATGAAAACAAAGAAGTAGACACTTATGACCGTCGATGTTTCACCTGTTGAACAGTAATTTATCAACCTTTAACTTTATAAGAAGGATATATTTTTATCGGTAAAAATTTATTTTAATTGATTAGAAATAAAATATTAACTCCGCCGAGAAAAATCGTACAACTTGACGTCCACAGTTGTTTCGTCGTCCAAATCTTGATTTATCATAAAGGAGTAAAGGAGGATACAAACTGGTGATATGGTTGATCTTACGATGTTTTGAGATTAACGACCCGAAGGTACCAATCCCGACTACACGGTCGTATCTTGTTTGACCCAATGCAACTAAGTCCTCATATCTAAAGTGAGTCTCCTGAGACGACCCTCAGTGGTGTATTACTTCATCAAGACCATCAATTTTCGTAGGAAGAGATTCATTACCGACCAAACACAGACTCAAACCTCTGTAAGTGATCACCGAGGATCACTGACGTACCACGTGGTGTGAGCTGTGTCCCTAGACCAGTCCGAAAACGGTAACACCGTTTGCGTACGAGATCCTGTTCCACTCAACCCTTTAAATACTCCGATATAAAGATTTGGTTGACTAATGACTAAGAACGGCGATCCAACAACAATTAGAACAGGAGTCACACTGTTCCGTTCAGGACACGTACCACAACCGGGCTTATTGTGGTGTTGGTGGTTACCTTTTTATCGAACGACTATCTTGTTAATTGTCTCAGACAGGATGTACGAGTGTGATATGGAACCGAAAGCGACAGTTCACTATATAACTTAAAATAAACTAGTAAGTATCTTATATGAGTGGAGTCCCATCTGGCTCTCTATAAATTATCGAAACACTTATTAGATACTGGGTCTTCTAGTTGAGTTTCATCACATTCTATCTCGTGTTCGAAATCTTTGTCTTGTGGAGTTAAACATAGTATGTAGTGGTAGCATGGTACATTAGAATCCTTTCAGTTGGAGAAACACTGATACATAAGAGTAGACATTTTACCCTTATTATCAACAATTATAGAGTAACATAACAAAACTTCCTCTTTAATCAATTTTAAATTTCGTAAAATACAGACTTTGTATATTACTTAGAAAATTTTACGATCGATAGTATTGGAGTGATTTAGTTTATACAATAAAATTCCTTACCCTTCCCTAGATACTTTAAGGGGAGTAGTTCGAAATGTGCTGTAAAGACTTTTCGATCACAATGTGATAGTGGGCAAAAAGGGATATCCAGAATTGTCCATGGACCTTTGCACTGTGAAATGAGTCACAATGAAGTAAGATCGGGACAAGGTCTAGAGTCCAAGGTACGAAAAACCAAGTCCTAAAGTTGTATATTACAAGAAGAGGGGTTTTTTCAAATAGAGGTTTTCCATATTCAAAATTCTTTTCTTTTTTTTATGAATTTTTAGATGAAATATGTCTACTATCAACATATATATTAATTTGGTTTGATGTCTTTTTAAAAATCTTATTTATTCACGTGAAAATCCCTCTAATCATCTATTAAACAACGAATATAACCAAGGTTGATCTTTTATTTTAACTTTCTCTGTTGAATGATATTGTAGTTGTTTAGTCTATAGATGTATATTTAGATGATTTTTGTGTATGTTGGATATCTCTAACTCTCTAAAATTTCTGACTCTAAAATTTTCTAGATTATGTACATAAATATATACTACAAGTACCAGACACCCTGCGTAATTATTATAGTTGTTCGACAGTGAAGAGAGACGACCATGTGTCCTTAGTCCGACGTTATGTCTGGACGGTTTCCGATCAAAGGACAGTGGACGGAGAAGTCGTACAAATTAAAAAGGACAACGACTTAAGAAGGTGGTAATGGAACCATCGTGGAACATCGTTCTCAAACAATCTATTGGGAGGTAGAGGGGTCGTTTTCTGGTTCGCGAAGAATTGTTTCGTTCAGACAAATGTACGAGGGTCACTGGACACTGTTTTCATTATGTACGATGAAGTTTTTTTTTTTTTTCGATTAAAAGATAATTAAGGGTTGGAGTGCTGGGTTGAGATGTTCTGGATCTGTAAGTGTTTCGACTTGGCAATTTAGATACTTGTCGGGACGGGTATAGTGTCTCTTATTATTTACCTTAGACTTCACCCTAGTGATTTAAGGTCTCCCTTGGGCTCCTTAGGATCCAGTCCTAGGTTTGTTCTCACATTCTGATGTGTAAAAATTCGACACGATTTTAAGTACGAAATCGGTCAGGAAATTTCGTTCGTTATTTGTGTCGAAGTGGACGGAAGTCATTTGGGTACCCTGACTAAAGAAGACGAAGGAACGCGAACAAGATTAACGAGACCAACGACCGAAAAGTGGGTGACTAACAAGTGGAGGTCTAAGTGAAAGGTCGAAAGGAAACGGTGTCAAAGATGGGACCGAGACGATAAAGGGAGACAGCACCTCCTGTTTTAAGAGACGACAGAGACTACGATCGTTTTAGATGGACCCGGTGGATCAGGGAGTTTAGTATTTTAGTGCTATCTACCCTTTCCCCTGTATTGGATCTTGTTTATGTCTTCTGTCTTTGTTTTTCTGTATGTTAAAATAAAGTCTTTCAATTTGAGATATAATCCCTTTCGAACTTTTTTAATAGTTGTTAATGGTGTCTCACAGACCTCGTAACAAGTCTCTGTCTTTTTCGTCCGTGTCTATTAGTGTGACGATCCTTCGTCCCTCTTTCTCTACTGTTCTCCTTTCGTTTTGAGGAGGAGGAAAAGGGAGTTCCTCTTATTAGAGGTTTGACGTTTTTCTGTCGTTTGTACAAATTCTCCTTTAACTTTGAGTCCTCTCGACTCTTCCATCACTCTCTTGGGGCTCTCTGGGATTCACCTAAAAAAACAGAGATCTGATTCTACTTACAGTAGAGTTTGTGACTCTTTTGGTCGTCACACTAACGGGTTTGTGACGGTCACTACAAATTCTTTATATCCCCCTTTTTTCTGAGTCCTTTACGGTCCTCAGGTTGTTCTGACTTATACTTGGTGTAAGACTTGTCTTTATTTCTGTGAACGAGACGTTTGATGTCTAATCTATCGATCTACGGATTGGTGAATGTGAAGATATTGGTCTAGTAAACTTAACACGGAGTATGTCATTATTAAAGATGGTATATTAATTGTGTAAAGTAGTAGTGTCGTAAGACAATAACTTTTTTTTCATAATGAGGGCTAAAAACAACAACAACTGTTTATACCTTTAACTCTAAATCCTCTCAGACTTTATAAATCTTCTACTACTGTATTATGATGGACGGTTTTGAAAAAATAATACTGAGAGACTATGTGAAGTTCAAGATAAAACTGTGACCTTACGACAATATTTAGTACAAAAAGTTAACGTAGATTTCTCTCAACTAATTTCTAGTTTAGTTATCAACTCCACAAAGTCTAAACTATCGTGTGTTGTAAAATATATAAGACATACGTTTTCTATATATAACTTTCCGTTCAAACACGTTTTAGACTG
Source organism: Capra ibex (assembly GCA_006410555.1). Taxonomy (NCBI): domain Eukaryota; kingdom Metazoa; phylum Chordata; class Mammalia; order Artiodactyla; family Bovidae; genus Capra; species Capra ibex. Next base: position 27,877,085 of record SJYO01040405.1, read on the forward strand.
AATTTTGATGAGTGATGACGACGACGAGTCAGTGAAGTCAACGTAGACTGAGAAACAATGGGATACCAGACATCGGGTGGTCCGAGGAGACAGGTACCCTAAGAGGTCCGTTCTTATGACGTCACCCAACGGTAAAGGAGGAGGTCCCCTAGAAAGACTGGGTCCCTAACTTGGGTTCAGAGGATGCCGAGGACGTAATACGTCCACTTAGAAATGATGACTTGGTGACCCCTTCGTGGACATTTGTTGAGTACTAGAAGGACGTTTACTTTTTCCTTTTCTTTATTAGTTTGTTTTTGGACCTATTTACCGTTCAATCATGTATTTTCCAATAATGATACGTACATTTACGTTTAATTTTGTTTTTATAACCTACCTGTTACTAATCTTTCTAAATGTTAAGTGGAACGATCATTTCTCCATTTCTTTACTCTTCAATAATATGACCTTCACTAATGCACCTTAACAAGTGTGAAAGATCACCCTTTAGACCATTACATAAGATTTTGGAATTAAAGATATATTAAATTAAGTAAAGGCCTTGATCAGTTGAAGACTTTGAAATGAATAGTCCGATGACATCTTTGTGTCAACAAATAGGGACGTACGTACCAAGCACAACGAATATTACCTTTTTTAAACCTTTGTCGAATTGTGAGTTACTCGTTATTTATTCATTGTTGTATGTGTATTTCACCTTATGGCACGTATGTGAGTTTTCGTCCTTATAAATAATGTGAATTTTTGTTTACATATATTACCCATACGATTAAATTTTTCGTATAATATACTGTTATGTATTCTTATACTCCTAATTTTAGGACCTTTCCATTTCCTACTTAACAATTACTACCAATGTGTACCCTTGTCTTAAAATTCTCTGACAAACCAACGTGACTGTCAGAAAACTTTACAAAATTTGGTGTCAGAAACAAAATTCACTATGATGGTAAAGTTTGGTTCTCATTACACTGATGGATCATAAATTTCTAAGACATGAACCAAGAAAAGGATTTATTGGGAACGTCAAGTCAAGTCAAGTCAAATTAACAAGTCAGTACAGGCTGAGAAACGCTGGGGTACTTAGCGTCGTGCGGTCCGGAGGGACAGGTAGTGGTTGAGGACCTCAAATGTGTCTGAGTGTAGGTCGTTCAGACACTACAGTAGGTCGTTAGAGTAAGAGACAGCAGGGGAAGAGGAGGACTGGAGTTATGGAGGGTCGTAGTCTCAGAAGAGGTTACTCAGTTGAGAAGTGTACTCCACCAGTTTCATGACCTCAAAGTCGAAATCGTAGTAAGGAAGGTTTCTTTAGGGTCCTGACTAGAGGAAGTCTTACCTGACCAACCTAGAGGAACGTCAGGTTCCCTGAGAGTTCTCAGAAGAGGTTGTTGTGTCAAGTTTTCGTAGTTAGGAAGTCGCGAGTAGAAAGAAGTGTCAGGTTGAGAGTGTAGGTGTGTACTGGTGACCTTTTTGGTATTGGAATTGATCTACCTAGAAACAACCGTTTCGTTACAGAGACGAAAAGTTATTCAATAGATCCAACCAGTATTGAAAAGAAGGTTCCTCATTCTTAGAAAATTAAAGTACCGACGTTATTGGTACACTTCACTAAAACCTCGGGGGGTTTTATTTCAAACTGTGACAAAGGTGACAAAGGGGTAGATAAAGGGTACTTCACTACCTTGGCCTACGGTACTAGAAGCAAGAGACTTACAACTCGAAATTCGGTTTAAAAAGTGGGAGGAGAAAGTGAAAGTAGTTCTCCTAGGAATCAAGAAGAAGTAAAAGACGCTATTCCCACCATAGTGGACGTATAGACTCCAATAACTATAAAGAGGGTCGTTAGAACTAAGGTCGAACACGAAGAAGGTCGGGTCGCAAAGAGTACTACATGAGACGTATCTTCAATTTATTCGTCCCACTGTTATATGTCGGAACTGCATAAGGAAAAGGATAAACCTTGGTCAGACAACAACGTACAGGTCAAGATTGACAACGAAGAACTGGACGTATGTTTAAAGAATTCTCGGTCCAGTCCACCAGACCATAAGGGTAGAGAAAGTCTTAAAAGGTGTCAAATAACACTAGATGTGTCAGTTTCCGAAACCGTATCGGTTATTTCGTCTTCATCTACAAAAAGACCTTGAGAGAACGAAAAAGGTACTAGGTCGTCTACAACCTTTAAACTAGAGACCAAGGAGACGGAAAAGATTTTGGTCGAACTTGTAGACCTTCAAGTGTCAAGTGCATAACGATTTCGGACCGAACCTCTTAAAACTCGTAATGAAATGATCACACACTCTACTCACGTTGACACGACATTAAACTCGTAAGAAACCGTAACGGAAAGAAACCCTGACGTTACTTTTGACTGGAAAAGGACAGAACACTGGTGACGACTCAAAAGGTTTAAACGACCGTATACCTCACATCGTTAAAGTGTCGTAGTAGAAAGTCCTAAACTTTATCGAGTTGACCTTACGGTAGTGGAGGTGATCGAAACAAACATCACTGTGAAAGATTCCGGGTGAACCGAAGTGTCAGGTCCTACAGACCGAGATCTACTCACTAGTGTGGTAGCACTAATAGAACCAGTACTTCTAGAAAAAACATATCAAGAAGATACATAAGAACGGTGGAGAAGAAGTATAGAAGACGAAGACAATCCAGGTCTGGTAAAGACAGGAAATAGCTCGGGTAGAAACGTACTTTACAAGGGAACCATAGAGATTAAAAGAACTTCTCTAGAGATCAGAAAGGGTAAGACAACAAAAGGAGATAAAGAAACGTAACTAGCGACTCCTTCCGAAAGAATAGAGAAGAACGATAAGAAACCTTGAGACGTAAGTCTACGAATATAAAAAGGAAAAGAGGAAACCAAAAACGAAGAGAAGAAAAGTGTCGATAAACATTCCGGAGGGGTCTGTCGGTAAAACGAAAAAACGTAAAGAAAAGGTACCCCTACTAGAACTAGGGACAGAGGACATATTACAGTGTTTGGAGTCAGGTATCAAGTAGTCCGTGAGATAGATAGTCTAGATCCGGGAATTTAGATAAAGAGTGAAGGTGACATATTAGTATTCCCTAAACTAAATCCAGTATGGACTTACCAGATC
>SJYO01040405.1:27881281-27992790 GCA_006410555.1 Capra ibex
AAATTAAAGTACCGACGTTAGTGGTACACGTCACTAAAACCTCGGGGGGTTTTATTTCAGACTGTGACAAAGGTGACAAAGGGGTAGTTAAAGGGTACTTCACTACCTTGGCCTACGGTACTAGAAGCAAGAGACTTACAACTCGAAATTCGGTTGAAAAAGTGAGAGGAGAAAGTGAAAGTAGTTCTCCTAGGAATCAAGAAGAAGTAAAAGACGGTATTCCCACCATAGTGGACGTATAGACTCCAATAACTATAAAGAGGGTCGTTAGAACTAAGGTCGAACACGAAGAAGGTCGGGTCGCAAAGAGTACTACATGAGACGTATCTTCAATTTATTCGTCCCACTGTTATATGTCGGAACTTAATGAGGAAAAGGATAAACCTTGGTCAGACAACAACGTACAGGTCAAGATTGACAACGAAGAACTGGACGTATGTTTAAAGAGTTCTCGGTCCAGTCCACCAGACCATAAGGGTAGAGAAAGTCTTAAAAGGTGTCAAATAACACTAGGTGTGTCAGTTTCCGAAACCGTATCGGTTATTTCGTCTTCATCTACAAAAAGACCTTGAGAGAACGAAAAAGGTACTAGGTCGTCTACAACCTTTAAACTAGAGACCAAGGAGACGGAAAAGATTTTGGTCGAACTTGTAGACCTTCAAGTGTCAAGTGCATAACGATTTCGGACCGAACCTCTTAAAACTCGTAATGAAATGATCACACACTCTACTCACGTTGACACGACATTAAACTCGTAAGAAACCGTAACGGAAAGAAACCCTGACGTTACTTTTGACTGGAAAAGGACAGAACACTGGTGACGACTCAAAAGGTTTAAACGACCGTATACCTCACATCGTTAAAGTGTCGTAGTAGAAAGTCCTAAACTTTATCGAGTTGACCTTACGGTAGTGGAGGTGATCGAAACAAACATCACTGTGAAAGATTCCGGGTGAACCGAAGTGTCAGGTCCTACAGACCGAGATCTACTCACTAGTGTGGTAGCACTAATAGAACCAGTACTTCTAGAAAAAACATGTCAAGAAGATACATAAGAACGGTGGAGAAGAAGTATAGAAGACGAAGACAATCCAGGTCTGGTAAAGACAGGAAATAGCTCGGGTAGAAACGTACTTTACAAGGGAACCATAGAGATTAAAAGAACTTCTCTAGAGATCAGAAAGGGTAAGACAACAAAAGGAGATAAAGAAACGTAACTAGCGACTCCTTCCAAAAGAATAGAGAAGAACGATAAGAAACCTTGAGACGTAAGTCTACGAATATAAAAAGGAAAAGAGGAAACCAAAAACGAAGAGAAGAAAAGTGTCGATAAACATTCCGGAGGGGTCTGTCGGTAAAACGAAAAAACGTAAAGAAAAGGTACCCCTACTAGAACTAGGGACAGAGGACATATTACAGTGTTTGGAGTCAGGTATCAAGTAGTCCGTGAGATAGATAGTCTAGATCCGGGAATTTAGATAAAGAGTGAAGGTGACATATTAGTATTCCCTAAACTAAATCCAGTATGGACTTACCAGATCACCAAAAGAGATGAAAGAAGTTAAACTCAGACTTAAACCATTATTCCACAAGTACTAGACTCAGTGTCAGACGAGGACCAGAACAAAAACAACTGAGATATCTCGAAGAGGTAGAAACCGACGTTTCTTATATTAGTTAGACTAAAACCACAACTGGTAGACCACTACAGGTACACATCTCAGAAGAGAACACACCAACCTTCTCCCACAAACGATACTGGTCACGTAAAAGAACCCTGTTAAGATAATCGGAAACGGGACGAAAAAAGACATAAGGTCCCGGTTTAAAAGGACAATGAGGTCCACAAAGAACTGAAGGATGAAAACGTAAGGTCAGGGGATATTACTTTTCGTCTAAAAACCCCCACAATCAAGATTTTCCAGAACATCCAGAAGTGTCTTGGTAAGTTGAAGTCGAAGAAGTCGTAATGATCAACCCCGTATCTGAACCTAATGACACTATGACTTAATGAGACTGTCTTACACAAAGTGACTCTTCCCTTACCGTTTGGTGAAGTCGTAAGAGCGGAACTCTTGGGGTACTTGTCATACTTTTCCGTTTTACTATCCTATGGCTTTCTCCTTAAGGTGTCCAGTCATCCACGGGTTATACGATGACCTCTAGTCACCTCTTTATTGAGGTCTTTCTTACTTCCCTACCTCGGTTTCGTTTTTGTTATGCGTCAACACCTACACTGACCACTATCTTCGTTCTAGACTATGACATTTCTCGTTATAACGTATCCTTGGACGTTACAGTCCAGGTACTTTGTTCCGTTTAACCTTCACCAGTTTGTTCTCTACCGTTCTCACTTACAGTTGTAAGATCCTTAGTCACTAGATTTTACCTGACCTTACCCACTTAAATTGAGTCTACTGGTAATATAGATGATGACACCCGTCCCTAGGGAGTCTTCTTTACCTCATCGGTAGTACCAGTTGTTTTCTCAGGCTTTACGTCATAAACCTACGTTAAAGTTTTTGCTGTCTTACTAGAGACAAGCAAAGGTTTCGTTTGGTAAGTTATATTGGCATTATTGGAAAATTAGAATCGAATTTTTCAGTGTGTTTTACAATAGTTAAAAAAGAAATAGATTTTAGGTTTCCCGGTTAAATGTCTATTCTTTTAGTTTAACATTTCTAATAAAGTTCAACCTCCTATTATATTTTAAAAATTTTCTATTATTTACGTAATTAAATACTCCATTAATACTTTCTTCAATTCTCACCCTCTGACATGGTAGGAGTGGACTAAATGGGATTTATAAAAGTAATCACTAATCAATTTATATTCGTTTATCCTACTAAATGGACGACTTAACTTTAAAAGATTAATTCACATTCTGATAATTTCTCTTTTTTTTAACAAAGCTAGATCCCTACATTTAGTGTAGAATTTTATACGTGACGACTCGTACGTCCGAAGGGTCCACCGAGTCACCATTTCTTTGGCGGACGGTCACGCCCTCTCTACCCAAGTTAGGGACCCAGTCCTTCTAGGGGAACTCCTCCTTTACCGTTGGGTGAGGTCATAAGAACGAACCTCTTAAGGTACCTGTCTCCTCGGACCGCCCGACATCAGGTACCCCAGTGTTTCTCAGCCTGTGCTGACTCGTTGACTTTTGTATATGTGTGTGTACGGCTCGTATGTGTCTTCGTGACACCTCTGTCTCTGACAAAAAGAAGGGCCACATACGGAGTTAATTGTTGACACTGTTTAAAAACTATGTTTTATCCGTAATTCATCCATAAAACAACTTACCTGTTTAGTCTTCGTCGTTTACACGTCTTATGGTGGAAACTTCTCCTTTAAAGTGGTCAATTTGACACCGCCTCAGTGTTTTGTATTTTTGGTACACCGTACTCTTCACGAAGTCCTGATTTTGCCGAGGTCAAAGGTAGTTTTTCCCGTTTCTCACTACCTGTGTGTCACTGACAGGTAGAAGTTTCTAGATTTCTTTAGGGAAGGTGGACGGTATTTAAAAGTGTCCGGATATTGACGTAATCGTGTTTGTGAGTGTTTCCGTGTGTCCGTGTACGCGTGTGTCGTGTTGTCCGTAGAAAATGACTCACTATAAATGTTGAAACGAATTTAATCAAAATCTCTGATTTAACGGTACTACACGATCGAGACTATAATCTTGTAAAAGTAATTAGTCTCTTAATAAGTAGTAGACTTAATTTTTTGACGTATATAGTTAAGGTGAGATCCAACTCAGATAACAAAACTCGTTGATATCTTTTAATACCCAAATACAGAACGGACCCTTGGAGTATTCAGTCTTGATGTTATGTGAATTCCATAAAACTCCCGAAAGTTCATTCTGTATACTTCGATAATGAGTAGTGTCAGACACTTCGTCGACACGATGCCGTAAATTACCATTAAAACATTTATAAAGTTTAAACATAAAAATACTTCTAAGTAATTTTTGTTACGATACAGTGTGTGTGTGTGTGTGTGGGATGTTGATATATGAATGAGGTCCCAAAGAAACTCCCCCCGTACTCCTCTTTACTGTAAGTGTACCTCGACGTCTCTTGCTGTGTCATTTCCTGTGATTCGACGATAGTCAAGTCAAAGAAGAGTCCAACATAAAAATTACTAAAGATTATGGGGATACTTAATAAAAGTAGGTCGTTCGGTTAAACAAAATAAAATTATCACAAACCAAAGAAAAGTAGGAAAAATTTAGTGGGTTAAATTTAAATACTTTTGGACAACGACCTCTCGTCCTCAGATCCACAACCCCTATAATCCTACGAACAGGACCAACAGTGGGTCGACGAGTCCTTCCGACACTGGAACTCGTCTCGTGTACGGGAGACGACGAGTCAGGGAGTAGTTATTTTGTTCCGGTAACCTGCCCACCTAGCGATTCCGGAAAGGTCGTGTAAGAGGCAGACACGGACAAATTTGTTCTTTATTAAATCCTAAACTAACTGTTGGATCCAACTGTAATACCTGATTCCTGTACTTTTTGTAAAATTTCGGAGAGGACACTTCAACATATAGAGTCTATCTCAAGGGGTCTGTGGTCAAGACTCAGTTCCTGAGAACGTTTTCACTAAACAATCTTTTTGATTATCCGTTCACTCCTTGATCATGTTCCTTCCCTACCTACCTTCAGTTCGTTCTCACATCTTGATTCTTTTTGTTGCGTCCCGTATCATTGAAACCGCGTTAAGGTACACCCTTGTAGTCTTTGTTTCCTCTAACACCAGAATTAACGCCTACTTTGAGTAATCTGGAGCCAATTCCCTAGTCTGAGGTCTCTCAACACTTGGGGTCTGTAAGTCCGGGACTCGTAGAGATGATCGGACTCCCGTTGGAAGTATCTTTCTCTGTCATAAACCGAAGACCCTTACTTACTTTAGTCCCTTGACTTTTAGGTGGTTTTTCCGTTCCCCTAGGTTTTTCCGTAGTCATCTCCAATGTTTCCGGTTGTCCCAGTCGGAGCTAGTGGTCAGGAAGGTTCTCTGTTTGTTACCCCGAAGGGACCACTAAGTCACCAAGTCCAGTCAGTGAGTCAGAACACGTTGAGAAACACTGGAACACCTGACATCCTACGGTCTGAAGGGACTGTTAGTGGTTGAGGACCTCGAACGACATTGAGTGCAGGTTACTCAGCCACTACGGTAGATTGGTAGAGTAGGAGACAACAGGGGAAGAGGAAGACGGAAGTCAGAAAGGGTCGTAGTCCCAGAAAAGGTTACCCAGTCAAGAAGCGTAGTCCACCGGTTTCATGTCTCACGTAGTGTTGATGACTCGAGTGAGTCGTGTTGATTTCTCAGATACGAGACGTTGTTTTCTAGGGTGTACTACGTTCCTTCTAAGGTACACGATGTTGATTCTGGGTTGTGTCGGTTTTTTACTTTTTCTGTTCGTTACTTTGGTAGAATGGAAAAAGGGGGTTTGTACTGTGAATAATGTATGAGTCGTTTTCATCAACACGTGTACATCTACGGACTTTTTAATATGTCCTCTTCTATTTTCTCTATCCCAGAGATCTGAGTACCTGAGATATCGAGATATCACTTTACCTCCTCTGTCTAAGGTTAATACAACAATAAGTCAACGATTCAGTACAGTTGAGAAACACTGACGGACCTGACGTCGTTTGGTCCGGAGGGATAGAAAATGATAGAGGGTCTCAAACGAGTCTAAGTACGGGTAACTCAACCACTACGATAGATTGGTAGAGCAAAAGACAAATGGAGGACGGAAGTTAGGAAGGGTCGTAGTCCCTGAAAAGGTTACTCAGTTGAAAAGTGTATTCACCAGTTTTATGACCTCGAAGTCGAAGTCATAGTCAGAAAAATCACTTATAAGTCCTGACTAAAGGACATCCTAACTGACTACTAAACTAGAGGAACGTGAGGTTCCCTGAGAGTTCTCAGAATAGGTCGTGGTGTCAAACTTTCGTAGTTAAGAAACCGTGAGTCGAAAGAAATATCAAGTTGAGAGTGTAGGTATGTGCTGATGACCTTTTTGGTATCGAAACCGGTATGTATGGAAACGACCGTATCGTCACAGAGACGAAAAATTGTGTGTCAGATCCAAACAGTATCGAAAAGAAGGTTCCTAGTTGACAGAAAATTAAAGTACCGACGTCAATGGTAGACGTCACTAAAACCTTGGCTTCCTTTATCAGACAGTGACAAAGTTAAAAAGGGACAGATAAACGGTACTTCACTATTTAGTATCATTAAGATACTCCATGGAACTACTCCATGTCACACTCTTACTTTTCAGCCCAAGTAATGTTTTATTTCAGATTTTTCAGAATACACTCTATCACTGTAAATTCGACTCTTGACTTTCTACCCGTGTTTGTCACTATATTTCTTACCTCCCACCTCTATCCCTCTTATAAGTCTGTCTTTCCGGTGCTCAGTTCTTACACTATAGTATTTCTCGAAATGTACCAAGTTTTTAGACTTTGTTCCGGTTACACCGACTTCTCGACACTCGTTCTACCTCTTCCTACTTAAAGTTCTCTATTTATTCTCATTTCGGAGACTATGGTACACTTACACAAACGTAAAATAAGATTCACGGTATCCTTTGACATGAAGAGTCCACCGTGTCACCATTTCTTAGACGGACGGTTACGTCCTCTGTGTCCTCTACACCCAAACTAGGCACCCAGTCCTTCTAAGGGACCTCTTCCTTTACCGTTGGCTGAGGTCATAGGAACGGACCTCTTAGAATACCTCTCTCCTCACACAACCCAGCATCAGGTACTCAGTCTGTGTTGACTCGTGTATGAGTGTCACCCTTTGGTGAATTCGAATCCTATCTGTCCTAATTTACCCTTTGGTAAAATTTGTCTTCTGTAGAATTTGTATTCTTTGTAGAATTTTTATTGTGACTCAAGACACATCTCCTACTTAAACTTTCCTTCGTTCCTATCCTTACCCTTATGTACAATGCTCAAATAATACCATAACAATAACTAATCAACAACACTGGGGTACCTGACATCGAACGGTCCGAGGAGACAGGTACCCTAAAAGATCCGTTCTTATGACCTGACCTAACGGTAAAGGATAAGGTAGTTTGGGTGTAGGAGACACAGAGGACGTAATGTCCCCCTAAGAAATGACGAGTCGGTAGTCCCTTCAGGATAATACCATAAAGACGACGACGATTCAGTGAAGTCAGCACAGGCTGAGACACGCTGGGGTATCTACCGTCGGGTGGTCCGAGGGGGTAGGGACCCTAAGAGGTCCGTTCTTGTGACCTCACCCAACGGTAAAGGAAGAGGTCACGCGCTTTCACTTTTCAGTTTCACTTCAGCGAGTCAGCACAGGTTGGGAGTCGTTGGGGTGCCTGACGTCGGATGGTGCGAAGAGGTAGGTACCCTAAAAGGCCCGTTCTCATGACCTCACCCCACATTAACGGAAGAGGCTAATACCATAATCCAAAGTACTTTCTCCTATCATTCGACTTAATCTTACTGTCATTTTTATACTTTTTATTTAAAGAAGGACACTTAGGTTTATTTTTAAGGTTCTTGAGGAAGTTCGATTGATATTCCTATTTTTTTTAACTACTCTTATGAACTAGTAATTATACTCTTCTGTCTCCACCGAAAAGTATAAGGTCTGTGTTAGAATNACCATAACAATAACTAATCAACAACACTGGGGTACCTGACATCGAACGGTCCGAGGAGACAGGTACCCTAAAAGATCCGTTCTTATGACCTGACCCAACGGTAAAGGATAAGGTAGTTTGGGTGTAGGAGACACAGAGGACGTAATGTCCCCCTAAGAAATGACGAGTCGGTAGTCCCTTCAGGATAATACCATAAAGACGACGACGATTCAGTGAAGTCAGCACAGGCTGAGACACGCTGGGGTATCTACCGTCGGGTGGTCCGAGGGGGTAGGGACCCTAAGAGGTCCGTTCTTGTGACCTCACCCAACGGTAAAGGAAGAGGTTACGCGCTTTCACTTTTCACTTTCACTTCAGCGAGTCAGCACAGGTTGGGAGTCGTTGGGGTGCCTGACGTCGGATGGTGCGAAGAGGTAGGTACCCTAAAAGGTCCGTTCTCATGACCTCACCCCACAGTAACGGAAGAGGCTAATACCATAATCCAAAGTACTTTCTCCTGTCATTCAACTTAATCTTACTGTCATTTTTATACTTTTTATTTAAAGAAGGACACTTAGGTTTATTTTTAAGGTTCTTGAGGAAGTTCGATTGATATTCCTATTTTTTTTAACTACTCTTATGAACTAGTAATCATACTCTTCTGTCTCCACCGAAAAGTATAAGGTCTGTGTTAGAATCGGAAAAATGCCAGCCTCAGTGTCCTCTTTCCTTCGCCTTTATTCTCAACCGGTACCGATAAGGTCCTCCTTTCGGGACCCGGTTAAGTGCGAATTAGGATCTCTCCGTTCTTCTTTTCTCTTGTCATGGACTCTGTCATCTTTTAATACATTGAATAAGGGGTTCGGTTTTTTTTTTAATTTATGATACCTTATAAAATAATTATATCAATTTAATGTAATTTTCCCTCCTCCCTCAGTATGGTGAGAGTGCCATACTGAAATGTACTCAAGGATGATCTTTTAGTTAAGGGAGAGTAAATACAAACACACATATGTACACCCTCCCACTCCCAACACCATCTTTTTCATATATATATTAACTTCTTAAGACGTATGCGAAATAGGAAATTAACCTTACTATGTGTTATTTTTGTTAGTACCTTAAGATAGGAACTTCCTGTTTCTTAGCTGAGGAATTGATCTGACCCTTCTATGTCCTTCTGTTGTTTTTACCCTTTTAGTACATGATTTAGGTACCAAAGAATCCCTTCATCTTCACAATGTTCGACTAACTTTACATCCTAAACTTTCTCCGTATGTGTTCTCTACCCTTTATTCTTATCGAATCCGTGTTCTTCTGAATGTACTGTTCGATTCCCTCAACTGTCACTGTACTGTCAGACCACTAAGTGACTTCTTCCAAGTCGTGACTTTTTCGTACTGGTATAACGTATAATCTGGTATAACGTTTATCCTGGTAAACGTAGAATCTTCTTAGTACGACCCTCTTCACAGTTTTGATCTATATTTCACATTGACGAATCCTCCGAGAAGATCATTAGACCCGTTCTCTTCTGTCTTGGATCTTCTTTCCTCATCGTCGTTTGTACCTTCTTTTTCTTGTCTGAGATTTCTTCAAATTCGTTCACTTTAGTTACGATGAACTACTGACTAGTAGTGTCGCTCATTCCCCTTTTTCATCTGTTCTCTAGTTCCCTCTTTTGGGTTCCAGACTGAGTTTGTTGGATTTCCTCCCACTGTTAAAAAAACTCTCTCTTCCTTTTATCCTTATTCTTTTTATTCATTCTACTTTCAACTCTCATTCTTCTAGATCCTTTCTGTACTTTTACCCAAACGGAACTTTTTCTAGACATCCTATAAACCTATCTCTTCTTTTGGATCGTTTAACAACCTGTATATTGGAACCTTTCTTTTCTCTAGAGACGTCATGTAGAACTTTGAACGTGTATCACTAAACTCGGTTATTTAATTTAATCTGGTGAGTCCTCTACGGAGTCTTCATATTTTTGACTCGGTATCCCTTGTAGGTTCACTTTATACTTAACTCCTTATTATCAAGAAAAGTTAAGTCAAGTTAAGTCAACGAGTCAGTACAGGTTGAGAAACACTGGGGTACTTGGTGTCGTGCGGTCCGGAGGGAGAGGTAGTGGTTGAGGATCTCAGGTGGGTTTGGGTACAGGTAACTCAGCCACTACGGTAGGTTGGTAGAGTAGGAGACAACAGGGGAAGAGGAGGACGGGAATTAGAAAGGGTCGTAGTCCAAGAAAAGGTTACTCAGTCGAGAAGTGTAGTCCATCGGTTTCATAACCTCAAAGTCGAAGTTGTAGTCTGGATGGTTACTTGTGGGTCCTGACTAGAGGAAATCCTACCCGACCAACCTAGAGGAACGTCAGGTTCCCTGAGAGTTCTCAGAAGAGGTTGTGGTGTCAAGTTTTCGTAGTTAAGAAGTCACGAGTCGAAAGAAATATCAGGTTGAGAGTGTAGGTATGATCTATGGTCCTTTTTAGATACTTCATCCTCCTCTCGGTACTTTCTCTTCACAATCCCTTAGTTACTTCCTTTTTCCTAACTCCTCCCTTACCAGTCACTTAGGTTTACGATGTCTCCTTAGTTTGACTATTCCTAAGGGGTAAACTACAAATCGTTAAACCGTCTCTCGTCCTACTACTCCACCCCCCTCTCGAGTCTGAAGTCTTCATCCCAGTAACTTATCCGTCACACCTTCACTTTTTGTCCTCCCTTCTATTAAAAATTTCTTTGATCTTTGAACCGAGACTTCATTTTTCTTTCTCCTACAATCTGAGTCAAAGAACTTGTATCCAAAATGACACAACCAGACGCAACCAGTGGAATACATTAGAATTTTACGACAATTTCGGTCTGTTTTTGATGTCCACAAGACGGTACGTACAGGTTATTGATTTCATTGACCTACAAACCTTCCTGACAAAACTAAGGAAAAACAAACAAAAATCAACAAACGATTTAACCTTCTTTGTATTTATATGTAAGTAAGACTTCCCTTTCCTCCTTTCTGACTTCTATCTTCGTTTTAGTCCCTCATGACCTTACTCTGTGGTTTCCCCAGATCTCTCCTTCATTGGGTTTCGTGTCCCTTTCCTACACGGAATTGGTGTCCTCCTTGGGCATTAGGGGAATTGTCGTCTCTCTGTTCTTTTACCATCTTAACACTTTTTAGTATAAGAGTTTACGACACTTCCACAATGGGTAAACGAGTTATAAAAGTTCGTGGAGGACTAACGGTCGGTGACACGTTCCATGAGTCTTATATTGTCACTCGTTTTTCTAGATCGAAGACGTGAGTTCACCGAGTCTCAAACGTCTTCGATTCTGTTTGTAATAATTATGTTGGCGTCTATACAATAGTCTGTCATTACTTATCGTTGTTCCTCTTTTGATGTGAAAAGGTTTTGTTGCGTATTTTATGGATGAGAAGTTATTCTAGTCTTTTCTGATGGGTCCCTTTCTATACTGACTCAATCGTTAATTCCTTATTCATCTCAGTTGACCTTTCCGTATTATCTTCCCTATGACCTCTCTCGAGTCACCGAGACCCCTGTCATTCCACGAGATTTTTACGACTCTCAAAAACTTGAAACCTAAGACATGTAGATTTGAGAAAATCGTTGACCAATGAAATGTCGTCCCGAAGGATCCACCGTGATTACCATTTCTTAGACGGACGATTACGTCCTCTACGTTCTCTGTGTCCAAACTAGGGACCCAGTCCTTCTAGGGGACCTCTTCCCTTGGCGTGGGGTGAGGTCATCTCCTCGTTTCACAACCTGTGTTGGCTCCTAGACTCGTAGGAACTGTCGTGTTCGCCACCGGGACTTTCAAACAGAAACGGAGGTAGAGTGTGTAAAGAGTTCTCCTGGATCCGTCCCCGTCTCCTTATTGCCTCAGAATTACCCTTTACACTCTCAACCTGACACCTCTTTCGACTCGCGGCTTCTTAACTACGAAACTTGACACCACAACCTCTTCTGAGAACTCTCAGGGAACCTGACGTTCCTCTAGGTTGGTCAGGTAAGACTTCTTCTAGTCGGGACCCTAAAGAAACCTTCCTTACTACGATTTCGACTTTGATGTCATGAAATCGGTGGAGTACGCTTCTGAACTGAGTAACCTTTTCTGAGACTACGACCCTCCCTAACCCCCGTCCTTCTCTTCCCCTACTGTCTCCTACTCTACCGACCTACCGTAGTGGCTAAGCTACCTGCACTCAAACTCACTTGAGGCCCTCAACCACTACCTGTCCCTCCGGACCTCACGACGTTAAGTACCCCAGCGTTTCTCAGTCAGTTGTGCTGACTCGCTGACTTGAC
Source organism: Capra ibex (assembly GCA_006410555.1). Classification (NCBI taxonomy): domain Eukaryota; kingdom Metazoa; phylum Chordata; class Mammalia; order Artiodactyla; family Bovidae; genus Capra; species Capra ibex. Next base: position 27,893,256 of record SJYO01040405.1, read on the forward strand.
TTGACTTACCCTTTAATTGGTCTCCTCATGGTTCTTAATTAAAGTTAACTGTGTGTGAAAGTCTCCCGACTTGATGATATTTATGGTCAGTATGTTCAAGACTATCATAATGAAAACTCTCAACAGAAGTCAATGTCGATGATTCCGTGTTCGATGAATACAACGTAATGTCAAACTTTTACGTACCTAAAACTTTCGGACTTTATGCACCTAAATTTTTAAGTGTATGTATTCAATTACATAACAAAGTGTTGCTTAAAATATAGGGACCCAAAGAGGTAACTATTTTCGTCTGTAGTGATTTATTTTTAACTAGTTCGTCGATCTCTAGACTCCCTAACAAAACTAGTCCACAGAAAAAAACTGTTTATGAAAGTCTCCACAGGTAAGAACTAAGTTTAAGGAATTAAATGAATTAGTTCACACGTAAATAAGAAGTGGATACACTAAAGCTACCTACTTCTATACAAAAGACTTCGTCTTTACGTTTAGGACCTAGACCGGGTACTTTGTCGATTAGTCCCCTTAAGGTTGTCAACTAAATAACATCGGTAACGTTTCCTCCTCTCGTCCAACGATTATTTGTCGTTAATCTGTGTACAAAATCCGGTTCACCTCTGATAATGAGTGTGATTCTCAAAAACTTGAAACTTAATAGATGTAGAATGAGTGAGTAAAACCGTCCAATAATGAAAACCTTTAATAAACATTATTACAAGTATATGTTCTCGTGAAAAGGGAAGAGAAACGGTATCCCTTAAACTCGGTTAGGTCGTGAGTATAGATTAATGGTGAATAGTGACTCAGGTTTATACTAAGATTTAGTCCGTTAAACCCTTTCTGGCGTACCAAACCCTCTATAAAAGGTTATTACTACTCGATCATTCTGAGCATAACTTAAATCCTCGGTCCGGATTTAGATTGTTGTAGTGTTCAGACGTCGTTACTTGAAAGGGTTTTCCACAATAAATCTCGGTTATAAACACGGTATAGGTAATAAGTTTTATAAAAATTAAAATTTCTTAAGTTACTTTACCTTAGAAATATGTGACAGTTTTGTCTCTATGTGTGAATGATCTTAAAGTTATACTTGATTTTGAATCTACTCCGATGGTTTATTTCGTAGTGATAGATTACTAATTTCTTTTGATCAATTTTCTTTATTGTTATCTTTCATTCTCAACAAAATTCTACCTTAATGACCGGAACTTTTGAACACTCGACAGTGACTTCTGTAAACGTACTTCTAGTTTATAGGTGAATAGTCTTTACAGTATCTTCAATGGTACGTGACAAATTTGTCAACAAATTTCATACGGGAGATCCCAATGAAAGTTATAAGTCACCGATATTTAAGATTCTTTTACTACCTACGTTTTATAATAGATTATCTCAATAAAATTTTATAGATATACAAATTTGTAAGTCCGAAGAACCGGTGTTCGTGAACCATTCGGAGATCAATTATGTCCTCCTTGATCCATACACCATCGACTGTCTACCCCTTGACCTCTTTGTTCGAACCCTTATGCCCATCTGGTTCCTTTCGATTCGTTGTTGTTGGTGTTGGTTCAAGTATGGTCTTCAGATCAGATTATTCTTGCAACGAAATCTACAGTCTCGGTAGGTAGGACGACTCGGGTCGGTAGTACCTTATAGATTTTAGTTCCGATAACGGTTAGGACAACGACTACGCATAGAGTGTCCGTATGCATTTCGAGGACGTATATTTAAGACAAGAAAAGAATAACGTAGTGGGAGAGGTCTCAAGTTTGAGTCCGACTCTGTAGTAAGACTGTTTTTTTAGCCTATGAATCTGGGATGGATGATTCCCCATCTCTCTCTTTCCTCAACATGGGGAAGTCGGTTTATCACTCCTATTCCGTAAGAACGTTTCACCCTTCCCTCGAGCTTAAGTCTATTCAGTTTTTATTTCCATACATAGATGAGGTCTCTAAAATAGTTTACAAAATTATAGGTTGTAAAACACAGAAATATTACAACCACTCAAACTAGGTGACGTCCCCCATCCCTAACACTGAAACCGTTTAAAATGAAATGGACGTTTAAAAGAATGAGCGGTAGAAGACCTTCATAAAGGATCTCTTGATCAAAAATTAATCTTATGTGATCAATTACTAGTAAGTAGTACGGGATAAGATATGAAAATAAAATAGACTTATCTTGTTTCATTAGTTAAGATTTCTTTATCTACGGAGAGGAGTTAAGTACCAAAGGTTAATTAATTTCCAAAGGACCCTTTACGGTCCTAACGAATACCGGGCAACAATTACTAGACTCCGGAGGATAAGACGATTTACAATTGACACCATACCTTTACACTACCGCAGACGTAATCTCAAGTGATTAGTTTTATTAATATGGGTGAGACGTGTAAAGTGTACAGAAGTGAATTTATCCTAGTTCATAGTAAATTATACTTGGAAAATATATTTCAATGTAGGAGTTCTCCGAGGGAAGTTTGACTTACTCGAGTCTCAGACAATGGGTCTCTCGTAAACATTTCCACATTTCCAGATAAAAAACATTACGATCGTATATACATTGACGATGTCCTAAGGGGGTTGGGACCACTGGTCTCACTGTGTGTGTTGTCTTTGGTCATAAGTCAAGTCAAGTCAACGAGTCAGCACTGGCTGAGAAACACTGGGGTACCTGACGTCGTACGGTCCGAAGGGACAGGTAGTGGTTGAGGGCCTCGAACGAGTTTAAATATAGGTATCTCAACCACTACGGTAGATTGGTAGAGTAGGAGATACCATGGGAATATATTATTCCTATTAATATATTATATTATTAAACCCTCTCGGAACAACTTTTTCATTAATTATGTTAAGTCCAGTTTAAGTCAATTGAGTAAGACCATATTATTAGTATAGAAATTGGGTTAGTGATCTTAGTCGGAAATAGGGTGTTTCTCCTATAATAATAATATTTTCCATAAAATCTTCTAACCTTCTGGTCAAAACGAGCATTAAATCTCTATAAAAAGAAACCCCGAGAGTAGAAAAGGAAACAAAAGGATGGTAGAACACAATGTTTCGTGTACGACTACTCGTGATCTTCTTAGGACTGTGGAGGGAGTGGGAGTATGATTCCCATATTGTAAATATAACACAGAAGGAGTAGTTTATCATAAGTAGTACGTTTTTCTACCTGTTTATAGTTTATTGTATTTATGATGTATAGTTTATCTCCTTTACGTCTCTTACCGTAGGTCAGGGTAGTGAAGTTACGTTTATCTATCCCCTTTTCATTTTCGTCACTGTCTAAAATCAAAGAACCTGAGGTTTTAGTAACGTTTGTTACTGACGTCGGTACTTTCATTTTCTGTGAACGAAGAAACATCTTCTCGATACTGTTTGAATCGTACAACTTTTAGTCTCTGTAGTGAAACGGTCGTTTCCAGACATCTCAGTTTCGATACCAAAAAGGTCATCAGTACATACCTACACTCTCAACCTGGTATTTCTTCCAATTTGTAACTTCTTGACTACGAAAACTTAACACCACGACCTCTTATGAAACCTCTCAGGGAACCTGACGTTCCTCTAGTTTGGTCAGTCAGGATGTCCTTTAGTTGGAACTCATAAGTAACCTTCCTGACTACGACTTCGACTTCGAGGTCATGAAACCGGTGTCTACACTTTTCAACTGACTGACCTTTTCTGGGACTACGACCCTTTCTGACTCCTGTCCTCTTCTTTCCCCACTGTCTCCTATTCTACCCGCCTGCCGTAGTGGTTGAGTTACCTGTACTCAAACTCGTTTGAGGTCCTCTATCACTTCCTGTCCCTTGGACCGTACGACGTTAGGTACCCCATCGTTTCTCAGTCTGTACTGAAACACTGGTTTGTTGTTGTTGTTTCTTAGGAACGAAAATAGAAGGTCAAAGTGGTACGAATGTTTGTCTCAGTTATTTGTATACATTCTTATTTTTACTTACAGTCTTTAATACTAAAAAATTCTCATCCTATAAGTCTTAAACTTTTAATTCTCCTGTTACTTTTTTCTTTACATTGGTTTTTATCCGACAGGGGTGACATTTCAGTCTTTTCAGATCGATCAAAACGTTTGTAGTTTTCTTTGATACAGTATTTACATTGGACTCCAGAAATTATTTGTTGTATTCCAAATTCGTCAAGTGTCGAAGTTTCTTGTAGACTTGTAAAGATAATATACGCACATAATGAGATCCAGGAGACTCTTCGGTTACGGTTCAGTCCTAATTTGCACGTTCCTAAAATACTCCCTTTACATACACACACTTTTTTACCCCGTCCCCGACTTTCCCACCCACTTTGTGGTCTGTTATTACATTCGGACTGAGGTCGTCTTGTCTCTCCCACACTTCCGACCTACTTCGTGGAACCTTACGAGATGTCGAAGTCCTCCCCAGTCGTCCCGAGAGTCCCACAAGACCTCAGTTCCAACAAGACAGGGTCGTTACAGGGAGGATTGTTAGGGACGGTACGAGTCAGTGACACCTTTGTCGGTATTTTACTCTTGTTAAAACACAGTAATTTTATCTAGTTTACGTTTTCCAAAGACTGTGAGGAGAATATTATTATGATAGAAACGTATCTTTTCGACCGTTCTTTAGACTCATAAACGATTATCAAAACAGTCAGAGGAAGAGGATGACGGGTCAGAGACATTAACCTAAATAGAATTCTGTCAAACTTTCAATGGATATAAAATGGAGAATGAAAGAAAGTGGTTGAATGAGGAGTCGACAGATATTACAAAGACAACTTTGACAAGTAAACTTTCAAAAGTAGTTGACAGAGTAATACTTTGTGTTATAATAATAAAAAATCTTATGTCTACGTAAGATTGTTTGACGAATGACTTCGTTGACTCAGAACTTCGGGTGAGGGAGAGGAACTTTACGAGGAGGGAACTGAAGAAACTGAGACACAACTAAACCAGGAGATGTGGAGATTCATACGTAAGGTCCGGAGAAGGTAATGTGGGAAAGTGTAGAGGGTCAGAGTATAAATCTATAAGTGGTTCAACTATAGAATCCAACGAATAGATATTTATTTTAAAACGAATCTCACGATTAATAAAGGGATTAAGGTCTAGGATTTGAAGATACTTGATGAAAATGTCGTGGACTGTACAGAAAGGTTCATTCTATAATACCTTCTTTGGTTTACTTGGACAACCGGTTGGGTTATATAAGACCTCCGAAAATTTCCGTGAAATTTACCTAATACAGGTTTTAGGTTATTGAAAACAAAATGAAAGGATAAAATCCATTACCGTAGTAGGTACTCGATACAAAATTGTGTAGAAATTAGTAAAATTGAAAGGATACGAATAGAGGACTACAATTTATTTCACCAAGTTTAAATTTAATCAGTTGTCTATTTCATTATAAAAATAAAAATATAACTTTACAAATATAAAACGGGTAATATTTTACTTATTTGACAAATTGACCCGATTAATATATGTTTTATCTTAAAAATTCATTTTTAAATTATAAACGATAATCTAAAAAGGTTAAGAAGATTATGAAATTTAATACGAGCCACTTGTAACACACGTACGAGTCAGCGAGTCGAACACAGGTTGAGGCGTAAGGGTTCCTGACATCGGGAGGTCCAAGGAGACAGATACCTTAAAAGGTCAGTTCTTATGACCGCACTCATCGGTAAAGGATGAGGTTCCCTAGAAGGGTTGGGTCCCTAGGTTGGACACAAAAGACACAAAGGACGTAACCGTCCGTCTAAGATATGTTGACTCGGTGTACCCTTCTGGGAGTCACTTGTACCAATGTACATTTAGAATTTTGTAGAAGTCAAGTCAAGTCAAGTCGACGAGTCAGCACAGGCTGAGAAACGTTGGGGTACTTAACGTCGTGTAGTCCGAAGGGACAGGTAGTGGTTGCGGACCTCAAGTGAGTTAGAGTGTAAGTAACTCAGTCACTACGGTAGGTCGGTAGAATAGGAGAGAGTAGGGGAAGAGGAGGACGGGGGTTTAGGGAGGGTCGTTGTCTCAGAAAAGGTTATTCGGTTGGGAAGTGTACTCCACCGGTTTCATGACCTCAAAGTCGAAATCGTAGTAAGGAAGGTTTCTTGTGGGTCCTGACTAGTGGAAATCTTTCCTGACCAACCTAGAGGAACGTCAGGTTCCCTGAGAGTTCTTAGAAGAGGTTGTGGTGTCAAGTTTTCGTAATCAAGAAGTCACGAGTCGAAAGAAGTGTCAAGTTGAGAGTGTAGGTATGTACTGATGACCTTTTTGGTATGGGAACTGATTAACCTGGAGACAACCGTTTCATTACAGAGACGAAAACTTATAAGATAGATCCGACCAGTATTGAAAGGAAGGTCTCATTCGAAGAAAATTAAAGTACCGACGTTAGTGGTAGACGTCACTAAAACCTCGGGTTTTTGTATTTCAGACTGTAACAAAGGTGACAAAGGAGTAGATAAACGGTACTTCACTACCTTGGTCTACGGTACTAGAATCCAAAGACTTACAGCTCGAAATTCNAGTATTGAAAGGAAGGTCTCATTCGAAGAAAATTAAAGTACCGACGTTAGTGGTAGACGTCACTAAAACCTCGGGTTTTTGTATTTCAGACTGTAACAAAGGTGACAAAGGGGTAGATAAACGGTACTTCACTACCTTGGTCTACGGTACTAGAATCCAAAGACTTACAGCTCGAAATTCGGTTGAAAAAGTGAGAGGAGAAAGTGAAAGTAGTTCTCCGTAAAATCAAGGAGAAGTGAAAGACGGTATTCTCATCACAGTAGACGTATAGACTCCAATAACTATAAAGACCGTTAGAACTAAGGTCGAACACGAAGAAGATCGGGTCACAAAGAGTACTACACGAGACGTATATTCAATTTATTCGTCTCACTATTATATGTCGGAACTACATGAGGAAAAGGATAAAGCTTGGTCAGACAACAAAGTACAGGTCAAGATTGACAACGAAGGACTGGAGATATATCCAAAGAGTTCTCCGTCCAGTTCACCAGACCATAAAGGTAAAGAAAGTCTTAAAAGGTGTCAAATAACTCTTGGTGTGTCAGTTTCCGAAACCGTATCGGTTATTTCGTCTTTATCTACAAAAAGACCTTGAGAGAACGAAAAAGGTACTAGGTCGTCTATCTGCAACCACTAAACTAGAGACCAAGGAGACGGAAAAGATTTTGGTCGAACTTGTTGACCTTCAAGTGACAAGTACATAACGACTTCGGACCGAACCTCTTAAAACTTGTAATGAAATGCTCGTACACTGTACTCACGTTAGTACGTCATCAAACTTGTAAGAAACAGTAACGGAAAGAAACCCTAACCTTACTTTTGACTGTAAAAGGTCAGGAAACCGGTGACGACTCAAAAGGTTTAAACGACCGTATAACTCACATCGTGAAAGTGTCGTAGTAGAAAGTCCTAAACTTTATCGAGGTGACCTTAAGGTAGTGGAGGTGATCCAAACAAGTATCACTACGAAAGGTTCCGGGTGAACTGAAGTGTAAGGTCCTACAGACCGACATCCACTCACTAGTGTGGTAACACTAATAGAACCAGTACTTCTAGAAAAAACATGTCAAGACACATAAGAACGGTGGAGAAGAAGTATAGAAGACGAAGACAATCCAGGTATGATAAAGACAAGAAATAGTTCGGGTAGAAACGTACTTTACAAGGGAACCATGGAGATTAAAAGAACTTCTCTAGAGATCAGAAAGGGTAAGACAACAAAAGGAGATAAAGAAACGTAACTAACGACTCCTTCCGAAAGAATAGAGAAGAACGATCAGAGACCTTGACACGTAAGTCTACGAATATAGAAAGGAAAAGAGGAAACGAAAAGTGAAGAGAAGAAACGTGTCGATAAACATTCCGGAGGGGTCTGTCGGTAAAACGAAAAAAACGTAAAGAAAAGGTACCCCTATCAGAACTGGGGACAGAGGACATGTTACAGTACTTGGAGGAGGGTATCAAGTAGTCCGTGAGATAGATAGTCTAGATCCGGGAATTTAGATAAAGAGTGAAGATGACATATTAGTATTCCCTAAACTAAATCCAGTATGGACTTACCAGATCATCCTGGGTCTATTCTCTTTGGGTTAATTCTGCCATCCACAACGTTCTCCCGTAGTCTTCCGTCTGTGTGACTTTGGTATTAGTGTCTTTTGATCAGTTAGATTAGTGTGATCCTGGTGTCGGAACAGATTGAGTTACTTTGGTTCGGTACGGAACACCCCGGTGGGTTCTACCCGCCCGTACCACCTCTCCAGACTGTCTTCCACCAGGTGACCTCTTCCCTTCCCGTTCGGTGAAGTCATAAGAACGGAACTCTTGGGGTACTTGTCATACTTTTCCGTTTTACTATTCTATGACTTTCTCCTTAAGGGGTCCAGCCATCCACGGGTTATACGATGACCTCTAGTCACCTCTTTATTGAGGTCTTTCTTACTTGTCTACCTCGGTTTCGTTTTTGTTATGGTCAACCCCTACACTGACCACTATCTTCGTTCCAGACTACGACATTTCTTGTTATAACGTATCCTTGGACCTTACAGTCCAGGTACTTAGTTCCGTTTAACCTTCACCAGTTTGTCCTCTACCGTTCTCATTTACAACTGTAAGATCCTTAGTCGTTTGATTTTACCTGACCTTACCCACTTAAATTGAGTCTACTGGTAATCTAAATGCTGACACCCGTCCTTAGGGAGTCTTCTTTACCTCATCGGTACTACCAGTTGTTTTCTCAGACTTTACATCATGAACCTACGTTAGAGTTTTTGCTGTCTTACTAGAGACAAGCAAAGATTCCGTTTGGTGAGTCATAGTCTCATTAGGTTCAGATACGGGGTTGGTCATTACAACTTCTTCGACTACAACTTACCAAGACACTTCTGGATGTTCTGGAAGACCTTGATTGTGGGTTTTTTCTACAGGAAAAGAAATATCCCCTGACCTTACGTTTTGATTCTTCAGTTCTTTGTGGACCTCATTGTCTGTTTAAACCGGAACCTTATGTCTTACTTTGTCCCGTTTCCGATTATCTCAAAACGGTTCTCTTACGTGACAAATATCGTTTGTGGGAGAAAGTTGTTGTGTTCTGCTCTAAGATGTGTACCTGTAGTGGTCTACCAGTTGTGGCTTTAGTCTGACTAATATAAGAAACGTCGGTTTCTACCTCTTCGAGATATGTCAGTCGTTATTGTTCAGTCCCTCGACTGACACCGAGTCTAGTACTTGAGGAATAATGGTTTAAGTCTGAATTGTATAGAATGTCCTTATGAAGGATAACCTATTTTGGATTATTTACTTAGTCATCTGTTATGACTAACTATTTGTGACTCGACATCTTTCGTGTTCGACCATAGTTCTAACGGTCCTCTTTATAGTTATTGGAGTCTATACGTCTACTGTGGTGGGAATACCGTCTTTCACTTTTTCTCGATCTCTCGGAAAACTACTTTCACTTTCTCCTCTCACTTTTTCAACCGAATTTCAAGTTGTAAGTCTTTTACTTCTAGTACCGTAGATCAGGGTAGTGAAGTACCGTTTATTACCCCTTTGTCACCTTTGTCACACTCTGAAACAAAACCCCCCGAGGTTTCGTGACGTCTACCACTAACGTCGACACTTTAATTTTCTGCGAATGAGGAACCTTCCTTTCTATACTGGTTGGATCTATCGTATAAGTTTTCGTCTCTGTAATGAAACGGTTGTTTCCAGGCAGATCAGTTCCGATACCAAAAAGGTCATCAGTACATACCTACACTCTCAACCTGACACTTCTTTCGACTCACGGTTTCTTAACTACGAAAACTTGACACCACAACCTCTTCTGAGAACTCTCAGGGAACCTGACGTTCCTCTAGGTTGGTCAGGTAAGACTTCCTCTAGTCAGGACCCACAAGTAACCTTCTGACTACGATTTCGACTTTGAGGTTATGAAACCGGTGGAGTACGTTTCTCAACTGAATAACCTTTTCAGGGGTTACGACCCTCCCTAACCCTTGGTCTCGTCTTCCCCTACTGTCCTACTCTACCGACCTACCGTAGTGATTAAGCTACCTGTACTCAAACTCACTTGAGGTCCTCAACCACTACCTGTTCCTCCGGACCGCAAGACGTTAAGTACCTCAGAGTTTCTCAGTCTGGTTGACTCTCTGACTTGACTTGACTCCCGAAGGGATTATCGAGTCAACCATTTCTTAGACGGACGTTATGTCCCAGTCCTTCTAGGTGACCTCTTCCCTATCCGATGGGTGAGTCATAAGAGATCAGACCTCTTAAGGTACTCGACTTATCAGGTACCCCAGTGTTTCTCAGTCTGTGCTGATTCACTGAAAGTAAAAGTGAAGTGAAAGTGTGCAAAATAATTAAATTTAAGTGAATTAAGTAACTTAACTTTATCTTACAAACTCTATCTGCCAAAATAAAATCTATCAGTACGTTCGTAACCCAGTACCCAAACAAGGGGTAGTGTTAGAAGTACAATCAGTTTCATCTTCACCTTCCTCTTTCTCCGTAATCCGTATCGTAGTATCCCCAGATAAAGTCGTCCTAGTAGAGTCCGTTACTAATAAAGGAACCGTGACTTGACCAGAGAAAAAAGGTTGTCCAGAATGAAGTTTACGAGTGTAAACTTCTAGTAGGATCCATCAAGTCGAACTTCCGTAAATCGTTTAGGAAGTCACGACTGTTATTATTGGAGGTTGAATCCGACGGTTTGGTTTAAATAGTCAAGGGATCTTAAAGATTAAACGTTGGATATTAATGATATTAATATACTACTTACTCTCTACAAGACATAACTAACTCCGTATATTAGTAATTAATTAATTTTAGTTATGGTTACATATAAACAAACCTAATATAGGAAGGGATGAAAAGAGAGACTGAGTGTATTTTGTAGTAATGACGTAAACAAAACAAAAGGTGTCGGAACATCCGTAACATACATTGTATTTTATCGTCTTTTTATTTGGTCTCCTCTCGTTCTCGTAAATAAAAGGTGTGAGGTAATCATGGGATTATTATTAAGTGTACAATAGTCTTAAACTTGGGTTCAATTAATTGTTTTTATAAGGTTTCAAGGTGACGACAGACAACGAAGACGTTAACTAACAATAGACGCTCATTTGTGTGTCTTTGGTTCCTGTTTAGTGTTATTTAGATTCATCTGTACATGTTCTTTTAACCTGATACTTTCACCGTACAGAGAAACGAATTATAGAAGGTGTTTAGGGTCTCTCTACACAAACTTTACTTGTATTAACCTAAACGACAAAGGGGTGTCAAATTACACACTTATTGACATTAATGGATACTGAGATGATAGGATCGATTTGTTTCAGTAATTCGGTAAACTTAGATACTTAGTATCCTTAATCTTTAGTAAACTGTTGTAATCAAAATATAAGCCAGTTCATTAAAAAAAAGACCAATGGTAAAAGTCTACTGTAGTCACTCCATCCGAACCTTTCTGACTGTGTTAAATTTGTAACTTTTCCTTCTGAGTCTTTACAGAGAACAGTGGAGAGGGAGAACCAAATAAAAACAAAACAATAACGACAAAAAGGATACGAAGTCGTCACGACATTCAGATTATCACAGTAGAGTTTTTAAGTATACAGGTCTAGGATTGGGGGTTATGAAGTCTTAAGCATAAATCTTTATCAGAAATTTCTCCATTAACTCAATTTTAATCCAGTATAAAACACCAGATTAATTTGTACCGAGAACAATGTTCTTTTTCTCTAATCCTGTGTCTATGTGTATTTTTTTTTTTCGACACATTTCTGTGTCCCACACATTTCTGTGTCCCTCTTCTACCTGTAGGTGTTTGGTTTCTCTCTCCGGAGTATTTTTTTTTTTTTTTAGTTGGTAAGACTGTGGACAAAAAACCTGAAGATCGAAGGTCTTAACACTCTTTTATTTATAAATAACAAATTCGGTGAGTCCGAAACCGTGGAATAATACCGACGAGATCTTTTGAGTATGGTCGTCGACGTTTTATAAAAAGGTAATATCAGGAGCTTTTAGTATTTTGTTTAAAGACTATAAGTCCCTACGTCTGAACTAAGTATAAATGTATAGACTCATCGTGTTCCGTATATGACGACAACAAAACTCTTTTTTTTGTTTTGGAATTTTGTAGTGACTGTTGCTAAGTTTAGGTCATCGGTAAGGAAGACAAAAGAAATGCATGTCTTAAGATTAATAAGAGTTTCCTCCTCACACTGATGATTTCGATCCTTACCTATACACAAGGTGAAGACTGTTTACTTTAGTTTCTCATTTAGACCATCCATCTAAATGTTCTCCAGGTAAAAATGGATAATATCTCTCTTGTCCGAGTCGACCATGTGCAAAATGAGAAATCAGAAAGGAGAAAGAAAGATGGATCTTATATTTGTAAGAACCTCCGTATCTTCAGTAAAACTTTGATACTTTTTTGTATATGGTATACTTTTCTTATTACCCCGTTCTTAAATTTTCCTAGAACCTGGAAGGGCCTCGTCGACATGGTTAGGACTTGATTAACAAAGGTCTAAAGAGTATTATACTCTTTTATACTTGGAGATAAACCAAGTCAATAACACCAATCGAAAGACAATGTACATCAGTTTGTATTAAGTTTGACTATGTTTCTCAAAATGATCTATTCTGGTGACATCTACTAGAATTTCATATTTAACACTAATCAATATAACTAATTTCGTAATTCGATGCCCATAAATTATGACTTGATTTATATTTTTTACAAATCGAAATACGACTCTTTACAATGTGTTGTATTTAAGATACCTACGTTGAGAAAAATTGAGAAAGAATTAAAAAGATAATAATTATGAAATAAAGTAAATAATAAATAAACCGACGTGACCCAGAATTGACGTCGTATACCTAAATATGTATATATATGTGTATATATATGTATATATACATATATGTGTATGTATATGTATATATACACACACATATATATATATATATATATATATATATATATATATCAACACCGTACACTTGAGAATCGACGTCGTACACCTTAGATCAAGGGACTGGTCACTAGTTTTGACCCGAGGGACGTAACCCTCGTGACTCAGAATTGGTGACCTGGTGGTGTCTTTAGGGAGAATGACAAAATTGTTCCCCTGATTTACGTTCTATGCACAGATCACTTATAGCCATTCACCCATTTATACTTTCACGTAACATACCGGTAAAAGTAATTACCTTTTAGTGTTACCGTGTGTTATACCACGGGTACGATAAAATAAGTCTTAATATACCTGTTACCTTAAATCTTTTATGTCCGGTTATAAGAACCCGAAGGGACCACCAGGTCGACCATTTCTTAGACGGACGTTACACCCTCTGGACCCAAACTAAGGACACAACTCTTATAGGGGACCTCTTCCCTTTCCGATGGATGTAACCATAAGACCGTACCTCTTAAGGTACCTGTCATATCAGGTGCCCCACCGTTTCGTAGCTTATACTGACACGTTAAAAGTGAAAGTTAAAAGTATTGAATTGACTTTATAGTAAAAAAATATAAAAGTTTCTTAACAATAAGTAAACGATTACATTTTTAAATTGAAGGGAATTAATGTCATTGAAAGATAAGTCAAGAGTAAGTCGTAACAACTTATGACTTATATACACACATATCTACATACATACATACGTACACACCTACGTACCTAAATACATATTTCTATTTGGTATACACCGAAATATTGACCCATTGTAGGAATAAATTCCCCTCCCTCTCTTACCTAAACCACTCTTCCTTGTCTGTATGTGAAGAGACCCATATTGTGTAAACTATGAAAAATGAAATTAGAGACACTTACAAAATGTATTAATATTAGAGTTTTTACTGTCTTACTAGAGACAAGTAGAGGTTCCTTTTGGTAAGTTATAGTGTCAATAGGTTCAGATACGGGGTTGGTCATTGCGACTTCTTCGACTTCAACTTGCCAAAATACTTCTAGATGTTCTGGAAAATCTTGATTGTGGGTTTTTTCTACAGTAAAAGTAATATCCCCTGACCTTACGTTTTGATCCTTCAGTTCTTTGTGGACCTCATTGTCCGTTTAAACCGGAACCTTACGCTTTACTTCGTCCCGTTTCTGATTATCTCAAAACGGTTCTTTTACGTGACCAGTATCGTTTGTGGGAGAAGGTTGTTGTGTTCTCCTCTGAGATGTGTACCTGTAGTGGTCTACCAGTTGTGGATTTAGTCTAACTAATGTAAGAAACGTCGGTTTTTACCTCTTCGAGATATGTCAGTCGTTGTTGTTCAGTCCCTCGACTGACACCGAGTCTAGTACTTGAGGAATAATGGTTTAAGTCTGAGTTTAACTTCTTTCATCCCTTTTGGTAATCTGGTAAGTCCATACTGGATTTAGTTTAGGGAATACTAATATGTCACCTTCACTCTTTATCTAAATTCCCGGATCTAGACTATCTATCTCACGGACTACTTGATACCTGACTCCAAGCACTGTAACATGTCCTCTGTCCCTAGTTCTAGTAGGGGTACCTTTTCTTTCCGTTTTTCGTTTTACCGACAGACCCCTCCGGAATGTTTATCGACACTTTTCTTCTCTTCGTTTTTCGTTTCCTCTTTTCCTTTCTATATTCGTAGACTTACGTCTCAAGGTTTCTTATCGTTATTCTCTATTCTTTCGAAAGAAGTCGTAAGTTACGTTTCTTTACCTCCTTTTCTTGTCTTACCTTTTCTGATCTCTAGAGGAGTTCTTTTAATCTCTATAGTTCCCTTATAAAGTACGTTTCTACTCGAGCTATTTCCTGTCTTTACTAGCCCTGGATTCTCTTCGTCTTCTATAATTCTTCTAAACTGTTCTTATGTGTCTTCTTGACATGTTTTTTCTAGAAGTGCTGGGTCCATTAGTACTACCACACAGTGATTAGATCTCGGTCTGTAGGACCTTACACTTCAGTTCACCCGGAACCTTTTGTAACGATGTTTGTTTCGATCACCTCCACTACCGTAAGGTCAACTCGATAAAGTTTAGGACTTTCTACTACGATACCTTCACGACGTGAGTTATACGGTCGTTTAAACCTTTTGAGTCGTCACCGGTGTCCTGACCTTTTCCAGTCAAAAGTAACGTTAGGGTTTCTTTCCGTTACGACTTCTTACGAGTTTGATGCTCTGTTAACATGAGTAGAGTGTACGATCATTTCATTACGAGTTTTAAGAGGTTCGTTCCGGAGTCGTTATGTACTTGGCACTTGAAGGACTACAAGTTCGACCAAAATCTTTTCCGTCTCCTTGGTCTCTAGTTTAACGGTTATAGACGACCTAGTACCTTTTTCGTTCTCTCAATGTCCTTTTTTTTTTTTTTTTTTTTGTAGACAAAGACGAAATAACTGATACGGTTTCGGAAACTGACATACCTAGTGTTATTTGACACCTTTTAAGACTTTCTCTACCCTTATGGTCTGGTGAATTGGACAGAGAACTCTTTAGACATACGTCCAGTCCTTCGTTGTCAATCTTGACCTGTACCTTGTTGTCTGACCAAGGTTTATCGTTTTCCTCATGCAGTTCCGACCTATAACAATGGGACGAATAAACTGAATATACGTCTCATGTAGTACTCTTTGCGACCCAACCTTCTTTGTGTTCGGTCTTAGTTCTAACGGTCCTCTTTATAGTTATTGGAGTCTATACGACCACTGTGGTGGGAATACCGTCTTTCACTTCTCCTTGATTTTTCGGAGAACTACTTTCACTTGGACCTCTCACTTTTTCAACCGAATTTCGAGTTGTAAGTTTTTTGCTTCTAGTACCGTAGACCAGGGTAGTGAAGTACCCTTTATCTACTCCTTTGTCACCTTTGTCACAGTCTGAAATAAAACCCCCCGAGGTTTTAGTGACGTCTACCACTAACGTCCTTACTTTAATTTTCTGTGAGGAACCTTCCTTTCAATACTGGTTGGATCTATCATATAAGTTTTCGTCTCTATGATGAAACGGATGAATCCAGGCAGATCAGTTCCGATACCAAAAAGGACACCAGTACATACCTACACTCTCAACCTGACACTTCTTCCGACTCGTGACTTCCTAACTACCAAAACTTGACACCACAACCTCTTCTGAGAACTCTCAGGGAAACTGACGTTCCTCTAGGTTGGTCAGGTAAGACTTCTAATCGGGACCCTAATGAAACCTTCCTGAATACGATTTCGACTTTGAGGTCATGAAACCGGTGGAGTACACTTCTCAACTGAGTAACCTTTTCTGAGACTACGACCCTCCCTAACTCCCGTCCTCCTCTTCCCCTGCTGTCTCCTACTCTACCGACCTACCGTAGTGACTGAGCTACCTGCATTCAGACTCACTTGAGGCCCCCTACCACTACCTGTCCCTCCGGATCGCACGACGCTAAGTACTCCAGCGTTTCTCAGCCTGTGCTGACTCACTGACTTGACTTTAATTTTGAGTCAAAATTTCTCAGTCAACGATTTACAGACTTCGTTTTATTTAATATGGTTGGTTTGACACATGAAGAACCGTCATATTGGTTTTTCTCTCCTTTTAAGGTCCACTTATACTTTGCTATGAAATTGACTTATTGGGATGACACTTTAAAGACTTTCTGTTTTCTTCCTTTTAATTTGAGACAAAAGTCATTAATGTCTCAATCACTATTACAACTACAATAAAATGACTCAGACATCACACACGTAACACTTTATTTCATTTACTTATAAATAACATAATTAAACTTTATTTTAACTTTATTTCTTTATCCTAGTTTCTCCAATCCTTTTCGGGATATCAGAACTTAAACTTAATTGATACACTCAACAATGACCTAATTAACAATTGTATAAATTATTATTTTCTCTATCAATATTTCATAAAATATAAATATTTTATCTGTTTATAAGGAATCAAGACTTTTGATGTTTGCTGATCTTTGTTTTTGATTAGGTCCAGTTACTTTATAAGATCACAAATTTAACATCAAAGATTTATGATATAGGGTCTTATTCTTTGTCGTCAAAAAGTATGTCCGGACCAGATCAACCGTAGTCTTGAAATTATCCTACTTACGATTCTCAGACAGTATAATCTATCACTTGTCACATTTTTCATATTTTTCACATTTTCACATTTTTCTGTTCCTAATAATCATAGTACAATTTGTCTGGGTCTTCTGTTGAACTTCTCCAAAGTCAATCTGTTTCTATTTTATTAAGTTGGTACTTAATTTTTTATTAACGTGATAAAACTTTGTGTAGTTTACACGAATTTATGGTAGGTGAGTAGTACTTTTTTCATCAGTAAAAAAATCTTCTCAGATCACTTTGTACATTAAAAAAACAATTTTTGACCATTAAGTGGTTAATTTACAAATGGTTCCTTTATATGGTTCGTCGATAAGAAATGTATCCAAAGGATATATTCGACATGAAGAGTTGTTGTTTTAATAAAGACTCCATATCTAAGAGGAATATCTTAGTAAGGTAGATCCTTATTTGGATGGACTCCTCCATTCTCTGGACATGAGTCTTTTGTTATTCTGTGATTACTTTCTTTGGTTTCCACTGTGTTTGTCTACCTTTCTATATAAGTATCTAACTTTCCTAATTGTAACAATTTTACTGGTGTAATGGGTATCCCTGGGTGTCTAAGTTCCGTTACAGATAGTTTTATGGGTCCTGTAAAAGTCTCTTAATCCTATTTATTAAATATTTGTGGACACCTTTGTGTTTTCCGAGGTTTATCGGTTTTGTTAGAACTCTTTCTTGTCACGACCTCCATAATACGAGGGACTGAAGTCCGTATACTATTTCCATTAGTTTTGTCGTTCAAGTCAAGTTAAGTCAGCGAGTCAGTACAGGTTGAGAAACGCTGGAGTACTTAGCGTCGTGCGGTCCGGAGAGACAGGTAGTGGTAGAGGGCCTCAAGTGAGTCTGAGTGCAGGTAGCTCAGTCACTACGGTAGGTCGGTAGAGTAGGAGACAACAGGGGAAGAGGAGGACGGGGGTTAGGGAGGGTCGTAACCTCAGAAAAGGTTACTCAGTTGAGAAACGTACACCACCGGTTTCATGACCTCGAAGTCGAAATCGTAGTAAGGAAGGTTTCTTTAGGGTCCCAACTAGAGGAAGTCTTACCTGACCAACCTAGAGGAACGTCAGGTTCCCTGAGAGTTCTCAGAAGAGGTTGTGGTGTCAAGTTTTCGTAGTTAAGAAGTGGCGAGTCGGAAGAAGTGTCAGGTTGAGAGTGTAGGTATGCACTGGTGTCCTTTTTGGTATCGGAACTGATCTGCCTGGAATCGGTCGTTTCATTACAGAGACGAAAACTTATATGATAGATCTAACCAGTATTGAAAAGAAGGTTCCTCATTGGCACAAAATTAAAGTACCGACGTCAGTGGTAGACGTCACTAAAACCTCGGGTTTTTTTTATTTCAGACTGTGACAAAGGTGACAAAGGGGTAATAAAGGGTACTTCACTACCCTGGTCTACGGTACTAGAAGCAAAAGACTTACAACTCGAAATTCGGTTGAAAAAGTGAGAGGAGAAAGTGAAAGTAGTTCTCCGAGAAATCAAGGAGAAGTGAAAGACGGTATTCCCACCACAGTGGACGTATAAACTCCAATAACTATAAAAGGGCCGTTAGAACTAAGGTCGAACACAAAGAAGGTTGGGTCGCAAAGAGTACTACAGGACACGTATATTCAATTTATTCTTCCCACTGTTATATGTCGGAACTGTATGAGTAAAAGGATAAACCCTGGTCAGACAACAAGGTACAGGTCAAGATTGACAACGAACCATGACCGTGTTTTGTCTGTGTATTTAGTTACCCTGTCTTATACCTCGGGTCTTTACTTGGGTGTGTAGGTACTAGTTAATTATATACTGTTTCCTCAGTCCTTATATGTTACATCTTTTCTTTCAGAGAAGTTATACACCACGACCCTTTGGATTTATCGATATACATTTTTTACTTTAATCTTATCAAGGGAATAGTATACGTTTTTGTTTGAGTTTGACCTAATTTCTAGATTTATATTTCGATCTTTGGTATTTTAAGGATCTCTTTTAGTATCCATCTTTTGTGAAACTGTATTTAGTGTCACTATTAAAAAAACAACAACAGAGGTTTTGGTTTTTATTTGTTTATCATGGGTTACTTTGAATATTCGAAAACTTGTCGTTTTATTTGGTATTTGATTTGTGTTTCTGTTAGATACGTTACCCTCTTTTCTTGACGTTTATTATACTAATTATTTCCAATTATAAGTTTTATGTATTTGGAGAGTATGTTGTTCTAACTTTTTGTTTGTTGGGTCAAATTTTTTACCCGTCTTCTGGACTGACCTGTAGAAAAAGGTTCTATATGTTTACCGGTTGTTTGTGTACTTTTCTACAAGTGATAACGATTAGTAATCTCTTTACGTTTAGTTTTGATGTCACTCTATAGTAGAGTATGGATGGTCTTACATAAACAGTAGTTTTTCTTGTGTTCATTGTGTAAAACCACTCCTATAACTCTTTTCACTTGGGAGAATGTAATAGTTCCCTTACATTTAACACGTCGGTCAGTTCTTTTGTTATACTTCCAAGAAATTTTTTGACTTTTATCTTGATGGTATGTTCGGTCGTTAAACTGAAACTCCATAAATAGACTTCTTTTGTTTTTGTGATTAAGTTTTACTAAGTACGTGAGGTTACAAGTGTTGTCGTAATAAATACTGTCAGTTATATACCTTCGTTAGACTCATAGATGCCTATTTCTCTTACACCATATATATGTTACCTTATAATGAGTTGGTATTTTTTCTTACTGTAAAACACTAAACGTTTTTCACCTACCTAGACCTTCCATAATATATATCACTTTATTCAGTCTATTTCTTTATTTTAATAATACATAATAGTTAATAATATTCTTTAGACTTTGTATTTCCTTACTTAGATTAGTTTGTTTTTATTTGAATGTCTAGATCTCTTGATTGATCACCAATGGTCACCCCTCTGTCTCTCCCTTCCCCGTTCTATTCCCTATCTCTCAATTGTCTTTGTTACGTAATCCGTATTTTAGTCAACTCAGCGAGTCAGTACAAGTTGAGAAACATTGGTGTACTTGGCGTCGAGAGATCCGGAGAGACAGGTAGTGGTTGAGGACCTCAGGTCCGTTTGGGTACAGGTAGATCAACCACTACGGTAGGTCGGTAGAGTAGGAGACAGTAGGGGGAGAGGAGGACGGGAGTTAGAAAGGGTCGTAGTTCCAGAAAAGGTTACTGAGTCGAGAAACGTAGTCCACCGGTTTCATAACCTCAAAGTCGTAGTTGTAGTCAGGAAGGTTACTTGTGGGTCCTGACTAGAGGAAATCCTACCTGACCAACCTAAAGGAACTTCAGGTTCCCTGAGAGTTCTCAGAAGAGGTGTTGGTGGTAAGTTTTCGTAGTTAAGAAACCGTGAGCCAAAAGAAATATCAGGTTGAGAGTGTAGGTATGTACTCGTGACCTTTTTGGTATCGGAACTGATCAGTCTGGAAACAACTGTTTCATTACAGAGACGAAAAATTATAGGACAGATCCAACTGAGTAACCTTTTCTGAGACTACGACCCTCCCTGACCCCCGTCCTCCTCTTCCCCTGCTGTCTCCTACTCTACCGACCTACCGTAGTGACTGAACTACCTGCACTCAGACTCACTTGAGACCCTCAACCACTACCTGTCGCTCCGGACCGCACGACGCTAAGTACCCCAGTGTTTCTCAGCCTGTGCTGACTCATTGACTGGACTGACTTGACTTGATCCAACGAGTATTGGAAGGAAGAAACCTCATTCACAGAAATTAAAGTACCGACGTTAGTGGTAGACGTCACTAAAACCTCGGGTCCTTTTATTTCTGTCGGTGACAAAGGGGTGGATAGACGGTACTTCACTACCCTGGGCTACGGTACTAGAATCAAAAGACTTACAATTCGAAATTCGGTTGAAAAAGTGAGAGGAGAAAGTGAAAGTAGTTTTCCGTGAAAGACGGTATTCCGTATTTATTTACTATGTTTCTATGTAACACGTCGTGTCCCTTATATAGGTTGTAAACTATTATTTATATTTACCATATTAAAAATTTTTTAAACTCAGTGATACAATATATGGACTTTGAATATATTATTTTCTTTTCTTGGATAAAGGAGATTGTTTACTGTTGTCTGTTGTGTTTGTTAGTACTCTGATGATACTCATCGGTATACGGTTATTTTGCATGTTGAACCTTCTTTACCTGTTTAAGAATCTTTGCATATTGGAAAGTTTTGACTTGGTCCTTATTTATCTTTTAAACTTGTCTAGTTAGTGTTCCCACCTTTAGTTTTGACATTATTTTTTAGAAGGTTGTTTGCGCGTCCTGGTCTGTCGAAGTGTCCACTTAATACGGTTTTTATATCTCTTCATGATTGTGAATAGGATGAGTTTGATAAGGTCTTTTAACGTCTTCCTTTTGAGGGTTTACGTAAGTTACTCCGGTGGGACTATGGTTTTGGTTTCTACGGTGTTTTTTCCTTTTGATGTCCGGTTATAGTGACTACTTGTGTCTACGTTTTTATGAGTTGTTTTAATATCGTTTGTCTGAGGTTATTGTATAATGTTTCTAATATGTAGTACTGGTTTACCCGAGATAAGGTCCCTACGTTCCTAAGAAGTTTTAAGTGTTTAGTTAGTTACAGTACGTGGTATAATTGTTTAACTTTCTAATTTTTACACTAATAAAGTTCTCTACGTCTCTTTCGGAAACTGTTTTAAGTTGTGGGTAAATACTATTTTTGAGAAGTCTTTCATCCGTCTCTTCCTTGTATGGAGTTGTGTTATTTTCGGTATATACCGTTTGGATATCTTTTGTAATAGAAGTTACCGTTTTTTAAGTTTCGTAAAGAAGGTTTTAGTCCTTGTTCTGTACCCACAGGTGAGAGTGTTGATGATAAGTTGTCTCAAAACCTTTAGGAAGGGTGTCATTGGTCTCTTCTTTTTCTTTATTTTAATCAGGTCTAACCTTTTCTTAATCGTTTTAAGAGTGATAAACGTCTACTGTACTAGGAGATATATATTTTGAGATTTATACGGTGGTCTTTTGATGATCTCGACTAGTTACTCATATCATTTCAACGTCCTATATTTTAATTTTGTGTCTTGAGAAAACGTAAGGATCTGTGATTGTTACTTTTTAGTCTTTTTCGTTAATTCCTTTGTTAATGTAAGTGGTAACGTTACTTTTTTAATTTTGTAAATCCTTATTTAAATGGATTTTTTTGTTTTCGAGACGTATGTCTTTTGATATATTGTGGTTACTCTCTTTAGTTTCACTGTGTTTATCTACCTCTTTATATAGTACGAGAACTTAACCTTCTTAGTTATATCATTTTTACTCATATGATGGGTTTCGTTAGATATCTAAGTTGAGTTAGGGATAGTTTGATGGTCATCGTAAAAAGTGTCTAGATCTTGTTTATTAAAGTGTCAAAAATACCCTACTGTTTTCTGGGACTTATCGGTTTCATTATGACTATTTATTCTCACCTTGACCTACTCAGTTGGAAGGACTGAAGTCTGATATGATGTTTCGATCTCAGTAGTTCTGTCATACCATGAGCATGTTTCTCTCTTTATATCTAGTTACCTTGTTCTATCTTTCAGGTCTCTATTTAGGTGTATGGATAACTGTTGAATAGAAACTGTTTCATTCGTTTTTGTATGTTACCTCTTTTCTGTCAGAGAGGTTGTTCACCACGACCATTTTGACCAGTTGATGTACATGTGCTGACTTTGATCTTGTGAAAGATTACACTATGTGTTATTATTTGAGTTTTACCTAATTTCTACATTTACATTCTGGTCTTTGATATTTTGAGAATCACCTTTTGTATCCGTCTTGTGAGAGACTGTATTTAGTGTCGATCTAGAAGACACTGGGTGGAGGGTCTAATTACCTTTATTTTTGTTTTTATTTGTTTACCCTGTGTTTATGTGAATTTTCGAAAACGTGTTACTTTCGTTTATAATCGTTCCTCTTTTCTGTCGGGAGTCTTACCCTCTCTTAGCATGGTTTACTTTGTCGACTGTTTCTTAACTAGAGGTTTTATATGTTTCGTCGAGAATGTCGAGTTAGGGTCTTTTTTACTTGTTGGGTCAATTTTTGAACCGTTTTCCGGATTTGTCTGAAAAGAGGTTTCTTTTGTCTCTCTACTGATTATTTGTGTACTTTTCTACGAGTTGTAGTGAGTAATAATCTCTTTATTTTTAGTTTTAGTATCTACTCCACAGTAGAGTGCGGTCACTCTTACCGACGGTAGTTTTTGAGATGTTTGTTATTTACTATCCCTCCCATACCTCTTTTCCCTTGGGAGAATTTGGTAAACACCCTATCACGACCCTTATCTTGACGGTATGTTGGATTGTTAGGGTGACAACCAGTATGTAAGGCTCCTTTAGTCTTGACTTTCCTGTGTACATGGGGTTACAAGTCACATCGTGATAAATGTTATCGGTCTTGTGTCATCGTTGGATTTATAGGAAGTCGTCTACTTGCCTATTCCTTCAACACCATTTATATGTGTTACCTTATAATGAGTCGATATTTTTTCTTGTGTAAACACAGTCAAGATTACTCCACCTACTTTGACCTCGGATAATATCTCACTTCATTCAGTCTTTCTCTTTGTGGTTATCTCATATAATTACGTATATATACCTTAAATGTTTCTGTCATTACTGCTAGAATATCGTTCCGTCGTTTTCTCTGTGTCTACATTTCTTGTCTGAAAACCTGATATACCCTCTTCGTTCTTACCCTATGAAACTCTCTTATCGTAACTTTGTACGTATAATGACATACATTTTACCTACTGGTCACGTTCAAGTTGTGTCCTTCGTTCCGTGGGTTTCAACCACGAACCGTTGTTGAATCTCCTTACCCCATCTCTCTCTCCACCCTCCCCCCAAGTCCTACGCCCTGTGTACGTATGGACACCGACTAAGTACTACATATAGTCTTCGGTAGTGTTATAACATTTCATTAATAAGAGGTTAATTTTATGTAATTAATCAAATTTTTATGTTTTCTTCTTTAAAGGTAAAAAGTTAAAGACCACTTTATTTCTTTACAACATAGATCCGTTATTTTTAAATTTTTGATGATTGTGATTTACCGTCGACACTCCACATAATAAATATAGACGGGAATTTTTGCATACACGGAAAGTCAACGTTCCCTCTTAACGATCCTTCCCTTCTCTATTTCTGTCTTATTTAGACATCCAATTTTCGTTAGATTTTCGGTTTATTCGGTAATGATTATACACCTAAAATAAACCTAGGTCAGAGTTTGTTTTTAATAACATGTTAGTTCCATTAAAAAGATGGTTAATCTTTACACTAATATAATTTCTTACTAACAATTTTACGAAGAACACTGTTACTAAAATAGTAATACGAAACTCTTTCATTAACAAAATATATTTATATATGGCTCCATAGATGTTTTTTATCATAATAAAAAAGTTTTATTAAACTCTGATTTTAATCCAGAACAAACTTTGTTTCCATATCATCTTTGTTCTGACCGGTATTCAAAAAATCAAAACTTTGACGGACTAATATGATAAGATTCTATAAAGTTTAAAAGTTTTAATTTTTAAAAAAGGATTAGATATTAAAAAAAAGTTAACATCATCGATAGCCGACGTTCCGTGTACAAGTCTACGATTTTTACACGTTCCTATTTATTTTATTTAAGGTATTAGATTTTATCGAATGATGGATCATCCCTTTAATACAGGTACTAGGAGATATTAGACTTTATCTAATAAAAATTTACAATATCGTTTCTAGGTTCCCTCGGGTTTCCTCCCTTAATTGATTAAGAGAAACCTCTATTCTAGACCATTATTGTTTCCACTGTAAATTGGACTCTTTCCTACTGAATGTTTTTCTTCAATGTCGTACGTACTTCTTTTTTGTGTTTTGTAATATTTTACCTCTACTCGGGAGACTGACCTGTTATATCTTATGACTCGATTAACCCTTACTCATCACCACTCTTTATGGAAATTTGTCCACACTCCTTAAAGTGACACATTTCCGAACTTACGATATGATGTAGGGAATATCAAACAATAAAATAAATCAATACTTCCGTATAAACAGTCACTTCCTTCGACTTCATATAAAACGAACTAAATATTGAAGTCATAAATCTATATATCATACACCTGGAGATACACGGGAACAAGATCCGGACCCTTACAATTCTCGTACGGTTCGAAGTATTACCCAAATTGGTCAAGATAAAGGGGATGACCGAAGGGACCACCGAGTCGTCATTTCTTAGGTGGACGTTACATCCTTGACGTCCTTTGGACCCAAACTAGGGATCCAGTCTTTCTAGGGGAGCTCCTCCCGTATCGTGAGGTCATAAGAACGGACTTCCCAGGGGACCAGTCTCCTCCGACCGTCCGATATCAGGTATCCCAACGTTTATCAGTCTGTACTGACTTCGTTGGATCGTGTGTGTTTGTATAAAAGGGCTAACTTTTTTTTTTTTCAATACTAATGATTTAATTATGATATTACTAGTACTAATATTTACATAGAAAAGTATGTGACATATATAAATTAAGTACCATTTACAGATTTTTACCTTAACGTTTTGTTTTCCCATATCCGTATAACCGAAACTATCTATAACATTTAAACTATCTATGATGTGTTAAGGGAATATTTTTACACAGTAAGAGAACGGTTTAGTTACACACACTCTAACGGTTAAAAAGTGTGGAAGGAGTTACGTGTATTATCATTATCACACAAGTATAAAGTAAAGAAGGTTACAATGTGTACATTTTTTTGTGATCCCTAAAGGGAACACTAGGTCACCGACTGAGACATGATGGTCACGGCACCTAGGGTCAAATTAGGGACCAGTCCCTGATCTAGAGTCTACGGAATTGATTTTCAAACGTATGGCGTTACCTTTTAACTTCTAGGACGGACGGTGTTGATACTGGGTCGTGTCACTTTGTTTATGTATTTATTTTGTTTATAATTTTTAAATAAAATTTTGTGAAAGTAGTAATGTTAATCATAGAAAATTTAACACTATGGTATGTATAAGAGTTCAAATATTGACTAAACATAAACATAGGTTAAAGAGAACTTAAGGAGAAATTTTGAAAACGAGGAAGGAAATAGAACCCAACAACCAAGAATATAACAATTAAAGAGACTCGAGAGACATGTTATTCTTTTAATTGGGAAAAGATATTATAAAAACGTTATTAAAAAGGTTCACGTAATAAAGAGATAAAAGTACTGTGTACCGTAAAATAGAGTATCTTTTACCCTATAAAGACAAACAAAGTGAGAAGTTACCGTAATTAATGGATCACACACACACACCATTCTTGTGAATTTCTAGTTGGATAGGAAAATAGCTTAACTTCATAAGTTATCTCAAAACCTATGACGTCAGTGAAACTACAATATATGTAGTCTGAAGGTCTTAAGTCATTAAACGTAGTGACTTATAACATAGGAAACTGATTTAGAAGGATAAAGAGAGAAGGGACAAAGGACTTCCGGTGGTTAAATGAGACAAAGATACTCAGACTGATGAAATTTACGATGAATATTTATTCTAGTACGTTATAAACAGAAAAACATAAAAACGACGACGACGACGACGACGAGGTCAGCGAAGTCAGTACAGGTTGAGACACGCTGGGGTATCTTCCGTCGGGTGGTCCGAGGGGGCAGGGACCCTAAGAGGTCCGTTCTTGTGACCTCACCCGACGGTAAAGGAAGAGGTCACGTACTTTCTCTTTTCACGTTCACTTCAACGAGTCAGTACAGGGTGAGAAACGTTGGGGTACCTGACGTCGGATGGTCCGAGGAGTGGGTACCCTAAAAGGTCCGTTCTCATGACCTCACCCCACGGTAACGGAAGAGGTAACAGAAAGACAGGACGAATAAAGTGATACGTATGATAGGAGGTCCGAGTAGTCACAACAGAGTTTACCGTCATAAAGAAAAAAATTCCGACTTATTATACATGTATATATACATAATACCTATATATATAATTTAATGATAATTAGTGTAAAAGAAATAAGTAAACGGTAATTGTTCGTAAATCCAAAAAAGGTATAGAAACGATAATTATGATACTTATCACAAAGTTATTTACACCCTCACTTGTAATAATTATTTGTATAAATTCTTTTCAAAAAGTCCGAAAGGTAGAATCATTACGACATAAATATATTTTCTTAAATACATTGACAAAAAAAGTACACAAAACCTTAAAACCGAATATCTATGAAAAACTTATCCTCCGATAAAGATACATCCCCACACAGACACACACACACACACATGATTGGAGAGAGTACATAAAAACGTTAACGATGGTGAGATAGGTAAAATCTGGGGTCCGTCTGTCCCCAGTATATAATTTTCACAGACTTAGTACTATGTAACCTCTACAGTAGTTAGTAATTCGGTCTTTCGTGGAACTACTAAATGAAAGATCAGTACACCAATACGGATATAGACGATCGAGGAGAAAAGTACTTTGTACTACATTCCTCTTCAGGATCGATTTCAAGACGATGTCTACTAGAATAGAAGAATGGAAGTCATTGGTTTAAGGACTGGTTTAGTCGGACAAAAGAATGGATCTTGGACCATGTGACCTTCCGACTACTGAAATACGACGGAAAGTGAAAGTCAAAGACCCACAATCTCTGTACATAGAATGAAGACTCGTACTGATAGGGAAAATCTAAAAGAGTAAGATGTATAATAGATATACAGTATACACATCTCTTCTCCCCCACAGAACCTCTTAAATGTTACGGTAATACTGATCTTTAGAATGAGTTGTTATACGATCTTTGTAGAGAAGTATAAAATTATAGAAATTACCTATGTTTATATAGTAGAAATCTCCGATTTCTTATACGATTTCACCTATATCTGGTAATAATAATTTGTTTAAAAAATGACTATTTATCAAACAACAACAAATCAGTGATTCAGTATAGGTCAAGAAAAAACACCGGGGTACCTGATGTCGGGTGGTCCGAGGAGACAGGTACCCTAAAAGGTCCGTTCCTATGACCTCACCCACCGATAAAGTAAAAGGTCCCCTAGAAGGGTTGGGTACCTAGTTTGGACATAGAGGACGTAACCATCCGTCTAAGAAATGGTGATTCCATGGTGTGTTCGGGTTACTTCAATTTAATGAACTTTATAAAAAAAAAGATAACGTCTGTGATGTTAATTACACATTTGTATATGTAAATGGAGAGACAGTCTAAGAAAACCTTTTTAAAGGAAGTTACCTTCACGACTCAATGATCTTTGATCGTTTACAGAGATCCTCCGTTGATACTTGTAGACTAAGTATACATCGGTATTGGATTCGAGTCAGTCTATTAAAGACTAAGGTATAGAAGGTATTCGTTTCTCATGTCAGTAGTAGGGGGTTTCGAAGAGAAGGTAGATAGGTTGAGTGCTTTTTCGGGGGACTACGTTAATTTTACTGTGTCACGGTATATACTGTCCTTTTTGGTTGTATTCTCATTGAATTGTGTCAAATAAAGAATAAGAGGGTGTATTTTTAATAAGGTATGAATGATACTATATGGAGAAATACTTCAAAAACCTGAGTCCGAAAAGGTCAAGTAATAAAGAGGTAGGGATCCTATATTGGGAACTGGAGTGTTAGGATATACTAACAATCTCTGGGTCGGTAGACGGAGTACTATCCTTTATCCTACTTCTTCTCTTATTTCTGACAATTACCCGTACATGGTTACGAACGACGACGACGATTCAGCGAAGTCAGTACAGGTTGAGACACGTTGGGGTATCTGCCGTCGGGTGGTCCGAGGGGGGTAGGGACCCTAAGAGGTCCGTTCTTGTGACCTCACCCGATGGTAAAGGAAGAGGTTACGTACTTTCACTTTTCGTTTTCACTTCAACGAATCAGGACAGGCTGAAAAGCACTGGGGTACCTGACGTCGGGTGGTCCGAGGTGGTAGGTACCCTAAAAGGTCCGTTCTCATGACCTCATCCCACGGTAACGGAAGAGGTTGGTTACGAACCTTCTGTAGATTCTTCTCGTGTGTTTCGTAAAGGTGAAAAAACCCGAGGTTTTAGTGACGTCTACCACTAACGTCGGTACTTTAATTTTCTACGAATGAGGAACCTTCCTTTCAATACTGGTTGGATCTGTCGTATAACTTTTTGTCTCTGTAATGAAACAGGTGTTTCCAGGCAGATCAGTTCCGATACCAAAAAGGTCATCAGTACATACCTATACTCTCAACCTGACACTTCTTCCGACTCGCGTCTTCTTAACTACGAAAACTTGACACCACAACCTCTTCTGAGAACGCTCAAAGAACCTGACGTTACTCAAGGTTGGTCAGGTAGGATTTCGTCTAGTCAGGACCCACAAGTAACCTTCCGGACTACAACTTCGACTTTGAGGTTATGAAACGGTTGACTACGTTTCTCTACTGAGTAAACTTTTCCGGGACTACGACCCTTTCTAACTCCCGTCCTCCTCTTCCCCTGTTGTCCCCTACTCTACCAACCTACCGTAGTGACTGAGTTACCTGTATCCAAACCCATCTGAGGTCGTCAACCACTACCTGTCCCTACGGACCGCACGACGTTAAGTACCCCAGTGTTTCTCAACCAGTACTGACTCGTTGACTTGACTTGACTTGACTTAATTAACCTCCTTCCATATGTACCGTTTAACTATTCTCCGACTCTTTACCTGAGAAATAAGTCGAATCGTTCACCGACCGATTTCTGACCTTCAACATCAGGGTTCCTTCTTTTCCTTTTATCTATGATTCAATCAGAGAAGGTATACGGGTTTATTTTTAGGATTCATATTTTCGAAGTTAGTCTTACTTAATCAGAGAGTTAGATCCCAAAGAAATAATCGAACCTTGACGAGGTTTCTCAAGGTACAGTCTTCCCTCCTCGGTGACTATACGTTCATAGGTTAGACTAAAAGACATTACAAAGTCAAACAGTATTGTAGAAGTCTCTACTAAAGAATACGAAGTTATCTCCGCTATGACTGAATAAGTACGATGCAGAAACTCGGTGGAGATGGACTTCATCTTCCTATGTTATTTTTTACTTCTGTTTAAGGAACGTAGAAATTTGTTACATTGATTAAGAAAGCGATGGATATCGGTTGTGTGTCGTGACAAAGACCGATGTTCCCTTCGGGATTTTGTTTGCGTATACTATATTTAATAAACTTGTTGTTGTTGTTTTTTACACATTCTATGTGTTCCCAGGATCTGTAATGTTTTCCTTTTCCTTCCCTCTCACTTTATACGTCCTGGTGAACACATCGAGTTCTTAGGAGAAGGAGACCACGGGTTCGTCATTTAAAACCCCCCTCCCTCAGGTCGTCGTCTTTTTATCTTCACTCTCTCTTTTAATCAAAGATTACTCCTTACGTAGTTTTTCTCCACATTATCCCTGTCTCTCTCCTTTCCGTAAGTCGTGTCAGTTCTCTTTCTACTTTGTTCACACTCTAATTCTCTTTATTTACTTTGTTCATCCCTCAACTCCTTGAGAGTTTACTTTTCACTCAAAGATAGTACTGAAGATCTCCCTGTGTTCTTCCCACTCCTCCCCTGAACGCCCAGTCGGACGTGAATAAATCAGTCAATATTCCCTTTTGACGACAGAGTAATTCCGATCTTTACTACAACTAGTAAAAAAAGAGGGAAAATCTATTGACGTACCCTCAATATTAACCATACTCCTTCGTACCCGTCGTGTCAAGTCCGGGAACGAGTCACCCTTATGTGATCTCCGTACACGGTTCAACCTATTATTACTGTCGACACCGATAGTTTAGTACGTCGGTTCCGAAAGTCTCCTTTACCCCGACTGGGGTCTCTGGCCTGTCCAATGTAGATCTAGAGGTTCCTCTCCTCACTTCTTGAGAGGAGGACTTAACCAAAATTTTTACTGTTCAAATAAATTGTCTACACCTCTTCCACTTTCTCCTATATATAAATATATATAAAATTTTCCATTTTAGTAAGAAAATCTCCTATAATCTTTTTACTAAGGATCTCTGAACTATCTTATAAATTGTCTTTAAGATGATCACGCTATGTTTCTATGTTTATAGAGGAGCCCAGATACGAAAAAATTTTTATTAAAATAAATAAATAAATAAAAACCGACAAGACCCAGAAACGCCGACGTGCTTGAAAAGAGATCAACGCCGGTCACCCCAGATGAGAGATCGATGTCTCGTGTCCGAGATCCAGTATACAAGAAGGTATTAACCCCGAGGGTTCGAGATCCCGTGTCCGAGTCATCAACACCGTATACCCGAATGAACGAAACGTCGTACACCCTAGAAGGGTCTGGTCCCTAACTTGGACACACGGGACGTAACCGTCCCTCTAAGAAAAGGTGACACAGTAGTCTCTTCAGGGACCAAATAAGAATAACATATTTGGTTATTAGGTTTATCCCGAAGGAAAAAAAAAAAAAAAAAAAAANAAAAAAAAAAAAAAAAAAAAAATGAGTTACAGATTTTTAAAATCATTGTTTGTATCGGTTTATATCAAAAATTCGTGTTTTGTATTTTGCACAATAAACACTCTATAGACCAACGATGTCTTCTCAAATAGTTATCCAATTATAATCTTTTTAGAAAAGTAGTATTTCTTCGTTAGACCAGTACTCTTTTTGAGGGGAAACGGAAATACTCTCGAATAGGTTTGACATAGTCCACGTATAATCAAATATACTTCACAAAAGTTACAAAATGTTTCAATTAAGGTCTGTGTGTTTATATTTTCCAAGACAGTTTTTGATGGGACCAAACATCGACGTGAATCTCTAAATCTGGAACTAATAGTTAGAATGTCTTCGACTGAACTAGGGGCACCTGACAGAACGGTCTGGTGTGATTTTCGACTTTGTAGGTCTTTTCTCGGAGGGGTCTTTAAAGTTGAAAATTTCCACTATTATATTGGATATACAAAAAATAAATACATTGTGGAAACGAGGTTTCTACTTTGAGTCGTGACTTAAGGACCCCTATACACCGGGCAGATGTGACATTTACCGATACATAGTGAAAAGGAAAGTTCTCGTGTCTTTGATCGGTCACCTCCGGGGTTTACGGATCGTGATTATAATGACCTAAACCATTTAGAGATCTTGAGTCATTTTATTATATAGTATTCGTCCTTAGACAATCCCAAGGATTTATGAACCCCTTAATAGTTTGAAGACATGTACACTGAAAGGTACTTGAATTTTAATATCTACAAACTGGAGAGTTAATTATGAACGAGAGAGTCGTCTGTAGGATTTGACCTCACTCTGACAGAGGAACAGATATAATGTTCTCATAAAATAACGAAATTTATTTTACTGACTGAACGATGTTAGATTGGACAAATGTTTAGAAGTGTAGCTAAGGACCTTGAGACTTCTCTTAACCGAAAGTTGTCTAAACGGAGATACCCTTATTATTCTAATAACGTCCATCAGACCACGTCATGTCACCGAAACATTTATGGGGGAAGAACTACTGTCATTCTCGAATTACTTACAGTGACAAAGAGGAGTGTCTGTGACTGACTTCCGATATGAAACCCACCCGTTCGATATGTGATACGACCCTCTGTGTCCTGTCCAAAGGAAAGACCCCCACCACCGCCCCCTCCCCCGGTGCACAACGTCAGACGACCCCATCTACCCTTACACGTGTTACCCTTTACTGTTACTGTTTGTCGTGTCCTTTGTCTCCAGTGACTCTTGGTTACCACCTCGATCCCAGATGTTTCTAATCTCTCTCAGATCTTGAGTTCAGAATTTCGTTCCATCCCGAAACTTCTCTCAACTATTCTCTAGTAAAGTCCTAGGCGTATTCACCTTCTTTCCCTCCATGGTCTGTATAATTTCCTTAGGGTGTAGGCTCCAGTCTCCGCCGCCGGCTCCTCTCGATAGGGCGCAGGCTCCAGTCACCGCCGGGCCTCTTCTGTGGAGCGCGGGTTCCGGTCCCCACCGTCGACCCTCCTTGGTGGGTGTGGGCTCCGGTCCCGGTCGCCGGTCCTCCTCGTTGGGCTCCTCGTCACCGACGCGTCCGTGTCCTCCCGGATCTCCTCGATAGGTTGTAACTTCCAGTCCTTGTCGCCGTCATTCCTCTATGGGGAACAGGTTCTATTCCTCGTCACCGACACGAAGCGACCTCGTCGGCACTTCTCTATGGGGTGCGGGTGCCATTCTCTTTGGGTTCATTCTACCATCCACAACGTTCTCCCGTAGTCTCCCGTCTGTGTGACTTTGACATGAGTGTTTTTGATCAGTTAGATTAGTGTCATCCTGGTGACACTAATCGGAACAGATTGAATTACTTTGGTTCGGCACGGAAGTCCCGTTGGGTTCTACCCACCCAGTACCACCTCTCCAGACTGTCTTACACCAGGTGACCTCTTCCCTTACCCTTCGGTGAAGTCATAAGAACGGAACTCTTGGGGTACGTGTCATACTTTTCCGTTTTACTATCCTAGTCAAGTCAAGTCAAGTCAACGAGTCAGCACAAGTTGAGAAACACTGGGGCACTTAACGTCGTGCGGTCCGGAGGGACAGGTAGTGGTAGAGGACCTCACGTGAGTCTGAGTGTAGGTAGCTCAGGCACTACGGTAGGTCGGTAGAGTAGGACCCAACAGGGGAAGAGTAGGACGGTGGTTAGGGAGAGTCGTAGTCTCAGAAAAGGTTACTCAGTTGAGAAGCGTACTCCACCGGTTTCATGACCTCAAAGTCGAAATCGTAGTAAGGAAGGTTTCTTTAGGGTCCCAACTAGAAGAAGTCTTACCTGACCAACCTAGAGGAACGTCAGGTTCCCTGAGAGTTCTCAGAAGAGGTTGTGGTGTCAAGTTTTCGTAGTTAAGAAGCCGTGAGTCGGAAGAAGTGTCAGGTTGAGAGTATAGGTATGTACTGGTGTCCTTTTTGGTATCGGAACTCATCTGTCTGGAATTAGTCGTTTCATTACAGAGACGAAAGCTTATACGATAGATCCAATGAGTATTGAAAAGAAGGTTCCTCTTTCTTCTGAGGGGTCCAGTAACCCACGGGTTATACGATGACCTCTAGTCACCTCTTTATTGAGGTCTTTCTTACTTGCCTACCTCGGTTTCGTTTTTGTTATGGGTCAACACCTACACTGAACACTATCTTCGTTCCAGGCTACGACATTTCTCGTTATAACGTATCCTTGGACCTTACAGTCCAGGTACTTAGTTCCGTTTAACCTTCACCAGTCGTTTAACCTTCACCAGTTTGTCCTCTACCGTTCCCACTTGCAGCTGTAAGATCCTTAGTCGTTTGATTTTACCTGACCTTACCCACTTAAATTAAGTCTACTGGTAATACAGATGATGACACCCGTTCTTAGGGAGTCTTCTTTACCTCATCGGTAGTACCAGTTGTTTTCTCAGACTTTACGTCATGAACTTACGTTAGAGTTTTTACTGTCTTACTAGAGAGAAGTAGAGGTTCCGTTTGGTAAGTTATAGTGTCAATAGGTTCAGATACGGGGTTGGTCATTACGTCTTCTTTGACTTCAACTTACCAAAATACTTCTGGATGTTCTGGAAAATCTTGATTGTGGGTTTTTCTACAGGAAAAGTAATATCCCCTGACCTTACGTTTTGATCCTTCAGTTCTTTGTGGTCCTCATTGTCCGTTTAAACTGGAACCTTACGTGTTACTTCGTCCTGTTTCCGATTATGTCAAAACGGTTCTTTTACGTGACCAGTATCGTTTGTGGGAGAAGGTTGTTGTGTTCTCCTCTGAGATGTATACCTGTAGTGGTCTACCAGTTGTGGATTTAGTCTATCTAATATAAGAAACGTCAGTTTCTACCTCTTCGAGATATGACAGTTGTTTTTGTTCTGGTCCTCGACTGACACCGAGTCTAGTACTTGAGGAATAATGGTTTAAGTCTGAGTTTAACTTCTTTTATCCCTTTTGGTGATCTGGTAAGTCTATACTGGATTTAGTTTAGAGAATACTAATATGTCACCTTCACTCTTTATCTAAGTTCCCGGATCTAGACTGTCTATCTCACGGACTATTTGATACCTGACTCCAAGTACTGTAACATGTCCTCTGTCCCTAGTTCTGGTAGGGGTACCTTTTCTTTACGTTTTTTTCGTTTTACCGACAGACCCCTTCGGAATGTTTATCGACACTTTTCTTCTCTCCACTTTTCGTTTCCTCCTTTCCTTTCTATATTCGTAGACTTACGTCTCAAGGTTTCTTATCGTTCTTCTCTATTCTTTCGGAAGAAGTACCTAGTTACGTTTCTTTATCTCCTTTTCTTGTCTTACCCTTTCTGATCTCTAGAGTTCTTTTAATCTCTATGGTTCCCTTGTAAAGTACGTTTCTACCCGAACTATTTCATGTCTTTACCATACCTGGATTGTCTTCGACTTCTATACTTCTTCTCCACCGTTCTTATGTACCTTCTTGACATGTTTTTTCTAGAAGCACTGGGTCTATAAGTACTACTACACTAGTGATTAGATCTCGGTCTATAGAACCTGACACTTCAGTTCACCTGGAATCTTTCGTAGGGATACTTGTTTCGATCACCTCCTCTACCTTAAGGTCAACTCGACAAAGTTTAGGACTTTCTACTACGACACTTTCACGACGTGAGTTATACGGTCGTTTAAACCTTTTGAGTAGTCACCGGTGTCCTGACCTTTTCCAGTCAAAAGTAAGGCTAGGGTTTCTTTCCGTTACGGTTTCTTAAGAGTCTGATGGCGTGTTAACGTGAGTAGAGTGTACGATCATTTCATTACGAGTTTTAAGAGGTACGTTCCGGAGTCGTTATGCACTTGGTACTTGAGGGACTACAAGTTTGACCAAAATCTTTTCCGTCTCCTTGGTCTCTAGTTTAACGGTTGTAGACGACCTAGTACCTTTTTCGTTCTCTCAAGGTCTTTTTGTAGATGAAGACGAAATAACTGATACGGTTTCGAAAACTGACACACCAAGAGTTATTTGACACCTTTTAAGACTTTCTCTACTGGTGAATTGGACGGAGAACTCTTGAGACATACGTCCAGTCCTTCGTTATCAATCTTGACCTGTACGTTGTTGTCTGACCAAGGTTTATCCTTTTCCTCATGCAGTTCCGACATACAACAGTGGGACGAATAAATTGAATATACGTCTGATGCAGTACTCTTTACGACCTGACCTTCTTTGTGTTCGACCTTAGTTCTAACGGTCCTTTTTATAGTTATTGGAGTCTATGCGGATACTGTGTTGGGAATACCGTCTTTCACTTCTCCTCGATTTTTCGAAGAACTACTTTCACTTTCTCCTCTCACTTTTTCAACCGAATTTCGAGTTGTAAGTCTTTTACTTTTAGTGCCGTAGACCAGGGTAGTGAAGTACCCTTTATCTACTCCTTTGTCACCTTTGTCACAGTCTGAAATACAAAAACCCGAGGTTTTAGTGACGTCTACCACTGACGTCGGTACTTTAATTTTCTGCGAATGAGGAACCTTCTTTTCAAAACTGGTTGGATCTATCATATAAGTTTTCGTCTGTGCAATGAAACGGATGATTCCAGGTAGATCAGTTCCGATACCAAAAAGGACACCAGTACATACCTACACTCTCAACCTGACACTTCTTCCGACTCGCGTCTTCTTAACTACGAAAACTTGACACCACAACCTCTTCTGAGAACTCTCAGGGAACCTAACGTTCCTCTGGGTTGGTCAGGTAAGACTTCCTGTAGTCGGGACCCTAAGGAAACCTCCCTTACTACGATTTCGACTTCGAGGTCATGAAACCGGTGGAGTACGCTTCTCGACTGAGTAACCTTTTCTGAGACTACGACCCTCCCTAACTCCCGTCCTCCTCTTCCCCTGCTGTCTCCTACTCTACCGACCTACCGTAGTGCCTGAGCTACCTGTACTCAGATTCACTTGAGACCCTCTACCACTACCTGTCCCTTCGGACTGCACCATGCTAAGTACCCCAGCGTTCTCAGCCTGTGTTGACTCTCTGACTTGACTTGACTTGATTTCTCATTAAGAACTCTACTAGTATCTTGTACCAGGAACCCTAGACTCTTACAAATTTTTTATATTATATGTAAGAGATCTCTGAAGTTCATTTCGTTTTTTCTTCCGTACAACAGACACGATTAGTAAACCCTTCTGTCACTTCCTCGGTGTCACACGTCACGGGTGGTGTCATGTACTCCGTACTACGTGACTTCGTCAGTGATTTTAACCGAACTTCCGTCGGTTTGGAGTTACTTCTCCCGTCTTTTTAATACTCTTATTCCCTTTCCTGTGGTTAATCTAACTGGAAATTCTTCCAAGGGATGATGTCTATACGTTCACACTCATCCGACAGACGATTCCTTTAGTAATCGAGAGACTTGATTCCGTCAAGTACATCTTTTATAATTCAATGGGTGATTTAAGGTTTAATTTAACACCCGAATCTTACAAACTAATATTATAAAGGATAGTTTCATTGTAATTCACAGTCTTTTTGTCTTTAGTTCATAGACGAATTAAACTATTATAGTCGAAAATATGTTCTTCGAGTTTAATATCGACAAAGTAAAAATAAATAATACTTAGATGAAACCTCGTGTTTATTACTACCTAAAACACTGGAGATTTATTCCTGTGACCCATTCTATTTAAAATCATTGTTTATGAAATTTTCTTCTCAAACTAAAATGAATCCGTCAGTGACGTAGAGTACCTTAGTCTAAAGTAATTGTGAGTGATTTCTAATTAAGGATCCTATAAGGGTTTATTTAACTGTTAAAAAACAAGTGAACACGGTGGTAAAATGAGTCTTCGGTCGTGTCTTACATGACTCCGGTTTCTGTTACTTTAATAGACAGAAACCCTAATTCCAACGTAAGTTTTCTCCGTCCTATGTGAACTGAGGGATACTTTTACCCTAATCTAAGTTTGGAAATTCTTAAACAACAAGTCGAGTGACACGTGAGTGACCTCTCGGTTTATCAGACAGTGTCTTTACTCACGTTTTATTTCACGAGAACTTACAATATTCTAACTGTAAAACAGTTATGAACGAGTAATGTCTTAATTGTCACTTTTTGAATATTTATTACCAATTTTTAGAGTAATTATATAATTTTACTTTATAACTATTTATTATTAAATTTTGAAATTTACAATTTATAAATAAATAAATCACCACGGTCCACAATCAACATCGTACACCCTAGACCGAGGGACTGCTCCCTAGTTTGAACCCGAGGGACATAACCGTGACGTCAGAATCGACGACCTGGTGGTCTCTTTAGGGATTTAGAAATTGGGTAAATTTCTATATAATTTTTAAGACATCTAGGTAAATTTGGATTAACGAAAATTATTTCGGTCCACTATATTTTCTGGCGACTAATGACTTTAGACACTCTAATAGTTTTGACGATCGTACCAATCTAAACTGAGTGTGTAAGGAAAGACTTAACGACATCGACAACGAACGATAAACAAAAAGGACTTATGAGAGTTGGACAAAGTGAAGGGAAAAGAACAAGTGTAGTTGGGTCTTAGTTTTGAAAATAAAGAAGGAGACATCCGCTGAGTTCATGGTAGAGAAGAATCACAGTTAGAGTTAGGAGTGGAGGTGGTCGTTTACAAAGTCCTACGAGGTGGGATTTTCGTCGACGTCGTCTCCGAAGGACGTTTCGGATAGACACTGGAACGGTAGATACTTTAAACAACTGAAGACAAAGATCTCGTTCTAGTCTTGGTCAGAAAGGATACAGGTGATTAAAACGTGAATCAATAGAAACTATAAGGTACGTAATGAAATTGAAAAATAAATAACTAAGTGGACTTTTATTTATTACGTGATAGATGTGTAGGTTACTAAGTTTATTCTACCCTTTATCATTAACAGTAAAAAAGATAGAACTTGTCTTTATTAGGTTTTAAAATTTTTCATTTTTGGGAGTTCAATTAACGTAAATGTAGTCATATGAGGTCATGTGAAGAGTGGTCCCTTCTACTTTTATGCCATCCAAAGACAGAAACTAAAATATGTACTTTTAGTCGTACTGAACAACAACATCTCGTCCCCTACCATTTGAAGTTCAGGTTTAGGTCGGGTGGTGGATAAAAACATCTATTTCATAATGACCTTGTATGGGTGTGTATGTAAATGGATAACAGATACCGACTGAAACATGTCGTTGTCTTACTTCATCGATATTGTCTCTGAGTTACCGGACGTTTAGAATAAATACTGGACCGTTGAATATTTTACACGGTTCTGGTAAAGATACAGTTCCATCCTTGGTGACATCTATAAAATTAGTAATTTTCGGATCGAAGACGACAAATCCATAGTAAGTGACTATGTTCCTTTATCCCTATGTAACTCTTGACCATCGTTATCCACTTCTTCACGAGGTTTATACTACCTCGGTATAGTTTTCTCGTGTCCTCGGTTAGTCTTTCTCGAGGGTTACCAGTTTCGACCTGATTAAACTTCGTGTCTTATTCAGTACTATCATAACCTAATATTAGGTATCTTGTTTTAAAAATCAGTACTTACTCAGGTACAACTTATTCATTTATTTGCATCTTATTTACTCCCTTTGTCTTTTAGTGGTTATTTTATGGTATTATTGTCAACGTCCTTTCTGGGTAGTTACCTTCGACTTTAAGTACTAGTTTTTAAATTCCTCTTTGTCGTCACGTTGTCCAACGTTTTATAAAGGGGATTCTATCAGTAATTAAAGTTTATCTTTTTATAATTGCATCTCTTTGGGTCGTCTATGATGGAATTGGTTGGCTAGTTTCAATTGTAGCGGTCATTTTTTAGTATTCCTCTATTAAATTGACAAACTATTCTATGTGACACCCTTCTCGAAGGGGTCCCCCGAGTCGTCATTTCTTAGACTGACGGTTACGTCCTCTGTGTTCAAGTTAGGGAGTAGTCCCTTCTAAGGTGGACGGTGTCTCGTTTATTCAGGTACGTGGTATTGATGATTCGGACGAGAGATCTCTGACCCTCGACGTTTATGATTCAGGTACGTGGTTTGGATGACTTCGGGTGTGTGG
Source organism: Capra ibex (assembly GCA_006410555.1). Lineage (NCBI taxonomy): Eukaryota > Metazoa > Chordata > Mammalia > Artiodactyla > Bovidae > Capra > Capra ibex. Next base: position 27,933,494 of record SJYO01040405.1, read on the forward strand.
ATCTTGGACACCAGGTGCCGTTCTCTTCAGTGGTGTTACTGTTCGGGTCCGTGGTGTTGACCTCTTATCGGGAGTGAGAGGTGTTGATCTCTTATCGGGCACGTCGTCACTCCTGAGTTGTGTCGGTCTTTACTTTATTTATTTATTTATTTTAATATTTTTTTTTAGTCTGTTTGAGTTTTACTCACTGTCAGTGTTTTTATTGATTGATCATGATAAGTTTTTACGGTTCCAGTACTTTCTGTCTACTTGACAGTGACTGACCGTCCATAATTTCTCTGGTGTTTTTTACGTTACACCACAGAATGTACCGTAGGGTCTTATCTCTTTCCTGTATCACCTTTTGACCACTTTCTACTTTACAGAAATTATTTAATTATTGTAACAATGTTACGATCAAAGAATCAAAAATGGTGACACAAACTCAATGTCTTTATATTTATAATCACCTTTGACCCATTTTCAATCCGTCCCTCGGTGACATGATAAAGACGTTTAAAAGACATTCAAATTTTAATGAAGTTTGACTTTTCACTTTTTACACAACCCTTTTTTTCTTATTAAAAGACTAATTCCCTTACCCATCTTTATGTTGCACGATAACAAAAATCACTGTTGTCGAGGTCCAATATTATAAATCCAATTATTTTAGAGATATGACAGTACCGACAACTTAATAAAAATCCATCTTCCTCAAAGAAACTGAAAGTGTATTAGTGTCTTAAAATTGGATCCTTTCGTCTTCTTTAGGATTAACTTGTCTTCTATTCTTCCCGCACTGTCCTAGTGTATTCTGATTTTCCGAGAACAGGGACTCCCAGGAGTTTCGGTAAATAAGGGACGTGCAAGACTATCGTACTTCTTCTGTCTGGGTCTCTACCACGTCGACCTCATTCCGACCTGACACCTCCGGAATCCCCACGGAAGGGAGGTGAGAGGGAGATTTTCTCTTTAAAAGAGAAAGAACATGAGAACTCTTCCTAGACCACAGACACACGCCGAATACCTTTAGTGACAATGATAAAATCTCCTTATAGAATACAACCTTATTCCTTATATCTTTTACTCTCACCTAGTATACGTCTTTGTGTTTAATCTTTTCCCTTTTTTTAAATAAAATTTCCTATTTAAGAATATATTTACTGTGTAAAAAAGGATTTAAACGTAATTTTAACCTCTCAAACCTTTGTTTAGTGTAATATTACATAATTAAAATTAGTAAACCGGGTTGTGAGACGATCAGAGAGAACTTTTTTTATTTCTATTTAATGTGATAGAGACAGGAGTTTACGAACAGGAGAAAACTCCGTTGTTTACTTGAGAATTCTTTACTCTTTTTAATCCCTTTTTTCATTCTCACAGATGTTTACCCTATCGATAAATCTTTCTATCTATGAACAATTTCCCTCGTAAATCGTACCTACAGTCCTCCTAATACTCTCTATTGAACGAGGAACTTTCTCCTATTTTTATAATGGTTTTATAACGGAAATAACATTTCTAGTTGATTTTATGATGTCCTTTCATTGATTCAGGATAGGAATGTTTTATGTAAAATTTTACAAGTCCAAATAATGGTCAGATTTTCACTCTTTACGTTAAAATTTAATAACCTTGTTTTACATTATTTTAAAGGATGAAGTTTGTTACGTGTTTCACGGGTTTCAAACAACAAGTCAACGATTCAGCACAGACTGAGAAACGCTGGGGTACTTGACGTCGTCCGGTCCAAAGGAATTGTGCAAATTGATTTAGTTTTTTAAATTTAAGAACTAGTTTTCTGAGATATTTTTGACGTTCTTTACTTTAGTCTATAGTTAAACCGTCTTCTCTAGTCGTTAATTAACTCTTTTTTTAATCTTTAGTTCTTATACATAATAATGGAGTTGATTTTTTCCTATATATATGTATTAAGTCCTCCGGGTACTCGAACTTACTTTTGTTTAAATGAAGAAATAGTAGTAATTCGAGATTGATTTTAGAATAGTCAAAGAAAATGATGTTTACATCTCGTGTTTGGTCTCACCGTACTCAGTATGAACTCTGGTAACTTTAATCTCAAATATCCCAAAAAAAGGGGTACCTTGTAATATCAACAATGTATGTAGGTCTTTATGACAAACGAGAGTAGTGAAGAAGGTTTAATACCTTCACATATAAGTGATGATCTAGAATAATAAAGTACGTAATTACTTCTTTCTATTCACAACGATATAATGTTAATCAAAAAATTTATATGACATATTAAGAAATTATATTAACTCAAGGAAACATTAGGATACTAAAAATAATTTCTTTTAACATTTACAAGGGGTTTTTCCTCTAGTAATTGAAGTGTTCCGATGGCTTCCCCGGATACGGTGTTGTTTCTAATTCTTGGTCATTTGATACGATTATGCTTATCTCACGATATTTGTTACCACTCTCTTTTGTCGGTCACAGTTTTACTACATGTACATTGTACCATACTAATATGTACCCTAAACACCTTTAGTGTACTTTATTAGGATGTATAAAAGTACTTTAGGATAAATACATAGTCTTAGATACATTTATTTTCCTCAATCTTATTTAAGTACTGTCCAAACGGAGGTTCTTACCTTCTACATGTATCCTATATTCTGGTACCTAAATTTTTTTCTGAAGTGTAAATCGACATTTTGAAAGAAAATAAATTTTTTTTTTACTTTCTTGTACAGTAAAAATTGTTGACATTTAAACCTCAATACCTATGTGACCACCAACATGAAAACTTAAAAAATTTCTAGAGTTTTAAAATTATTTGGGAATCTTTAATTAAGTTTCATTCTATATCATAGGGTTTCGTAAAACTTTGTAAAGATTATATTTGTATTCCAAATATACTTTTCAATATTTATAAAGTATTGAAAACCTGTAAAGGTAACAACGATAATTTCTAAAATTTTTCATAAACGACTCTTGATATTTTGTGGCTATTTCCTTTAATTTCTACTAAGTTTCTTTACCTTTTTATCTGGTACAAGAATCTAACCTTCTTAATTATAACAATTTTACTGGTATGATGGGTTTCGTTAGACGTCTCAATTGCACAGGGATAGTTTAATGAGTACTGTAAAAAGTGTCTTGATCTTGTTTATTAGTATTTTAAACAAACCTTGGTGTTTTCTGGGTATTACCGGTTTCGTTAGGTCTCCTTTTTCTTGCTTCAACTTCCGTATTAGGAAGGTCTGAAGTCTGTAATGACTGTTTTGTCTTTTGTAATCTCGTACTATGACCGTGTTTTTGTCTGTATACCTAGTTACCTTACCTTGTCTTTGAAGTATTTATTTGGGTGTGTGGATGTCAGTTAATTAAAAACTGTTATCTCCTTCTTATATGTTAACTTCTGTCAAAAAAGTCGTCCACCACAACTCTTTCAACCTGTCTGTGTATTTATGTACTTCAATCTTATAAGGGAGTATGGTATGTGTTTTTATTTGAGTTTTACAGAATTTCTCAATTTATATTCTGTACTATGGAAAGACCATAGTGATCTTCTCTTATATCCGTTTTGTAAGAGACTGTTTTTTGTATATCGTTAGAAAAGAATTGAGTTAGAGAGTTCCGTTTTCTTTATTTTCGTTTTTATTTGTTACTTACTTTATTTACTTTGTTCGTAAAAGTGTCGTTTCCTTTGGTGTTTGTTTTATTTTGGTGGACACATTACCCTCTTTTATAAACGTTTATTACGTTGAATTAAAGATTTTATGTATTTGTCGAGTTATAGTTTTTTGTTTGTTTTTTTTTTTGGTCAGTCTTTTTCCCGTCTTCTGAATCTGTAACGAGTTTCTTCCGTAAGTTTACCGGTTTGTCAGTGTACTTTTCTACAGTGATTAATAATCTCTTTACGTTTAGTTTTGATATTATGATATAGTGGAATGTGGTCAGTCTTACCGGTAGTAGTTTTTCAGATGTTATTTACGACCTCTCCCACACCTTTTTCCTTTGGGAGTCACAGTCTGAAATAAAACCCCCCGAGCTTTTAGTGACGTCTACCACTGACGTCGGTACTTTAATTTTCTGCGAATGAGGAACCTTCTTTTCAATACTGGTTGGATCTATCGTATAAGTTTTCGTCTCTGTAATGAAACGGTTGTTTCCAGGTAGATCAGTTCCGATACCAAAAAGGTCATCAGTACATACCTACACTCTCAACCTGACGTTTCTTTCGACTCGCGGTTTCTTCACTACGAAAACTTGACACCACAACCTCTTCTGAGAACTCTCAGGGAACCTGACGTTCCTCTAGGTTGGTCAGGTAAGACTTCCTCTAGTCAGGACCCACAAGAAACCTTCCTTACTACGATTTCGACTTTGAGGTCATGAAACCGGTGGAGTACACTTCTCAACTGAGTAACCTTTTCTGAGACTACGACCCTCCCTAACCCCCGTCCTCCTCTTCCCGTGGTGTCTTCTACTCTACCGACCTACGGTGGTGGCTGAGCTACCCACACTCAGACTCACTTGAGACCCTTAACCACTACCTGTCCCTCCTGACCACACGACACTAAGTACCCCAACGTTTCTCAGTCTGTGCTGACTCGCTGACTGGACTTGACTTGATGTGACAACCACCCCTAGTTGATGACACCTCTTGTCATACCTCCCAGGAATTTTTTTGATTTTTATCCCAATGAAGTACTCGGTCGTTAGGGTGAGGATTCCTATATAGACCTTTTCTTTTTTTAAGATTAAACTTTTCTACGTACATGGGGTTACAAGTGTTGTCGTAGTAAATGTTGTCGGTTCTGTACCTTCGTTGGATTTTCAGATGACTCTCTTCTTCTGACAGGCATATTTCTTCTAATCACGTAAAATTTTTAACCTTATAATGAGTCGGTTATTTCTTACTTTAGTACGGTAAACGTCGTTATGTCTACCTGGATCTCCAATAGTCTACTTTACTTCGATTCAGTCTGTCTCTTTCTTTTTATAGTTTACTATAGTAAATATACACCTTAGAATTTACTATGTTTACTTGAATGAATATTTTGTCTTTATCGGAATGTCTGTATCTTTTGTTTACATATCAATGGTTTCCCCTTTACCCCCCTTATTTAATCCTAATTGTATAACCCTAATTGTAACCCTAATTGTATAATCCTATTTAAACCCTAATTGTATAAGTATGATAATATATATATATTATATATATTATACTATTCGTTGTTCCTGGATAACATACCGTGTCCTTTACTGTTATGGAACAATTATTAGACATTATCTTTTCTTAGACTTTTTCTTATATACATATAAATATTGATTTAGTGAAACGATATATGAACTTTGAATGTGTGGTAACATTTAGGTGATGTTAAATTTTTTTTTAAAAAAAAATTCATAAACCTTTCTTTTACACCTTTTACAACCAAAAAGTCCACCCCCTATGACGTCCTTATTCTCTGTGATTGTACCTCGTACAGTTCTCAATTACTCTACAACAGTCGTCGGAGCACGTCGTTAGGAGGTACAACCTTCTCAAAGATACTTGATGGACAGAAAGACCAAGTACTAGGTCTTATATCCGAGACTTAAAGATTAATAAACAATACACCCGTTTTGGTCAGGACCCTCTAGACCTTCGGGTCCCGTCTGTGACCACTAGACTACCCATGAACCCCAAGAATCACTCCCAGACGTCCCATTCCGTCACGACCACCGTTGACGTCTCCTTCGAGTAGTTTGTCTGAAGGAGTGGTTTGTCCTCGGCGGTAGGAGCTTTTCTGAGGCCAACTCCTACCTCTTAGGACTACGTCCTACAACGATTCGTTCTACTTCATTCCATCTATTCCGAAACACATTTCTCGTGGGCCAAACTACGTCTTCCGTCTGTGTAAGATCACATACAAACACTTCTGACTTTTTGTCAGTGAAGTCGAAAGAAGGAAAAAAGATTCAACAAAGAGTTTCTCCATACGGTTTCTTCTTCCCAAACGTTATATTCGTCTGTCCTTTGTGACATATTAAATGGGAGGAGTACCTCTCAATATTTTATATAAAGTTATGATTTCCGAGACTCCTCAGGATAAAGGAAGGAGTTGAGTAGTAGAGAGGGTTTGGCTAATAATTGTAGAGTATCTTGAATATAAGATTCTAGTAAAACCTTTGTAAAAAGTTACAAAGTTTTTTTATATTTACTAAAGTCAAGTAAAAAACATCCCCTCCCCTGTCTTTAAAGTATTTGTAGGTCAAATGTGAACTTCGTACTGTGATTTTCTACTAATACTTATATAATCTCATGTATTTCGACCTACTTAAAGGTTCCGTCGTCCAATAGAGTCTCCAGACTAGTAACAGTTTTCAGAGAAATACCAAATACTAGGACAGTCTTTGGGAGGCAAGAGGGTATACATGTACATACCATGAGAAAGGAAGGGTCAATTAACACGATATTTATTAAAGAAGAATAGACGTATAGCTAATGTTCCATTACTTACGGTGAAGTATAATACACTTTATGTTTAGTTCGGGATCTGGGGTACTCTATTAAAAGAACCGGTTTGAGGGTCCGGGACATGAACCCTACTTGAAGTTAACACAGAGATCCCAATCACTCACAATACAAAGATTCACTACTATACAAATAAAGTACGGTGTAAACGTTCGACAGAAAAGGAGTTTACATGGTAATTCTATATATAACTCTAAAAAATTCCATAAGTCAAGAGAAATAAAAACATTTACAAGAAATAAGTTTAAATAGAGTTTCATGTTAAACAAGTATGGTTTGGAGAGATCTCTCGAAACTCCAATACGAAAGGGATGTCCCCCGAACGTCCCCTTTTTGTATCGTCATTTTAAGTGTAAACTGTTTCCGTATAAAACAGAAGGGTCAGAAATTGTACGAACGAGGTTTCTTTTACTGCTGAACGAACGTCTACTTGGTTTTCTCTAAAGAGTAAGTAACTGAAAGGAGAAACATATTTCAGTGTATGGATACAGTTGAGAAAAACCTTTAAGGTCATGTCAAAGAAGGAAGAAATTTATTTTGAAGACCACAGTCAAAGTGTAACCTTTAAATAAACTATAGACACTCTCTTTATAAAAGTAGACTTTCTATAATTGAAACTCTAACTCAGTCTAAGGTACGACTCTTTTCCTACCTCCTCTATATTGTTGACAACTTCTTCACTTTGAGTCACACATTTTATAAAAGTTTGTTTCTTCGTCCCACGTCACTTCCACTGTCTAACCTTTCTCCTAAAGGAGACTGTTAAAACTTATCGACATAGAAATAAAGTCACGACTTTACGAGACATATAAACGAATTATTAGTAAAAGGGGTTATAATCACAGATTTATTAAAGGAGGACTTCCTAACTGTGTTTTTTAATAAACATTGAAATTTGAGTTGTAAAAATGGGACTTTAAGTTTGGTGTACACTGAGTTTCCCTAAAGTTAATAAAAGGAAACCAATGGTCTGTGACTGTAAAAAGGGGGGATCTGTGTTTTAATATTTAAATTGTTTTGTTAAGTGTGGGGTTTAGGTGGTTTTGAAACTTTTATCATCTCAATCCCTGACTTGTACGAAGGTTAGTAACATATTTAGTATAAGGAAACGACAAGTGCTCTACCCATAGTCATTACAACAATTCACTTCTCTTTCAGAATTAACGTCCTAGTAAGACGTTCCAGTATAAAATTTGGGTGGAAAACTCTGTCGGGAACTGAAGACTGTCCCCTGGGGTCATGTGGACTCGGACTCGGTACTTAATAAAGGAAGACTTTATTCGGTTTCGTTCTACTTTATGACTCTTTCCTTTGGGTTTCCTACGAGTTTTATGTATAAATGACATCCCTTTTATGAAATTATAAAACAATTTGACTCCTAGGTGTTTGTACTGTCTTTGAAAGTATAAAAGTACCAATTCGAGTTAACGTAGGAACACCCAAAATTACGAGAGTAATTTTGTGTAGTAACTTTTGAATGTTGAGAAAAGTAGAAGAAAATAGGATACTTTGATGTTTCTAAAGTCCGAGATTAACAGAAAACGAGAGAACTAGAGTAGTACGTTTATCTCAACCATCTTGATCTTTTGTGTGAAGATACTTCTCGTATTATTTACAATTTCTGATATAACCGTAGTAAAGAGAACGGGTCACAACTTTTACCTTAAAAGTTTTACGGTGATCTAATTACTCAAAAAGAATATAGATAAAAGAAAAATAACACACAGAAAGTACAAAATTATAAAATAATATCAAGTAAGTCAATGAGTCCCTTATTAATAGATCCAACAGGAAAATAAGTACCGAAGAGTTTTATTATTTAAACGTAAAGTTTATAATATGAAAATAAACATTTTTGGGTATCGAACGAACAATTAGTCATACGAAGACACGATCCCTTAAAAGTATTAAAATTTAATACATATGTATTTAAAATATATAAATTATATGTACACATAGTAATTTGTACACATAAACTGTAACTTCCTCTTTAAACCGTTATAAAAGTTGAAAAACAACCGAAAAAGAAATCCGTGACTCCATGTTTTGTTTAGACCTATATTAAGATTAAGTATTCAGTGAGTTTAAAGGTTTCTATGAAGCTTTAATATCTATTAAGTCTTTCGTAATAAAGAAAAAGGTCGTATATAAGAAGATTGCACGTAAAAAACTTATCATGTAACGGACTAGACTCAGGAAATGAAAGAGAGGATAGAAACCCTAAGACGTCCATTTTTATGACCTCACCCAACAGTACGGGAAGAGGTCTTCTAGAGTCGGGTCCCTAGCTTGGACCCAGACGACGTAACGTCCTCCTGAGAAATGACAGAATCTGGTGTACAGAATCTTGATGTATCCCTATCGAGTCTTTTCCTTTCGCAGTACTGTACTTTAATGAGTCACGATCAACACAGTGATCTTTCTCCTCTTCCATTCTACTTCCGAGATCGTTTGAGGTAACAGAGCCTCATCGTTAAGACGGGTCGTTCAACAAAGAGGAAAGGACTGTAGGGTCACGACAACTTCCTCAAATGTGTCAGGTTACAACAACAACAAGTATAAGAGTCGTTTTCTGTCATAGTGACTTGACTGATTAAATTCAAGAAGTTGAACCCGAAACCTTTTCGATGAATTGTTGAGATTTGAAACCGAAAAAATTAGACTTTTTGTCTCTTTACCTATAATAAAGAAAAAATGTCGACAATATTTTTTTATTTACAATTAGGGACAATCGTGACATGTACCAGTTATGAATATTTTAGGACAATAGTTGGAGGTTTGTTGCGATTGAAGAGACTCGGAAAACCAAAAAAATAGTCATTTTCACAACATCAAAGTATCATTCATGAGTCCTTTCCAAATAAGGGACGAACAGGAGACCTCGTCACGACTTTGAGTTCTGAACCGAACTCATACGTCTTTTATATATTCTGAAACGATATATAGAGTCAAGGGATAAAAATTCTTATTTAGAACGTCAGACCGAAAATAAAAATTATTGTGACAGAAATCTTTGTAAAATTTTGTTCTTTTTTGGGTCGAAAGAAAGGTGGAAACTCACGGAGGCAGGAGTCACACTAACAACGAGTGAGAGCGCCACACAGGAGTTGTAGTAAGTGCAAGTCGGGAGTCATAATTCTTAGAGGAATGACTCCTTCGTCTACGAGAATTTTATACTCCTTTTATTGTCTCCTAAGTTTTGTACTAAATTGTTTCCAGTTTTAACACAAACTTGATCAACTCGTAGGTTGAACCCGTGTCGTGACACCTTCCTGTCCGTGACCCGGTTTACCTGTCATACGACCTTTTCCTGAGGTACCAGGGTCAAGGTCCGTCTCGAGGTGGTGGTTGTTGGGACTGGACCCGTTTAACAAAGTCGGAGAGAATCTCCGTAAAAGGGACCGGGAATTCACCCATGTAGTTTAAACGAAACGTCGTAACAGGACTCCGAATATACACTTGATCCGTCATTAAATTCAACCTACTTTACCATATGATAGTACTATTTAAACGATCTGTCTCCCTTTCATGTATCCTTTCGTCATTCCGTAATCTCCGGTACCCTTCTTTACAACTTCTTTTAATTTCACGGGGTTACACAGTTTGACCGAAACAAAAGCTCCGATGAAGGGAGAGAGTATGGAAGGAGGGAAACAAGATTTGACTCCGTGTCAGTTCTCCGAAGAGAGGGACGTCTGAGATATAACGGTACGGTGGACCTTATACAAAAGTCGAATTTAGATTTGTTAAATTACACTTTTTACTTCGATTGGATTGAACTCCTTTGTACTTCATTCTCCCCGACTGAAGATATTATTGAACTTTTAAAAGTTTTACAGTCGACCTGGTTATATTACAAAAATTACTCGAGATTAGTATTTATGTAAACACACTGTGTTAAATTAAATAACCCTTTGAAAGTAAAATAAGCTAGAAAAAAAGAAAAATTACACTTTCGTTTTGTAGGTTATGTGACGGTATTATGTCATTTATGTTAAAAGATTTGGTCTTTGGTACCGTTGTCGAAAATTATTATCTTATACTAACCGACGTATACTTTTTATTTTGGTGTAAGATTTATTAATTTAACAAAGAGTTATACTTTATTATTATAACGTTCGTAAAAGTACAAAAACGTACATGTTACACTATGTGACAAAGTCAGACATCCCTTCGGATATTAATGGTCTGATAGAAAAGTATATGATGTAAGAAAAACAGTGATTAGGTTCTTAATTTTACTATTAAGTTTCTTTTATTGGACAGACTCTTACTCTTTGGACTCTTAATCCAGGAAATCTTACTTAAGAAAAATACAACCAGGTAAGTTAACTCATGTAAAAGTTACTAAGACGTCCTTCCCGAAATATCAAAAATTTTCCCCAGTTCCGTCCTTATGACTAAATTTATACTACGCCAGTTAAACCGGAGTGTATAGACATAAGTATATAGGGTCCTCAAATTTGTTTATCCGTTTCCGAAATGTAACTGTGTTACAGACAAGTTTATGTTTTTAGACGACTTTTCTCTTTTAAAATTAAGTTCGTAGGACTACAAATCGAAGGATCATCCGTAAACCGCGGTGACTTTGTTGTGTAGACATACCGAATTTAACGAGGGAAAAGGAGACGCAACAGACCGTCCCGAAAGGTTTTTCGTCTGGTATCACCTTAGTGAAATGGTTCAAAGTTAAGTCTTAAGTTTAACATAAGGGATATACGATAAGTTTACAGAATACCTTATTCCAGTGCCCTTATGTATTGATCTATTTACTGATCACGTTCAGTGACTCAGCACAGACTGAAAAACGCTGGGGTACCTGACATCGGATGGTCCTAGGAGACAGGTACCTTAAGAGGTCCGTTCTTATGATCTCACCAACGGTAAGGGAAGAGGTCCCCTAGGAGGGCTGGGTCCCTAACTTGGACCCAGAGGACGTAACGTCCATCGGAGAAATGTCAGACTCGGGCTCTATATACTGACCTATTATTATTTTCTTACTTGTTAAATATATGTACTTTCCAAGTCCATCACTAATAGTGTGTGTACCAGGACAATTCAGTTTTTCTTTAAGGACATAGGTTGTATCGTGGAGATGGTCTTACTCATTTATTACGAAATCATGAGGTTTCCAGTTATACTATAATGAATGAGACTGTTTAAGATTATCAATATCGTATCAATAATCTCGGTTTCAGTCTCTACCATCATTGTTAAAACTGGGATCTTTAAAGTTAGGATAAAAGGTACTCGATTAGTCTCCTTCCATATGACGGAGAGAAGTTACAGAACTTATACTATATAAGACCAACGACAAGTCTTATATAAAGAGTTTTAGTATACACGATAATTGTTTATAAGTACCCCCCAAATTTTCATACAAGTATATAAAGAGTTGTACAACACTAGGTAGGACACCAAAGTCGTATCTAAGACGACACGTTATATCGTAAATTAAAAGTATTCCCATGACTGGTAATTTTGGTTAGAAGAACAGTTCTAATAATCTTGGGAACAAATATTATTTATCTTTCATTATATATATTTATGTATATATATTTTATTATTTTAAAATTTACAAATATAAAAATTTATAAAGAGAAACTCTTAGGGTTGATAACGTCTCGAGCGAGGAATTAACAAATAAATATGATCTTGGTTAGTACATTCTGGATAAAGGTACATTGACGGATGATGTGAAGGAAATATACAGAATGAATCGTAGATAATTGTTGAGTAGAACCGGTGTGTCATTCTTTCTTATACACGTAAAATATTCTCATCTCTTTGTCGTACTTATAATGGTATTTGACAGGTGTTTTCTTTGTCCTTACTACGGTCTATATGTAAACCGACTAGTCATGGACTAGACACACACGTAAAGACCATTTTTTACCTATTTACTGCCTTGTGACTAAGTCGTAGAGTTGACGAGATAAAGAAGACCGAAACTAATATTTTTATATCGTTGTTTGTGTCGATTAAGTAAGGAAGACAGAGTGTAGATGAAACTCGAATCGGGTCCTTTAGGGTTTCACACTTTGAGTTTCTGAAATTTCTAAAGTTATCCTATTCAAAAGTAAATCTAACTTAGAGAGTTGAGTATGAAATGTGAAAAATGACTTTACAATGTAATTTCCATGAGAACTAACAAAGGAAAAATGGTTAAGGAATTCATACAAATTTTCCACTAATGTTAGTATAATAAAGTCTCCAGTAAGGTATATGTTAACTTCTCAGTCTTTCTTTAGGAAACGTTATGTAACTTTCGTTATGAGCATTAAGTAAGATTACATACCTACTTACTATCAATAGAACCCGTTTATTCATAAAATCTTTATCACCATTTTGAGAGTCTTTCCTTTTTATTTTTGTGGGTCACTTTCATGTATGAAGACGAAAATTTCTTATGTCTTTAACAGACGTTAATAAATTCTTTTAATTTAAAATTAAATATAAATCTCTTAAACAAAGTCTTCGTACAAATAGTAGGTAATATTTTTATGTAAAGACAACATACTACATAATAAACATTTTATACTCTTATATTTATCGTTAAAGTACAAAAGGGTTCGTGAATTTAAAATTCATTGGTTGTATACATGATAACATATACAAACTTTATGAATACAACAGAGACAATGAATACAACAGAAAAGAGTTATTTTTTTATGATTAGAGTTTTTTAAGAAGCAAATAAAAAAGTGGAAAAGATATATGTTACAAAGTTCACACTTTAGTAAGAACCTTAAGTATGAAATTTTATCCTTTTTTCCTCTTTTGAATATTTTATGAAACACCCAATTTTAAACATAGGACCAGTCATTTAAAATACTGGATTTCGTTCAGGGACACCATAGTAAATAATATCGATTTTACTAACCTTGACCCCCGGGTACTGTGATAATGGACAAAGACGTCTAAATAACTTTTAATCGTTAAGGTAAATATAGAGACTCTAAAGTCCCTAATGTGACAATATCTGATCTTTTAACTACCTAAATACTCAGATCACCTAGATCAACACGGCTGATTATCTCGTTGGTTCTTTTAAATCCCCAGACATGAGGCTTTCCTCAATTGGAAACCTATTTCTTTGTAAAAAGTTCGTCTTACACTCTTTAATAACTTAGGTATTTAACAGTGACGACGTTACAACTTCTCTCTCACTCTCTCTGTTGTCGTGTAAATTGAAAACATACTCTTTGTTTTCAATGGGTTTTGCGATACTGAAATCAAACGATTATATTAACGAATACCCCATAAATGACGACTTGACATCACAAAGAACCGACACCTAAAAGAAAAGTCAACAGAACAAGTTTGTCGTCCTGTAGTGAATACCCTTAAAGGTGTTGGGGAATTTCACATCTAGTGTATAGGAAGGATTAGAAGTCGTGACAGGGTCCGTGTTTCGTCTGTATATTAACAACAAACACCAAAAACTATTTGGTCTATTTATGTATTTATTTATAACTGACGGACACTAAATACAATGATGGTCTCTACGGTCGAGTCTAAAGTTTATTAAGATGCCTTTACTAAACGGAGGGTTCCTTGAACTGGTACAGAAGATACAATCTTTCTCCAGATACTTTTATTTATTATTTAAAATTTTAATTAAATTTTTTTCTTTCTCCAGATACACAAACTTTAAAATAATCTACGTTTTCAAATAACTTAATATCAGACTACCATGTATAAACACTTTAAGAATGATGAAAAAGGGAACAAAATGATAATAATATAAATCGGTTTGTTGTATATTCATTAAATATCATCAAGACTGTAATTTGAACAAGTATGTCGTACCTAGACTAGCCAGGTCCATGTACGACTTAGTAACCGATCCATAAATATTATGGGAAAGGTTAAAATTTCCCATGACTCTTTACTGTTTATATATATATATACATATGTCACGTTAGGGATGGTATTTTTTGTGATTTTATAAATTGCTTTTTTGAAATGGGTGTGAACACACATGTATGTATATGTGTGTATATTTATGTATTTACATATACGTGTGTATATACAAATATACAACTATTGTAAATGTAAATTCCTTTGTCCGAACCATTATCTTTACGTCTCATAGTAGACTCCTACCCCGTCTATAGTACATTCATTATCCGGAATTAAACTCCGAACATTCTATTACAAAGGAACTTACCTCGACTCATTCCCCTTACAAACTTCATCACCCCTTGAAGATCGAATTACATATGTCCAGTATTACTTTTTTTTCACCTCCGCAAAACCAACACATTAAATCTTTGTCAACCGTCTTTAATTACACCCCACTAGTTTTTCTTTTCTCTCGTTAAATTATCAATGTAGAGAAACAATTATCATGAGAAGATCAATAGTTGGACTGTCGACTTTATGGACATCTTTTTGACTCTGTTTAGAAAAATTCATAAAGACTGGTAACAGTACCTTCTTACTATAGATTTGTTCCACGTAAATCTTAAATCGTATCACTCAAATTTGTCCTACGTAGATTGACATAAGAGGATGGTAAATCGGAGGAATGAAGGACGTCCATAGGACACTTTTAATTTGATCCAATAATCCTGAACCAAATAAATGGTAAATATAGGCAATGTTTTAAAAAAGAATCTAACTATAACTCTCAACTGTTTACTTTCATACATCCTTTTTTATCCTTACTTGAGTCATCAAGGTGTTTGCGGAAAAATTTTGTTTCAGATGTATTACAGAAAGAGGTAATTTTAAGTGTTGTACTTTCGGTTAAAAACAAAACAATTATTGTCTACTTTTAACAAAAAATTCCAGAAATGTACGGTCGTATAGTGGAAAAGGGACCAGATTATGATTCACTGTCGGGGCATAACTCGTTAAAATTTGGTCCAGAAGCTAAATGACGTCTGTACAGCTTTAAACACTATTCACTTTATCTATAAATTACTGTGGATTACACGTCACTATGTCGTATGATATCCACCAAACCGAATCTTTTCTGAAGCTTTGTAATACGGTGGTTTCGTCTCTCGACTTTCGAATCGTATTAAAGAGAGGTATTCTATAAGTCGACGTCTTTCTAAAGTATTGTTTTTCTAGTTCTTTTATTATGTAAGTGAACTCTTACACTTTTAATGGAACCTTGAATGGAACGATAAACGTAAGGTAGAACCTTGTACGGTTCCACAAACCTTGAATTTAAAATGAGAAAGACAAATTACTTCCAAGGATCCAAAGTTCTCTTATTTATGAATAAAGACTCATTCGTATGAAGACTTAAATTTTTNTAAGTCGACGTCTTTCTAAAGTATTGTTTTTCTAGTTCTTTTATTATGTAAGTGAACTCTTACACTTTTAATGGAACCTTGAATGGAACGATAAACGTAAGGTAGAACCTTGTACGGTTCCACAAACCTTGAATTTAAAATGAGAAAGACAAATTACTTCCAAGGATCCAAGGTTCTCTTATTTATGAATAAAGACTCATTCGTATGAAGACTTAAATTTTTTCCTATATGTTAATAAGATTTATTAGTAGTCTTATAATTATATAGATAGTTGTAAGATTGTGATACACATATATTGAGATACTATTTTATAGGAAGTAAAATACATCGATTATCTAAACAATAGAAGTCTAGTTTTATACATATACATATATTTGTACGTATATAATCTTTTTATATTATTTATTTTGTATTTTTAGTGATTACTACACAAGGGAGACTCTGAAACTAAATAGATATTTGTATATTTTTTAATCTATATATAGAATATAGAATAATATATATAATAAATATATGTATAGAATAAAAAGGATGTCTAACTTAAAAGTTTATAAATCCTCTGAGATTGTACCTGAATGTCGTTGGAGATGGGAATTTCTTGTCAGAATAAAATATATCTGTAGTAGGAAGATCTCCCTCTTTTATATTCGTTTTGTCACCCGCTCCTTTCCTCGTAAACAGGTCGTCCAATCTAGTCGGTGTTTATACGACTGTTTATTGTCGTGTTCCCCAGAGTCCTTTCCTCCTTATCTGTCGTTTTCTCAATTCATAGTTATTTATCTAGACAAACGTAGTTTGTCTTTATTTAGATATTAATTAAGTTAACTCTTGTTATCAATCTAGTCTTTTTGAACGTCTTTGTCTGACATAAATAACTCTCCTTTCAAAAATAGAATAAGTTAACTCTAATTCTCCGGACTCATACTGAGGTGAGTGTGGTTACGTGTCTAGTAGTTTTGTCTTCTAATTATTCCTTTGTGTTCAGAATTTACTATGTAATCTACTCTATCTAGAGTAACTATAGAAATCCTGTAAGGTAGGTTTACGTCTTCTTATGTGGAAGAACAGTTGACGTGTATCTTGTAAGAGGTCCTATCTAATGTAGAACCCAGTGTTTAGTTTGGAGTCGTTTAAATTCTTTTAACTTTAGTGTAGTTCGTAGAAGAGACTGGTGTTGCGATACTCTGATCTATAGTTAATGTTTTTTTGTTTGTTTGTTTGTTTGTTTGTTTTTTTTTTGTTTGGACATTCTTTGTGTTTGTGTACCTCTAATTTGTTGTGTAAAGATATTGGTTGTCCAATGACTTCTTTAGTTTTCCCTTTAGTTTGTTAAAGATCTTTGTTTACTGTTACTTTTGTGTTGTTGAGTTTTAGATACTTTACGTCGTTTTCGTCGAGATCCTCCCTTCGAATATCGTTATGTTAGGATGGAGTTCTTTGTTCTTTTTGTAGTTTATCTGTTGGATTGAAATATGGATTTTGTTGACCTTTTCTCTTGTTGTTGTTGTTTTTTTTGTTTTAATCATATTCCTTTCTTTGGTATTTCTACGTTCGTCTTTATTTACTTTTTATTTACTTTCTTTGTTATCATTTTTGATTATTTTGATTTTCGATCAAGAAACTTTTCTATTTGTTTTGACTGTTCGGAAATCGACCGGAGTAGTTCTTTTTTTCTCTCTTCTTAGTTTAGTTGTTTTAATCTTTACTTTTTCCTCTCCAGTGTTGTCTGTTACATCTTTATGTTTCCTAATACTCTGATAATACTTGTTGATATACCGTTATTTTACCTATTGGACCTTCTTTACCTTCTAAGAATCTTTTCAAGTTAGAAGGTTCCAGCTTGGTCCTTCTTTATCTTTAATACTTGTTGGGTTAATATTCGTGATTTTAACTTCGACACTAGTTTTTAGGGTTTTTTGTTTTCGGGTCCTGGTCTACCAAAGTGTCTTAAGATAGTATATAAATCTCCTACCCCTTGAGTACATGTGGGTACCGTCTAAGTACAACTACATACCGTTTTGGTTATGTTATAACATTTCATTAATCGGAGGTTAATTTTATTTATTTAATTTTCTTTTTTGTAAATCTCTTCTCGATTACGGATAGGAAGATTTTAAGAAAGTTTTTTGACGTCTCCTTCCTTGTGAAAGTTTTAGTAAGATGTTCCGGTGGTAGTGGGATTATGGTTTTGGTTTATTTCTGTTGTGTCTTTTTAATTTGATGTCCGGTTATAGTGACTACTTGTATCTACGTTTTTAGGAGTTATTTTAAAATAGTTTATCTTAAGTCTTTGTGTAGTTTTTCGAGTATGTGGTACTAGTACAACCCAAATAAGGTCCTTACGTTCCTAAGGAGTTATATGTGGTTAGTCAGTTACACCATATCTTTGGTATACTAGTAGAATAATCTACGTCTTTTTCGGAAACTGTTTTAAGTCATGGGTAAATACTAATTTTGAAAAGTTTCCTGCGGTATATACTATTCGGATGTCGTTTGTAATAAGAGTCACCACTTTTTGACTTTCGTAAGGGGCATTCTAGTCCTTGTTCTGTTACCACAGGTGAAAGTGGTGATGATAAGTTGTATCAAGACCTTCAGGATCGATATCGTTAGTCTCTTGTTTTTCTTTATTTTCCTTAGGTATAGTCTTTTCTTCATTTCGAGAGTGACAACCGTCTACTGTATTATGACATGTATCTTTTGAGATTTCTTTCATAGTCTTTTGATGATCTCTATTAGTTACTTAAATCGTTACAACGTCCTGTGTTTTAGTTATGTGTCTATAGTGAACGTAAAGATATATGATTGTTAATTTCTTAGTCTTTCTCTTTAATTCCTTAGTTAGGGTAAGTGGTACCGTTGTTTTTGTTAATTTATAGATCCTTATTTGAATGGATTCCTCTATTTTCTTGACATGTGTCTTTTAATATTCTGTGACTACTTTCTTTAGTTTCTACTTTATTTGTCTACCTCTTTATAAGGTACAAGGACTTATCCTTCTTAGTTATAACACTTTTACTAATATAAATTTTTACGTGAGATGTCTAAGTTACACTAAGAATAGTTTAATGGTTACCGTAAAAAGTGTCTTACTTCTGTTTTTTAAAGTGTTAAGTATACCTTTGTGTTTTCTGGGGCTTATCGGTTTCTTCAGAGCTCTTTCTTCTTATCCTTGACCTCCTTAGTTGGAAGGACTGAAGTCCAATATTATGTTTTGATGTCAGTAGTTCTGTTATACCATGACCGTGTTTTTGTCTGTATATCTGGTTAGCTTGTTCTGTCTTTCGGGTCTTTATTTGGGTACGTGGATACCTATAGAATAAAAACTGTTTCTTCCGTTATATGGTACCCCATTTCTGTCGGAGAAGTTATTTACCACGACTCTTTTGACCTGTCTATGTACATTTTCTTACTTTAATCTTGTGAAGAATTGTGGTATGTGTTTCTATTTGAGTTTTACCTAATTTCTGGATTTACATTCTGGTCTTTGATATTTTGAGAATCTCCTTTTGTATCCGTATTGTAAGTTACTGTATTTAGTTTCGTTCTAGGAGATGTTGTGTGGAAGATCTCATTGTCTTTATTTTTGTTTTCATTTGTTTACCCTGGACTAATTTGAATTTTCGAAAACGTGTTTTTTCCTTTGATATTTGTTCCACTTTTCTGTTGGGAGTCTTACCCTCTTTTATTATCGTTTACTTTGTTGACTGTTTCCTAATTATAGGTTTTATATGTTCGTCGAGTATGTTGAGTTATAGTTTTTTTTGTTTGCTTGGTTAGTAATTCAACCTTTTTCTGAATTTGTCTGTAAAGAGGTTTCTTCTGTATGTCTACCGATTGTTTGTGTACTTTTCTACGAGTTGTAGCGAGTAATTGTCTCTTTACGTTTAGTTTGATGTTACTCTACAGTGGAGTGTGGTCAGTCGTACCTATAATAGTTTTTCATATGTTTGTTATTTACGACCTCTCCCACATCTCTTTTCCCTTGTAAACCTAACAACCACCCTTACAATTTAACTATGTCGGTGATACCTTCTGTAATACCTCTAAGGAAATTTTTGATCGTTATTTTGGTGATATACTGGGTTATTAGGATAAGGATCCGTATATGGGACTCCTTTGGTACCAACTTTTTCTGTGTACATAGGGTAACAAGTACCGTCGTGATAAATGTTATCGATCTTGTACCTCCGGTGGATCTACAGGTGTCTGTCTACTCACCTATTTCTTTCACACCATGTATATGTCTTACCTTATAATGAGTCGGTATTTACGTAAACTCAGTCAAGACTACTCCACCTACTTGGATCTTAGATAATATGTCTCACTTCACTCAGTCCTTGTCTTTCTGTTTATAGTATAAGATTGCGTATATACACCTTAGATCTTTTTACTATGACTTCTAAATAAATGTCCCGTTGTCACCTCTTTGTCTGTATCTCTTATCTGAATAGCTGTACCCCTCTCCCCTCCTCTCCCACTCTACATACCTTTCTCATCGTACCTTTGAATGTATGGTATACATTTCATCTATCGACTACCCTTAAACGACATACCGAGTCCTTTGAGTTTGTCCACAGGACATAGTTAGATCTCCCCACCCTACCCTACCCTCTACCCTCCCTCCAAGTGTTCCCTCCCCTTTATACATGTGGACACCGACTAAGTACAACGCCAAACTGTCTTTTGTTGTTTTAATATATTTCGTTAATAGGAAGTTATTTTTTTAAATGTTTTTATTCTTTTCTTTTTTACTAAAATAATTTTTCCGGACTCATATCGGTCTAAATGACACGTACCCTTATTCCTTCCTAAAAGAGAAGAAAAGGGTGAAAAATTTCTTTCACCGTCCCACACCCTACCCGTCTTTACTTTCCTTCTTCCTTCTCTACTACTTCCACCTCGGTACTCTGACGTCTTATGGTGTAATAGTAAACTTTAGGACAGATATTAAAGAGGAGAGGTCGTAAGGGACGGGTGGACAGAAGTTGTCTCTGATACTCTTCTGTGTTATAAGTGACACTTACTCACAGACACCTTTGGTCACTTTCGTGACACTACATTCAGGTCCACCAGGTCCTATTTTTACCTTGTGTCGACTCCTCTCGTATTACTTTATTCTACGTCTTAGAGTTTCTTTCGTTCGTCTTCCGAAGACCTGAGGGTGTCTCGTTGCCTGTGTCCGAATTCAGTTTAAATTGACTTGGTGGTTCCCTGTCTCACCGGGATCGACTTACGTCCGATACGTAAATATAACTAAGTATGGGATACAACCAGTAGTTGGTATAGAGGAAACGGTAATTGTGTCATAATAACTGAAGTATTACAATAATACTATTTCATAATATCCAAAACGTAGGTTGGGAAAGATAAATAAAGGTCAAAAAATTAATTTATCATAAACATGTATTTAATCCGTTTGTTCAGAGAGAGTAACCCTACCTCCCTTACGGATTAGAACTCAACTTTTTACAAATGTTCAGTGTTACTATATGGAACTGTTTAGAGAAACCCTTTTAAACATAATTAAGGGTGACAGTGGTCTTCTTATATTTACATAGACGAAGTAATGTGGTAATGATTGCGATCATATAAAATTATCGTAAAATGAAAAATTGTAATTTTTATGACAGATATTCCTATATAAATTCCACGAAGTCTTGTCAAAGTTGGGAGGAGAAAAATAAATAAATAAAAAACCTCCGATTAATGAAATGTTATAACATAACCAAAACGGTACGTAACTGTACTTAGGTGGTGCCCACATGTACACAAGGGGTAGGACTTTTGGGGAGGGTGGAGGAAGGGGTAGGGTAGGGAGACCCAGTAGGGTCACAGGTCACATGGCCGGGAGGTACGTGGATACCAGTGGAATAGAAGCTGTTTCCTCCTTTCTTATATGTTACCTCTTTTCTGTTAGAGAAATTGTTCAACATGACCCTTTTGACCAGTTGTTGAATATTTTTTTACTTTGATCTTGTGAAAGATTGTGGTATGTGTTTTTATTTGAGTTTTACCTAATTTCTAGAGTTACATTCAGGTCTTTGATATTTTGAGGATCTCCTTCTGAATCCGTTTTGTGGGAGGAGAAACATTGACCCTTAAATCTTCAATAGTTTCGTTTGGATAATTATGTTTCGTTTGTTTTGACTAGTAAACGTGGTCCTTTACCAGTGATCAATCCTAATTCTGTATAGTAAACAACAACAAATCAGTGATTCAACACAGACCGAGAAACGTTGGAGTACCTGATATCGGGTGTTCCGAGGAGACATGTACCTTGACAGGTCCGTTCTTATGACCTTACCCAACGGTAAAGGAAGAGACCCCCTATACGGGTTGGGTCCCTAGTTTGAACACGGAGGACGTAACGTCCGACTAACAAATGGGAACTCGGAGGTCCTTCTGATTCCGTATGGGTAATGAAAGTTGAATATAATTACTCAAAGTATAGGAAGACTTTCTTGTCTCTGAGTCATCTCCAGGGTTTTCCTCCGACTCGACCCCTTTTGTACCAAAGGATATTTACTCTGCATTATGTTATAGTACTTTCGGTACACCGGTAAGGTCCCTGATTCGACTCTACTTGTATTGTCGACTCGTCTGTCAGCTATTGTTACGTCTAGTACGTCCAGTTTTCCCTTGGTAACAAGATCCACAGTAAAAGAAATCTTCAGTGGAAATTCCTCTGGTTTCTCCATTTCCTTTTATTCATTAAGGTTTCAATCCGTCGGACCTTTTTATCTTGCACAAGAAGGTAAGATCCCTCACTCTAATTTTGGTCTTTTACGGTGTACTCTCGATGACCTCCTCGGTTTCCGTTATGACTAGTGACACCGGGATCACTAAGGTCGGTCTAGTCGATTCCCCGAATTTCCCTCCTCTTCAACATCCAAGAGTCATGTCACTATTTACCCTGATGAAGACCGGGTACCTCGTAGAAAGACAGGTACATTAAGAGGGGGTTTGACGAATAGGTTGTTCTCTACTTTTAGTCTGTCCTACGTCTGGAGGAAGGTTCCAAATTAATCGAACCTATTTCGGTTCAGGTGTACCATTATTTGGAGGTCCACAGACGGTGTTTTCGATGTATTCTCTAATATTGTGTATTTAATATTTTTTTAGTTATGTAAAACCTCTCACGCCTTAAGATAAAGGTTTAACATAGGTTGAACTTTCTATTAGGAACAACATTATGGGTTTCGTTTCTTTGATTCTCCTTTTTATAAGTGAAACGTATGTGATGACCGTCCTATGGTCTGTCAAATCTAATGTCTTGTCTCTTCTCTGGTCTTCTCCCTTACTACTCCCTTTTATAAGTAAAAGAGATCTGACTCCTGTGGATTCTACAACGGACAAAAAAAGTCACCATCCCACCCCATTTGTTGTTGTCGAATGAGTGAAGAATGTGCAAGGGCCTCTGAAGTTGTTTTTCGTTCGTCTACCTTTTCGTCTCTCCAGAATTTCTCTTATATAGAAGAGTCTGGTCTAGTTAAGGAGATAGAATCAAAAAACACACAAATTCCTACTTCAATCTCGTAGGGTAAAACGTGTCTTTATATGCAGGGAGTAAAAGTTCCGAGTCCTAACTCCTAGACTACTCCCTTACTATTTGAAGAACAACTCTCTACAGACACATCCGTGACCACAATAGTTGGTTGTGTACGTTTTCTTGTCTGCACGAGATTCATCTGAGAAAAAAGGATTAAATATAGAGGCAAGTCAAGTCAAGTCAAGGAGTCAACATAGGCTGAGACACTGGGGTATCTGACGTCGGACAGTCAGAAGGGACAGGTAGTAGTCGAGGGCCTCGGACTAGTTATAGTATAGGTAGTTCAGCCACTACGGTATGTTGGTAAACATAGATGAAACGTGATAAAAACGTTTTAAATTGGTTAAATATAGATGAAACGTAATAGAAACAGACATAGACCTTGACTAAAAATTAATGAGAATGTAGGATTCTGTACCTCTCTATGTCTCTTAAAAGTAAAAATGATCGGTAACTTGTAAGGGATATGTCGACTTCGATTCTTACCCATTACACACATGTACAATTTCTCTTACGTAATAAAGTTTTCCCAATTGGAGTATAAGGTATTTATTTAAACGGTCACATGTTTCGTCTCTGTAAAGAAACGGTTGTTTTAAGGTAGATTAGTTTCGATACTAAAAAGGTCATCAGTACATATCTACACTCTCAACTTGACGTTTCTTTCGACTCACGATTTCTTAACTACGAAAACTTGACACCACAACCTCTTCTGAGAACTCTCAGGGAACCTGACGTTCCTCTAGGTTGGTCAGGTAGGATTTTCTTTAGTCGGGACTTATAAGTAACCTTTCTGACTACGAATCAGAGGTTATGAAACCGGTGGACTACACTTCTTGACTGAGTAACCTTTTCTGGGACTACGACCCTTTCTAACTCCCGTCCTCCTCTTCTCCTGTCGTATCCTACTCTACCAACCTACCGTAGTGGCTGAGCTACCTGTACTCAAACTCGTTCGAGGTCTTCAACCATTATCTGTCCCTTCGGACCGTACGACGTCAGGTACCCCAGTGTTTCAGTCTATGTTTGCTCGCTGACTTGATTGATTGGGGTATAAGGTATTTATTTAAACGATCACTTTTTTACGAAGATTTGTGTGGTTGTACCGTAGAGAGACAGAAAAAAATTATATACGGGATACTGTCCTTTGTGTACCCGGGAATGAGGGATTACAAAACTAGTTTATGTGAAACTAAGTCAAGTCAAGTCAGCGAGTCAGTACAGACTGAGAAACGTTAGGGTACTTAGTGTCGTGCGGTCCGGAGGGACAGGTAGTGGTTGAGGGTCTCAAGTGAGTCTGAGTGCTGGTAGCTCAGTCACTACGGTAGGTCGATAGAGTAGGAGACAGCAGCGGAAGAGAAGGACGGGGGTTAGGGAGGGTCGTAGTCTC
Organism: Capra ibex; assembly: GCA_006410555.1. NCBI lineage: Eukaryota > Metazoa > Chordata > Mammalia > Artiodactyla > Bovidae > Capra > Capra ibex. The sequence goes on from SJYO01040405.1 coordinate 27,958,180, forward strand.
AGAAAAGGTTACTCAGTTGACAAGCGTACTCCACCGGTTTCATGACCTCAAAGTCAAAATCGTAGTAATGAAGGTTTCTTTAGGGTCCCGACTAGAGGAAGTCTTACCTAACCAACCTAGAGGAACATCAGGTTCCCTGAGAGTTCTCAGAAGAGGTTGTGGTGTCAAGTTTTCGTAGTTAAGAAGTCGCGAGTCGAAAGAAGTGTCAGGTTGAGAGTGTAGGTATGTACTGGTGTCCTTTTTGGTATCGGAACTGATCTGCCTGGAATCAGCCGTTTCATTACAGAGACGAAAAGTTATACGATAGATCCAACCAGCATTGAAAAGAAGGTTCCTCATTCGCAGAAAATTAAAGTACCGACGTCAGTGTCAGACGTCACTAAAACCTCGGGTTTTTCTATTTCAGACTGTGACAAAGGTGACAAAGGGGTAGATAAAGGGTACTTCACTACCCTGTTCTACGGTACTAGAAGTGAAAGACTTACAACTCGAAATTCGGTTGAAAAAGTGAGAGGTGAAAGTGAAAGTAGTTCTCCGAAAAATCAAGGAGAAGTGAGAGACTGTAATCCCACCACAGTAGACGTATAGACTCCAATAACTATAAAGAGGGCCGTTAGAACTAAGGTCGAACACAAAGAAGGTCAGGTCGCAAAGAGTACTACATGAGGCGTATCTTCATTTTATTCGTCCCACTGTTGTATGTCGGAACTGCATGAGGAAAAGGATAAACTTTGGTCAGACAACAAGGTACAGGTCAAGATTGTGAAACTAATCTAATCTTGTTTATGTGACGACTTCCTGTAATAAGAAGGTTGGTATCTATTCGTGTACCCGTTGAGTATCGCCACGCCAGTCGGAAAAAGGAATACCTACAAACTCTCGACGACTTTGAGATATTAGTTTGACTGTCGAATTTTTGTAATACTTAAACGTCCTATTCTCCATAAAATGGAATCCTGTTTTAATGTCATAGACGAAGAGGGAGTAAAACGAATTAGTGACTAACAGAGAAGAGGAAGTGTATAGAGACTAATCTAAAGTTCTTTTATTCAAGTCAATCCTCAATTGTTTATAAAGTGCGATAAGTAAGAAGTCACGATATGACTGATTTGACTCTTTTTGGTGAGGGATTATAGTCTACCCTTAAAAGAGAGGGTCACTGTATACGCTGGTGTCTCTGACTGTCTACTGTGACAGAGAAGTAACGATTTGTGTGTAGTGACCCGAGTACCTAGACCTACAAAAACGGGTCCGAATGATGACAAACATTAGGACGAAGGCTCTTAGAAATTTCACGAACTTTAAAAACAGGCGTTTCCGAAGAAAGACGACCATTGACCACCGCTGTCGAATGACCGATCAGACAACGTACGAGTCACCGGATCAGTTCAGATTGAGAAACACTGAGGTACCTGACGTTGGGTGGTCGGACGAGACAGGTCCCTTAATAACTCCGGTCTTATGAACTCACCCAATGATAGCAGGACTGGGTCCTTACCTTGGGTACAGAGGACGTAACTGTCCATCTAAGAAATGGTGACTCTGTGGACCCTTCGGTTCCAAAGGTCTTTCCCAAAAAACAAAAACAAAAACAAAAACTTTCGGACACCTATGTAACTCGAGTCACTGCAGCTCAAGACGAGTTCAAGAGTCGTGAATGATAGGTAGGTCAAATCCTAGACTCGAACTAGTGACACCAATGTGTGTGGGTGATATACTGAGTATTAATAATAGTAAATAGACGGAAAGTTCTAGTGATGGAAATACGTACACCTATTTCAGTTTAATAACTTATATTGAAAATAAGAAAATAAGTTATTCATAGATAATACGTAGGAAATTTCACTTCAGTGGGGTCAACACGGACTGAGAACCGTTGGGGTACCTGTCATCGGACGTGGTTCGAGGAGGCAGGTACCCTAAAAGATCCGTTCTCATGACCTCACCCAACGGTAAAGGAAGAGTCTGGGACGAGAAGAAATTCAGGACTCCTATATTAGAGACGAAGGTGTTTTGAATACAAGATTTTAGTCTCTCACTTTTTACTATTCCCGTTTTATACCATTCCTAATCTCTCATTACTCTCTCTTCGGACTACACCCCCTTTATCTTCCTTTCATCCAGTCTCCCCATCAGACCTAGAACACATACAACCTTGATCGAGTTCAATAACGTGCTTAAAGTCTTTAAGACACTCGGATAAACAACTTGGTGACCATCGAATTTTAGTGGATGTCACCCTTGCAAATGGATCTTTAGTCGTTTCAGATGTGTAGTTCTGAGGGAAGGGACTCTCGGTTAACAATTTATAAACGGATGTGTAGTCGACGGATCTCGTATTGCAAAGTATCCATACTATTACATGACTCTAATGTTTAAACCGTCTTTTGATACCCTCTCTACATACGTACAGTCATTTATTAGAGAGACCGATGACGTAATTCTTTTCTACCACCATACTGTTCTCACTTTCGTCTCTTTTGAAATTCTTACGAAAAACGTTAATAATGACTTTTAATGGGTCGACTTATTTGGTTTTAAATGTTTAGAAGGTTGATAAGTATTTTCTCTGTAGAACTCGTCTAAATATACTGGATTTAGTCTCAACAGACTTTTGTTTGGAAACCACAGTTACCATACTGAGGTTCTTTAGGTACGAGAACCTACCGACTCTTTACGAGTTTGAAGAGAAAAGTTCCATGACCTCTTAAAACGACTAACAATCACCTGTAACGACCGGGTGACTATTTGAGACCCAGTGTTTCATTAACAAAATTTACATATAAATGAGGCTTACTTCAAAATTTCATGTAGTTACGATGTAAACAGGATTTTAAGAGTTTCTTTTACGAGTCTGTAAATATTTTAAATCTGTTTCTTTTTTGTTCCTCAGAAACTTCAAAGACTTGAATCGGGGTTCGAGAGTATAAAAAGAAGGACTTGAAGAAACCCATTTCTCTTTACCTCTTTTCCTTCTACTTTAACTTATATTGGTACAAGGTTTTTAAAGGTTTAGATCTGAACCCTACTCTCGGTAGGTTTCTTAGTTTCTTTAAGGAGGAGAATTTCTTAAAGAGTCCGTAGTCACCATATGCTAATTTTCTGGGAGACAGATTACATCACCAGTATAGTGATAATCTACACTAGGTATACAGAATCGATTTATAGAGTTCGAATGTCGAATGGACACTAATTACATCATACAACGATAAACAAAACAAAACGAAAAGACAATTATGTCTCTTTAGCCAGTGTCATGACTGTAGAAAGACCTTCTTTCTATAACAAAAAAAAGTATATAAATTTGGAAAACTGACTTCATATGTATCGCTAGTTACTAATAAGTGGACGATATTGATCGTAATTTCAGTTCTTATAATGGTCGTAGAGTCATTCGAGGTGTAATACGAGACAGTAAGGGAAACGTTTTCATTAGTGAGAGGATCGAATATGGTGAAGTGTAGTATAATGATATATGATTATATAGGAAGTAAGAGTAATGAAATACTATTAGGTGACATTCTTATGTGGTTCTCTTAAATTAGGTGATATGACAAATAACTGTACACCCAATGAAGGATATAAGTGGAAACATTCATTATGACGACACTTGTGAGATAATTTACAGAAAAGTCCTTGTTTATATGCATAAAGGAAACCTGTATAGATGTTCACCTCAACTACACAGGCTAACATACGTGCAAGGTGAAACGATATATAAGTGTATCTAAAGTTCTTATAAAAGTGGTAAATGTGTGGTGTCAACGCATTCTTTTAGGGTCAACGAGATGTAGGATCGGTTATAAATCATAATAGTTAGGCAATTAAAATTACGATAAGACCACACATTTATTACCACAAAACGGTAAATATAAAAACAAAGGGACTAATAATTGTTCGTCAACGAAGACATAAATAACTGATCCATATCTAGAAGGAAACATTCACGGTGACTTCAGAGAACTGGTAAAAAGAAAACTCACTAGATTAACTAAACAACTAAACACGTTCGAGAAGTAAAACAGGACACACTGTACAAATAAAGTAATAAAATCAATACAGTAAACTAATTTTTCAAGAAGTAAAAATTAAGTCATGTAAAAAAAGAAATATCGATCATAAAGACACAGGTCAATTTCTTTTGACACATATAGAGTTCCAGCACTTCTACGAGTTGATCCAAAAGAGTATCTTCAAATGACTAAAAAGAAAGTGTAGATCAGACCACTAGGTTGATCTTAAGTGTGAACAAATATTTCACTTCATGTCCAAGTTCCCTTTAAAAGAGGATATATTAATAGATTGAAAGGATCCCGGTAAATAACTTTTCTTGTAAGAAAAGGATGAAGTGTCGGAAATGGTATTTAGTCAATCGTATAAACATACTCAGACAAAGACCGACTTTGTAACACGACTAACAGAGGACCGAAGGTCACAAAGGCACACTAAGGAAGAAGAGGTAGTAGAATTGGAGTTATCGAGGTTCATCTACCAACAGTATAAAGTGGGGTTAGGAGATCGAGAAAAGTTTTCTACGTAACGGACGGTATTCGTACTTACACGGGTTTCGTCTTCAGGTGTTTCAATAGTAATAAGTGAATCCAATTTTGACTCGGGAACTCCTTGAATTTTCATTGTGACACTAACGATCTTTTAAGTGTGACACTGTTGAGTCTTTCCTATGTTAGACTCGAAGGTTCAAATGGAAATTAAGGAACACATCATGGTATTGATTACATACAAACGTGAATAATTTTTTAGCTCATTTTGAACAATTTTTATTTTAATTTAATTATTTTAAAGAAATAAGTAAATAATCTTTACGGTTTTATTTAATTTCCGATTAAAAATTTATATAACTTATTGTAACTCTTAAAGTTTAAGTGAATCACTTCTCCACAATAAAGACTCTATAGATTCTCATAAAATCCTCATTCTGACTGAAGTTCGTAGTGTCGTTACATTCTTTTTAATTAAACTTTAATTGGTTTCATCATGAAACTTCAATGAACTACAATATTTTAGACCTAGGTTAAATCTTGATACGTGTCACTAGTTTAAAACCGAGGACCGAAAGTTTTCTCATGTTAATATATATCAATTTTGGGTGATCGGAAATTTTGACATACATTATCAACCCTAAGGTTATCCTTTATTCACCATGTGAATTTACTATTATTTAGTTCCGGTCCAATGAATGTTTCCGTGAGAGACACCCATATCACTCGGTCTCCTATCAGGTTATTGGATTCTAATCACCGGGATTCCGACGACACTGGAAAACCTGTATTTCTCTTTTTTATTTGGTGATGGGTTTGGTCTCCTTCTCTCGACATATTTCTTCCGGTAGAACTTTTCTTCAGTAGAATCAAACTCCCCCTTTTCTTCTGAAGTTTATGAGATTTTAGATATAGTCTCTTGATTTAGACCAAGATTTCGGAATTTTAATTTAAGACGAAATTTACTAGGTCCTTGTTCGGAAATCGGAATGTAGTATTAAGAAAGGTTTATTATCTTTGGTTCGGTTCCTTTGATATCCCTCTCTCAAAAGGGACGAAACTTTATTTATGGGTCTTTGGGACTGGACTTAGAGGAACAGAGAAAGGTCCGGGGATGACTGGTTTGGGTTAGTCTCCAGCCTCCCGTACCCTTTGGTGACAACCTCAGATATGTCTAGTTAGAGAGACGTCTACGCTTCGTTTCATCCTGTCTCTCCCCCCGCACACCCTCAAGTCAAGCCAAGTCAAGTCAGTGAGTCAGCACAGGTTGAGAAACACTGGGGTACTTAACGTCGTACGGTCCGGAGGGACAGGTAGTGGTTGAGGTCCTCGAATGAGTTTGAGTACAGGTAGCTCAGACACTACGGTAGGTTGGTAGAGTAGGAGACAACAGGGGAAGAGGAGGGTGGAAGTTAGAAAGGGTCGTAGTCCCAGAAAAGGTCACTCAGTCAAGAAGTGTAGTCCACCGGTTTCATGACCTCAAAGTCGAAGTCGTAGTCAGGAAGGTTACTTGTGGGTCCTGACTAGAGGAAATCCTACCTGACCACACCCTCTCTAGATTCGTTTCCTCTACACCTTAAAATTGAAACGATAGTATAGACATGGAAAAACTGAGAAGACACTCAAATTAATAATACACAATTTTGTATCAAACTTTAGTTAATCTGAAACCCGTAAATTCGTCTAATCCAAGTCTATCTACTATTCACAAATTGAGATGTCATTTTTATTTACATATAAAACACGTACATTCTTTCTCTAGACCTTACTCAAAATTCCTTCTCCGTTCCCTGTATCTAGAAAGTCTTTCTAAGGAGTCTTCCAAGATAATGTTGTCAATACCTTTATTTTCCCGTATTAATCAAGTAGACCCTTGTGAAAACTTAGGAAATTTTTGGTAAACCGTAACTATAAGAGATATTCCTTTTGATCTAATTTCTTTGGTCATTAATTTTATCTCTCGAAATCGATATGAATTACCTCTACAAGAAATGATTTTACGATTTTTATTATAACCGAACTTCGTAATACCACTAAATTCTTTATTCTTCATCCCTTCGTGTCTCGACCGCTCCCACCTTATAAATATCTGTCCAAAATCTACATTTAGTTTTGAGATGGTCCTTGTAAATCTTTCCTTACCCATCAAATAATCCATTTCCTAGTTAGATGTTGACACTCAGTTAACTTTCAATTATCGTCGAAACAATTTCCAGTGTCTATTTACCGATGACATCAAAATTACTTATAAAATAAGTACAGTGGAAATTTAATCAATGTAAACCTTTCTCATTACTACATTACGGTTTCCGAGGAAGGACCTTGTAATTTTCGTTCTAAATTAAAATTCCAAAATCATGGTCAATATCAAAAACTATGTTCCAAAACTCAATAAACCTCAAAAGAAAAAAGAAAAATTGTAAATAATGTGCAATCTCCAAAGAAAAAATTATAAATACAAAATGTGTTCATTACATCGTTTTTCTCGTCTCTTAAATGTTATTCTATCTTGAGTAAAACTTGGACTTGAAGTAGTCAATAATGGTCTCGTTATAATTTCTTTTAGTAAATTTGGTAAAGAAACTCGGAGTCAAAAGACTCTTTACCCTTTATGAGTTTAAAAATTCGTAATTCATTCTATCTGAAAAATTAATTATGTAAATGGGACAGGTCAAAACAGAGACATTCTTGTCTCGAAGAAAAGACACCAAGTTATAGGTCCTTCAGGCTATTTTATTTCTCTCTCTGAGTCTCTTAAAAAGAACATTTGTGATACTATTATTCGTAATGACTTAACTTCGGGTACCTAATACTCCCGGTCGAAATCATCTCTTACTATCGGTCTCTCTTTACTATCGAATGTCACTGGAGGTTTCTTCTTTTAAATCGAAGCCCTGGTCCCTGGTCCGAACTAGGGAGTTCTCGAAAACACATCGTCTCAAAATAATTTCATAGTTTTCCCTGTCTCTTACGAAGACTGTATCTGTAGTCTTTCCCCTGTCTCTGACGAGGGGGGGGAACGATCACAATCGTTCCCTCAATGTATGAAAAATGAATTAATAATGTTATTTGGTTTTCTTATAGAGTTCAAACACTTTTAAAATGGTCTGGGTGAGGGTGTTCAATGTAAAATCCTATTGTCCTAATCTTAAATTGTTATCTTTCTAGGATAGTATAGTCGAGGGTATTATATGAAAGATTTTATAGTTCTAATCGGTCTTCCAAAAGTCCTTCCTCTTTGACAGGAGTTCGTCATACGTAACAACAATATATTAGGGATCGTGTCTCAAATTTGACTCGACAAACAGTACATTAGTAGTCAAAGTCCGAATTTCTTTTTTTTTTACATAATACACTGACTCTGATTCCTTACATCTCCCTTTTTTTTTGTTTTCAAACAGGAAAGGAGGAAAAACTCTTAAGGTCTGGGGTAGAGGAGGAGTTCTTGGGACTAGGTAGAGAGGAGCCCCTGGTGGCCTGAAGAATAGTTGGACAGATCCTTAGTTGACAGAGTCTTTGACGTCCATCGTAAAGATCTACTCTGAAAGTCTGTAATTTCCCTTCCTCGGATCTCTCTACCTCTTCCGTTACCGTGGGGTGAGGTCATGAGAACGGACCTTTTAGGGTACCTGCCTCCTCGGACCACCCGACGTCAAGTACCTCATCGACTCAGCCTGTGCTGACTCGCTGAAGTGAAAATGAAAAGTGAATGTACGTAACCTCTTCCTTTACCGTTGGGTGAGGTCACAAGAACGGACCTCTTAGGGTCCCTGCCCCCTCGGACCACCCGACGGCAGATACCCCAGCGTGTCTCAGCCTGTTCTGACTTCTCTGAGTCGTCGTCGTCGTCGTCGTCGTCGTCGTCGTCGGATCTCTCTTCTCCGAACCTGGACACTTCGTTCTGGGTTGAGATTCAGTCCATAGTCCATACTCTTTTGTTTTTTTCTACTCCATTTTCCTTGGTCCAGTGACCTTACTCTTATCTAACCCCTTAGGTTACATAAGTTCACGTATCTCCTATACACACACCTAATGAAAATATCCTTTCTACTCGTCAGTGTAACACGTCGCAGACTATACAAAACACGGGGGACTTCCGTAATAAAGACGACATTGTTCTACGGGGTTTCTCAGTACTTTTACATCTTATAAAACTAACGGAAGGAATCAGTAGTCTCTGACTTCGAAATGATCTTTTTCGAACATTCCGTAATACTCTAGTCTATTATAATCTATTATAATTTAGTAAATCATTGACTTTTAAGAGTACAGTCGACAGGTGTATAACATGTAACGGGAAGTGGACTTTAACCATTTACGGAAAATTTTTCATTGAAAAGTTTAATTTACATTTGTTTTATTGACGAACTGATGAACTTTTTATTTGGGTCAAAGTAATAAAAAATACCGACTCATCATAAGGTAATCGATACATGTGATGTGGAAGAAATGGGTAAGTAGGTATCTACTCGTCAAGTCAATGAAGGTGTTGAACCGATAACATTTATTACAATGTTACTTGTATCCACATGTATGTAGAAAAGTTTAATCGTAAAAGTATAAGAAACATATTGTAAACCTTCACTCTATCGACTTATGATAGTGTCAATATAAGAATTAAAAAATTCCTATAGGATATGACAAAAGACGAAGGGACCACCGAGTCTCCAATTTCGCAGACGGACGTTACACCCTCTGCACCCAAACTAAGGACCCAGCCCTTCTAGGGGACCTCGTCCTTTACCGTTGGGTGAGGTCATAAGAACGGACCTCTTGGGGTACCTACCTCCTCGGACCACCCGATGTCAGGTACCCCAGCGTTTCTCAGCCTGTGCTGACTCGATCACCGACATGGTTAAATATAAGGGTGGTTATTATGTACTCTCGAGGGAAAAGAGGTGTAGGAGTGGTTATGGATAATAAAGAACAGAAGAACTATCGTTAGTAGACCGTTTATACTCCAGTATAGAGTAACACCCAAACTAAACGTGAAGGGATTATTAATCATTATAACTTGTTGAAGAGTACACGGGTAACCGGTAGACGTATAGAAGAAACCCTTTTGCAGACAAGTTAAGAAGATGGATAAAAAAAAATTACTAAAACAATAATCAACGTACTTGAGAAACATGTAAAAACCTATAATTAGGAATCAACCTGTGTAGTAAAAGTTTATATAAGAGAGTAAATCATCTAACAAAAAGAAATAAACAAAGTAACTATCAAAGGAAACTACTCGTATGTAAAAAAAATCAAACTACATTAGGGTAAACAAATAAAAACGAAGACAAAGAGAACGGACACCTCTGTATTAATCTTTTTATAACGATTCTAGTTACAGTTTTCGTATGGTGAGTACAAAAGAAGGTTCTCAATATACCAAAGTCCAGAATGTAAGTTCAGAAGTTAGGTAAAAATCAATTAAAAACACGTTCTATCACCAGATCAAAGTAAAAAACCATAGACGGACAGTTCAAAAGGTTCTTAGTGAATAACTTCTCTAATAGGAAAGAGGTGACATACAAGGAACTAGTAATTAATTAACATGTATATTTGTACCCAAATGAAAGTCTTGGAGGTAATACAAGGTAACTGGATTAACTAGATACATAGTCAAAATGACGGGTTTAGTATGGTAAAACTAATGTTATTGAAGAAAATTGTAGTCTGTCGTACTGTGGCTCAAAACAAGAAAAAAAGTACTAACTAAATCGATAAGTCCAAGAAAACACTAAGGTAAATTTAAAATGTCATAAAATAAGATAAAGGCATTTTTTACAAGAACCTTTAAACCACCTCTTACGTAACTTAGACGTCTAACGGAATCCATTATACCTGTAAAACTGTTACAATTAAGAAAGTTGGGTATTTATGCCCCATAGAAAGTCACATATCCAGAAAGTGTAAAAACTAATTTGTATAAGGATCCATAGAATAAGAAATGTCACTAACATATAACCTAATAAAAGAATTTAAATAAAATATAACCAAAACATAGAACGTTGAAATTAACATATCAAAAAGGTAATCAAAACGTTTATCACTGTCAAATGAAGTCAAATGAAATCAAGTCAGTGAGTCAGTACAGACTGAAAAACGTTGGGGTACCTGACATCGTGTGGTCCGAAGGGACAGGTAGTGGTTGAGGGTCTCGAAAGAGTTTGAGTACAGGTAACTCAACTACTAAGGTAGGTTAGTAGAGTAGGAGACAGTAGTGGAAGAGGAGGACGGAAGTTAGAAAGGGTCGTAGTCCCAGTAAAGTTTACTCAGGCAAGAAACTTAGTCCACCGGTTTCATTACCTCGAAAGCGAAGTTGTAGTCAGGAGGGTTCCTTATAAGTCCTGACTAAAGGAAATTCTGACTGAACATCCTAGAGGAACGTCAGGTTCCCTGAGAGTTCTCAGAAGGGGTGGTGGTGTCAAGTTTTCGTAGTTAAGAAACCGTGAGACGAAAGAAATGTCAGGTTGAGAGTGTAGGTATGTACTGATGACCTTTTTGGTATCGGAACTGATTTACGTGGAAACAACCGTTTCATTACAGAGACGAAAAGTTATACGACAGACCCAACCAGTATCCAAAGGAAGGTTCCTCATTCGCAGAAAATTAAAGTACCGATGTCAGTGGTAGACGTCACTAAAACCTCGGGGTCTTTTATTTCAGAGTGTGACAAAGGTGACAAAGGGGTAGACAAAGGGTACTTCACTACCTGGTCTACGGTACTAGAATCAAAAGACTTACAACTCAAAATCCGGTTGAAAAAGTGAGAGGAGAAAATGAAAGTAGATCTCCGAAAAATCAAGGAGAAGTGAAAGACGGTATTCCCACCATAGTAGACGTATAGACTCCAATAACTATAAAGAGGGTCGTTAGAACTAAGGTCGAACTGAAGTAGGTCAAAATGAATGAGTAAAGGTTAAAATACGANGTCACTAAAACCTCGGGGTCTTTTATTTCAGAGTGTGACAAAGGTGACAAAGGGGTAGACAAAGGGTACTTCACTACCTGGTCTACGGTACTAGAATCAAAAGACTTACAACTCAAAATCCGGTTGAAAAAGTGAGAGGAGAAAATGAAAGTAGTTCTCCGAAAAATCAAGGAGAAGTGAAAGACGGTATTCCCACCATAGTAGACGCATAGACTCCAATAACTATAAAGAGGGTCGTTAGAACTAAGGTCGAACTGAAGAAGGTCAAAATGAATGAGTAAAGGTTAAAATACGAGGGATATAAAGAAAAATAACGGATCAACGTGACCGATCCTGAAGATTACAATACAATTTATTATTATTACACTCACTCATAGGAACAGAACAAGGACTAGAATCTCCCTATCGAAAGTTTAAACATGGTAACTAATATTACAACCCACACCCAAACAGTATATACCAAAGACATCACACCACCATGTAGGGAATATATAGATGAAATAACTATCAAAAATTAGTATTTATTCATAACTTTTAACACTTTACTAAAATGACATATATAACTCTACTAGAATACAAAAATAGGAAGTAAACAATTATACCATAAATAGTACAAGTAACTGAACACCTAAAACTTGTTAGAAAAGTAAGGACTTTATTTAGAGTAAACCAGTACTACATAACAACTTACAATGAACGATTATATTATTTTATAACCCTAAAAACATAGATATAAGGGGGTCTCTTTAACCAGATATTAAAACAAGAACACTACAGAAACTATAGTCCCACTAAAACCGGAGTCTTTTACTCAATCCTTCACGAGTTGGAGAAGTCAAAGCACCCTATCAAACTTTTCCTGTCCGTAATTTAGACGAAACTCACAAACCATCTTAAGTGGACACTTCGACAAGTCATGACTTGAAAGTAAAATCCCCTCGAAAAACTAATGAGAGAATTAGAGACATGGTCACTAACAAAATAAGTCTAAAAGATGAAGAAGTACTAAGTCAAAATTTTCTAACATACTAAGATTCTTAGACAAGTATAAAAGATCCAACAGTATAAACAACCATATATCGACAAATATTATAAGAATATTAGGAGACATATTCCATAGGTGCCATACTACTATAGGTGACAATAAAGAGTAGGAACTAAGAACTAATATAAATAGTCCCGAAAGAGACAAAAATCACTCCGATCGATTGTCAAACAGGTAAAAAAAAATTAGAAAAGTTTCTTGGTCGAGAACCAAAGTGACTATAAAAGATAATAGAAAAATAAAAAATAAATAAATACGAGACTAGAAATAACAAAGGAAGGAAGATGATTGAAACACGAATAAACAAGGAAAAAAAAAAGAACCATGAAATCCACATTCCAATCTAATAAACTCTCAAAAGAGTAAAGAACTTCATCCAGAAATGAGGACACTTGTAGGGAATCAAGACGTAAAAGATATAGAGTATCTAAAACAATACAACATAAGAGTATAAGTAAACAAAGTCTATTAAAAATTAACGAGACTAAAGAAGTCACTGAGACATCGACAAGTCGTCTTATGACAAGTCAGAGTTGTATAAACACTTAAAAAAAGTCAAAATAAGAACATCAACTAAAGATCAAAGTATGGTAAAACTGGTCTTTTATAGAAATTATACTAACGTTAGAAGAATTTTAAAAATTCTGAAGACAGGTTTGGATACAAGATAGGAACTCTGTCAAGATACACGTGAACTCTTTTTACACATAGGAAGACGTAAATCCACCTTACAGGACATGTTTTAATACTTTAGGTTGACCAGACAAAGTAAATTCTGGTGGTAAAGAAACAACCACAAAACCAACCTACTATATGGGTGACTACATTCACCCGATAAGTTTAAGGAATGATAATGACACGATGTCAGTTAAAGAGGGAAATCCATAAGATTATCAATAAAATACATAATGGTAAAGAATACATCCACGTATATACAATTGGTTACAATACAGAAGAACTACTTAACTGAGGAAATATATGACAGGTAAAACTGAACAATAGACAAAACCGAACTTCATATAAAACAGACTGTAATTCACACGAACCTTATAGTGGAAGGTAGGGAAGGTAGGGAAAATCTGATATAAACAGAAGTGTCTACTACACACAGAAAATCTCCATTGTATCAACCCAGAACAAAAAGTTAGGTAGGTTGGTGTGAGGGATAGAAAACTGACTACTTGAATTAGGTGAATGTAAATCCCTCTAATGACTGACTTCTTTTGAATAATATCGATAAGCCATAAAATAAAAGACCAAAGAGATGTCGAGGTCACAAAGAAAAAGGAACATAAAGACAGACGGTAAAATCAAACCACCAAAAGAGACTACAAAAAGAGTCAAAGGAGAAAACGATACCAAGTGCGGAGACTAGATACAGATACAAAGTATCAATAGAAATCCAGACTTATTTTTAGAGTCTATTTTATTGAGGAAAAGACAACTATAATAGAGTAGAAGTAAATGGTTTACTCAAGGTAAGAAAGGAAAAGAGGAAAATACATTAACAACAAAGTTTAATAAAGGAAAATACAAGACTCAAAATATTTTTTACCTTTAACGATATCAATAAAAAGACGAAAGAAAAAAGAGAAAGAAATTGGAAATACCATATTATTTCATAACTTTTGAGTAAGACCTTTTCTCAATGTTAAAAAGTGAGTTTTAAGTCACATCGGAAACGGAAAAAAAAAAAAAAGGGATCATTTTCTCGAGGAAAGTTGTAAAGAGTCCACCATTTCTTAGACGGACGTTACGTCCTCTAGGCCCAAGTTAAGGACCCAACCCTTCTATGGGACCCTTCTGTTACCGTTGGGTGAGGTCATAAGAACGAACCTCTTAGGGTACCTGTCTCCTCGGACCGTCCGATATCAGGTACGCCAACGTTTCTCAGCCCGTACTGAATTGTTGATTTGGTGGTAGTTGTTGTAAAGAATATTCCGTCCACATCACAAATTGAGGAAGTCTAAAACGAATAAACCCTTTCATAAAGAGGTAGTATAGACTTACTATTGCAACGACCTGTTTCATAAGAACCCACTGTCAAACATATAAAGTCACAAAACTTTTACGATAAGATGAAAGAGGACTATACATCCCAAGGACGACTTTTTAGATAAATATCGGATTACCTCTCAGGAAACATCCAGTGGTAGGAAAAAGGGGACCGACAGAAATTTAAAAAAAGAAACAATAACTGAAATCTGTTAAAATCCTAATACACATAACCTCTTTCAGAAAAATGTAACTTCATTAATCCACAAGAAAATCGAAGTGTCTGAATATATGAGTCAAAGAAGAGGTTCTAACCCTTCAAGAGTCGACAATAAAGAAACCTATTTGAAAGAGGAAGGAAGAGGGAGAGAAAAAAAAAGGACCTTATGGGTAATTGAATTATAATGGGAAAGATTTTCTCACTTCGTCGAGAGTATCTTGAAGGAGTAAAAATTCATACAATAAACAAAAGGGGAAGATAAACGTACTAAAGATCTAAAAGTAGAAGTCCGAGTGATTAGGAGACAAGACTACCAGCCGAGCTAAAGGTTGTGAAAGATTACGTAAAAAGTAGAACAAATGATTTAAGAAGTCGAGGTCTTGAAGACAAACGAAAAGAAGTCTCAAAGTTAGAAAAACAGATTTATGAAGAAGAGAAGTAATTAAAATAAAGACTCGAGTAACTTGACGGGAACATTCAAAGGAACATCGAGTGACTTAAGAGACAGTCAATGTATCGTCCTAAGATACTGAAGTTCGAACTAAAGACTTCTTGACAGTAAAAGAAATACACCTTATCACAAAGACACCAAGAAATGTCATGAACCTTACTAACAAGATGACAACGGAAACTTCAATTACTGATCCAACCTTCAATGGGAAAGTAGACAAAAGGACATCCACCATTATATTGTGTTTGAAAAACAAGGAGAATGGACTCAACGGACACCAATGTAACTCTCAATCGTAAAGACAAAGATGGTAGAGACATTTTCATACCAAGGTACAGAAATACTAGAGAGGAACACGGAGACGACCGGAACGACGGAACGAAGACGGTCTCGGTGACAGTAGTGACCTTGTTACCCGAGAAGGGAGTGTGGACCCTAAGGGACTCAGTGTCCGAAGTAACGGAACTCCCTTCTCGTCCCTGTCCCATCCCTACATCCCGGGGTCCGGGTAGACGGTGGTGACGGGATAATGGATACCAGTACCTGCGGTGACGTGAACCCTGTGGTCTCGGTACTAACCGGGAGGAGAGACGATGACCCAAAAGACTTCGACACCCGAGTCGACAACACCAGAGTCTCGGTCCCAACGTCCATGACTGAGAAGACAAGAGAGTCAAGACGAAGGAGATACACAAGGTTAATCGGGACTCCTGTCCGGTGTTGAAAACTTTATTACTGTATTGGGTTCTTGTGTTGTATTTGACTAATCTTCGTTTAACCGGTTCTACCGTCTGTTCTGATCTGGAACTAGAAGTTAGTAGTTTACTTTACTGTGTGGGTCTCCATGGTACTGTGACAATTTTCTAGTTCCTCACCTACTCCCGGTTTAGGACCTTTAAAGGTGGGGAAGGGGTTTTATTCCCTTCGAATAAAAAAAAAATATTCGACCCATTGAAGTAAACGATTACTCACCCTGTACCCAAAAACACCGTATACTAGCACCTCATCTTCCTACACACGAGTAGAAGAGAACACTCTTGAGGTTTTTATGTTGGGTGACGACTCGTTGGTCGTCGACCCCTTACAACCGTTTCCTCTTCGGAGTCGGTCTACCGTTCTCCCCGCTTTAGCGCAAATCTTAGTTTGGGGAATGGGTAGTCTCTACGAGTCTCTCGAGTTTGTTTAGTACAGGGAGAGTAATCGTATACTTTAACGGGTCGAATATTTTTAATTAGTACGGTTTAAAGCACCGACGTGAACATGAGACGTTACCGGGTGTGAGACAGACACCTCGCACGAAGAGAGACTTAGACTTATTTAGGTGAAGATTGGATAGTGAAACAGAGAGTGAATTAAGAAAGACGGTACTCTGTGGTTCTTGGGCTCAAAGTAATCCAGGACTTTGGTCCGTGACACCCAAAACCGACCCAAACTCGGGGTCGGTGCACCCAAGTTCAGGGTTCGTCTCAAAACTGAACCAAAGTCAGGGTCGGTGTTCCCAAGTTCAGGGTTAGTCACCTTTTGTCAAAGTGATTACACACCTTAAGAGTTCGTAGGACAAACCCCGTCCAACGGAGACAGTTTAATACATATAAAATGATGAACATCTAACTTCTTCTATTTCTTTCCATCTATAAGTGAGACGGTAAAACAACTACAGTGAGTTGGTTAGTAAAGAATTACTTGAGGTACATTCATTCTGTTTAATGAAAGTTTAGAGTTTTAGGTAATTACGAACGTGTCAATAAGTCTTTAATTAAACAAGTAGGTTGTTCATAAATAGATCGGAGATGAGATACAGGACGGAATAAAATCCTTTACCCTTATTGTGTTTTATAGACCGGAATAATACGAAAGTAAGGTCACCTTCTTATAATAAATAATTCTGTTTGTTGTATTTGAACTCTTAATTCATGTTGTCTCATAGTTTCTCTTTGGTCATCTTTTATTTCACTCTTCTGGCTCTTGTCTAACTGAATCTATTACACCAGTCTCTTCCGGAGAGACTTCGCTAGGAAAATTCTTCTGAGAACTTATTCTTTTCTTCGTTCGAGATGTCTAGAAACCACCTTTTCGTAAGTCTCGTCTTGTCGGTTGATCACGTTTCTAGGACTCTACCCTTCTCAGAAACTCTTAATTAAATAATTAATTGATTAAATTTAATTAAATTTAAATTTTGAATCTTCAGTTAAAGAATAAACATGACCAGTGTAAAGTTCCTGAGTGTGACTACCACTAATGGTAGTACCTGTCACGTTTTTATCTTGTAAAGATAGTAGTGTTTTTACATAATGTTTGATTACCATACTGATAAAATCAAAAACAGAAACTTATAGTTAAATATACAATAACTTAATGAGTTTAGTATACGATAAATCAAAAAACGGACGAAGTCAGGATAATATAAGTCATAATCAAGACAGGTAAAACACATATTTCCAGAAAGGACTCTCTTACAGGGTTTCGGTCCGGTCTTAGGAAACATTTGTCTCCAGTTAGTGAGTTAGTCAAGACTTTTCTTGAAATGTAACACTTAACAACCAAATGTACCATTAGTAAAGTGACAAGTAGGTAAAACGATTCAGAGAAAGAAAGTGAAGGAAATTAATTCGATTCAGTACACTGTACCAAACCAGTGACTTTATACTCGTTCAAACTACACACAGGGAAGGTCCTCCTTCCGTGTTTGATGAATCTCGTACTAAATCGTACAATGAAAGGAAGAAATACAGTTGACCGTTACAAAGACTACGACTCTCAAGACACTCTCAACCACCTTCTTTCCTTTTACTTTTTGTCTCGTGTCTCATACGTCTTACCTGAACTTCTATCTGTATATTTTACTCACTCTTTATTGAAATGACAAAATCTCATATGACAAACATAATCAAAAGTAATCTATTCCGACGTCCTTGTTCGTTGAGGTGTAACATCACCAAATGTTGTCGTTTGAGTGCAATGTACTCCGAGACTCAGTCGGTGTGGAGACTTAGTAATAAGATATACATAAGAGGTAGGGTCCTACATGAGACAGAACTGGATTACGACTCTTCTTTTCTCATTTTATCTTGGTGTGTTACCGGTGATCTCACAGACTTACACCATATGTAGTGTGGGTAAGTTTAAGGTAACCTGTTTTTTATTCTGTTTACCGGATCCCAGTGTAGTTGTCCAATCCCTATATGTAATAGGGTGGTCCTCTGTGAGTACAAAGTACCCTTAGTTGTCCTTACGATACTAGTACACTGGACTTTTTCTCTTTTTAGTGACCTTTATTATACTAGATAGTGTAATGAAGTAACAACAACATTCAGTACAGACTAAGAAACGTTGGGGTACCTGACGTCGTGGAGCGATAGGGACTGGTAGAGGGTCTCAACCGGGTTCAAGTACGGGTGTAATAAAATTCGATGACTGAAACAAAGAAGTTGTATTGTATCAGGTAGGATAGATTATTAAGTGAAATTTTCGGATTTATCTTCCGTAGATAGTTAATTTTCGATAAACGGTTAAATAGGTGAATAATAGATTGTTTCAATGCACAGTTTCTTAAAATTTACGGACGGAAATCGTCCAATTGTCGTTCGTATGTAAATGTAGTTCGACTTAAGTTGGAATAAAGGTTCTCTAGTTTTTACTAATATATAGTTCTGTAGAGACCTTATGGGGTCATTTGTAATAAATCGTGTTTTCTCCCACGGACCCTAATACTTACTACAAACAACCTACTTATTTACATTTAATTTAATCGGGATATATTGAATAGTGATTATATACTCTAAGGTCAAACTTCTCCTTACGTAGTAGGGTAATAATTCTTACGAAATTTGGGTATATAGAAGGAGAGATAGATTACTTCTGGATCCAATTAATGGTCAGACAGTTTTCACTATGAGGTCTTTCATAATATCTTTTTACTGATCATCTCGATACTTGGTAGGACTCTTTAGAATACTGTCTTTCTTTAATTGAGTACGGTAAACATGAGACTTCCGTTATTCTTCAAGTCTTTATTAATTTACCGATTTTATTTCAGAAGTCCGAACGGATTATTATACCCTTAGATATCTTAAGTAGTTTTACCAAGAAATTACTAAGTGTAATGAGTTAGAGGTTAGGGGTAGAGGTTTAAACCGGACACGTCATGGTCTTTGTGAGAAAGTAAATCTTATATTCATGACTTAAGAAGGACATATAGTCCGTGACTTTTATTAAATCTCTAATATTGTGGTAGTGGGACTGGAATACCTTGAAGGTTCATTCTGAAAGTCTTGTAACAAAGTAAAAATAAAAACTTCGTCTTGATAAGTATATGAAAGTTCTTATTTTATAACAAGATTAATTAGATGTTTTTTACCTTTATTCTTACTAAAAGTTTATTTGAAATTTACACAACTTAAGTCCTATGGAAAGATTGTATAACTTATCATATCTCAAACTCCGGTTGGACGTGGGGATACCCAAAATATAAAAGTTCCAGTTCTACGGTAAAGTTGATGATTCTTATACACTCGAGGAGGAGATGTACAGGTGTTATTTTTTATCATTTCGAATTGATGATCGAGTTTTTGTACTTCGTCGTATTTATTTTTGATATTGAGTTTAAAGTCTCCGATTATATAGTTATTCTAGTTGTTTCAATTCGTCCCACTGATGTTAAAGGAAATCTAGATAATTTGACAAATTTCATGTCTCTTAATCCCTTAGTGACTACTGAATAACTACTAATTACTAAGTTGTCTAAATTCATACTTAATAATTTATAATTTTTGTTTAGGTGTTTATCGTGGTTCCGAATCGGATGAATACAATTGGGTTAGGTGTGTAAGATTGGTGACTGTATATAAATTTTGGAGTAAATAGTCACCGGTAAATAGACCTAAATATCAAGTGTCCTTGATAAACGAAAGATTTTGACAGAATTTTAGAGGTTATAGTTTAAAAAACGTTTGACATTGTATGTAATTTTATATCGTTTGTAAAACCATTTGTACAGATCCTTGGAACTGAACAATTGTGTATTAACCTCTTAAGTCTCAACCCTGTTACTTCCCAGTGTGTAGCATGGACGAGTGTTCTGTCTACAACACGAAGTAGATTTTATTTATGTTGATTGTGTTGTAATATTTCGTTAATATGAGGTTAATTCTTTATTTATTTTATTTCGTTTATGTGGATATGTAACAAGGACCACAGTTTTAGTTGTGTGAGTGATTCTCCACCTTGTTGTCATAACATATTATCTTTTTCATAAAGTTCTAGACCTAAAGAGAAGATCATTATAATCTTTACAGGAGTCACTCAGTGTCAAACAGTTAAAGATTTTATCCCTATTTATTCCAGTTTATACTTATTACTTAGAATGGAAGTGTCACTGACACTTCCTGTATGTCCACCTTTATGTCTATTTCTATTTTTAAGTCTATATCTGGGCACATGTATATGTCACTTTAAGAGTAATAGTATTTTTGTCTATATAAACTCCCGACACAACATGACATACCTTGAATTATCCGACTCTTTCGTATATTGCATATGTATCCTTGTGATTAAAACTTGGGTTTCGTTAATAGATGAACCAGTCTTTTAGTGAAGTTTTACTCAAAGGTAAACCGTCCAATACCTATAAATTATGTATCTCTCTTGAACTCAACTTATTTTTGTGAAAGTCCTCACCGAAACTCTTCAAAGTAAGAGAGACTTAATTTGAGACTCACTTTATACACTAAGAAAGACGACCTACTTGAAGTGGAGTTTCTGCCGTTTTGAAGACACTTTACGTCGTATTAAAATCGGATGAATAAAGTGTCTAATGTCCTTTGGTAGACCTGTAAGAAAAAGGACCTTTAGGAATTTTTAACCCAGGAGTATTCTACTCTCAGGAAACAGCCACGTGTTTAGTCTTCTTACTCCTACTTTCACGGAAATTACTACCAGGACGAAAACCAGGAGTAGGTAGGGTACATAAAGGTGACGATACCTTTGAGATTCCATGTAATTCCAGGTCTAAACCATGTCACCAATAAACATGCGAATCAATAGTTAGTAAATTTTATCTTCTACTTGTCTAGTTACATGAAGACATGTAAAACTCTACTAATTTATAAAATCGAAATACATTTATCTACACCTCCATCTATCATTCTCTTTTACAATATACTGTATTAGAAAAGATTGTTGGTTCATACATACACACACGTACACACATCTTTGGATTCTTCATTGTGAGATAAATACTTCGTATTTATACATCAAATTATTTTCATTTAGACACCTTGAGTTCAATTCTTTCCATAACTGAAACTAAAAATTAAGGTTACATAGGTAATAAGTCAAAACATAAAGAGTAATTAAAAAACACACTTTTAGTGACAGTTTTCAATAACATTAAGAAAAAGAGTCTACACTTTCAGTATACCTTAGGTTAATTATTCCCGAATGTAATTGGTTTTATTACTGTAAATACAAACCTGTGATTCAAAAATTAAAGAAAATGAAGTGTTGATGGGGGATTAGGAGAGTGGTTGTATGTGTACAGTGTACGTGCGTGTTTGTACGGAACCAGTATACGAGAAATATATGTCGTATATATATATGTCATGTGTGTGTGTGTGTGTGTGTGTGTGTGTGTGTATCTCTATCTGTGTGTCTCTGTCTGTCTCTCTGTCTCTCTCTAGAGTCTCGATTTGGATTCATTTANATTCAAAATTTAAAGAAAATGAAGTGTTGATGGGGGATTAGGAGAGTGGTTGTATGTGTACAGTGTACGTGCGTGTTTGTACGGAACCAGTATACGAGAAATATATGTCGTATATATATATGTTATATATGTCATGTGTGTGTGTGTGTGTGTGTGTGTGTGTGTGTATCTCTATCTGTGTGTCTCTGTCCGTCTCTCTGTCTCTCTCTAGAGGCTCGATTTGGATTCATTTACTCCAGTATTTTTTACCCCGTAAATACTATTTCATGTGGGAGTTTTGTATAAAGTATTCATGTTTCCTCCTTTTGTCATTAGAGTCTCACCTCTATAGCTACTAATTTACTAGTTTCAATCGGATGAATAAATTATAATGGTCATTACCCCCTGAGATATAGATATATGACTTTAGATATGGATATCGTCATACTCCCCCCTACCACTTCGTTTAACCCCTTTACATCTTAATTAAACGTCTTATATCTACTTCCCATAACCATTAAAAATCACGAAAAATTTTATTATGGTAATAACTTAATACTAAAATCGATAGTATTTTAAGTGGTAAAAATTCACATGTTCACATGTTAATTCATACCAAATCATCATACCAGAGTCTCAACACGTTATTAGTGGTGAAAGATTAAAATCTTGTGAAAGTAGTGGGTAATTGTCAGTGAGGGAGGGATGAGAGGGGATTTGAGCTGGGGGTTGCTAGTGTTTTAGAAAGACAGTCAACTTAAACAAATAAGACCTGGAAATTATGTTTATCTCATTATGTTATACACTAGGAAACATTGATCGACGAAAGTTGATCGTATTACACAAGTTCTAAGTAGATACAACGTTAGGGAGTATGGAAATAAAATAACTTCTTACTATAGGGTAACGTAACTATTTGGTGTAAAATAAATAGACGAAAGTCAACTACTTGTAAACCTAACGAAAATCGAAACAAACTGAGAAGACGATTACGACGACACTTCTGAATACACGTTCAAAAACACAAGCATATACAAAGTAAGGAGAAATCATATCTTCCACTTAATGGTCTAGTGTTCCGTTAAGATGCAAATTATAAAACTCTTTGACTGTATGACCAAAGAAGTGTAAGAACAGTGGTAACAATAGACAGAACACACACACACACACACACACTCTCTCTCTCTCTCTCTCTCTCTCTCTCTCTCTCTCTCTGGTAGGATTACCTACATTTCACCATAAAGAACAAACACACACACACACACTCTGGTAGGATTACCTACATTTCACCATAAACAAAAATACACGTAAAATGATTACTGACTATAATTAAAAAACTCCCCGAATGATCTGTAAACATATAGGAGGAACCTTTTTACGTTAGGGATACTTTTAGGGTTATCGTAAAAAGTATATATATTTCTTTGTGTTAGGATTTTAAATATACTTGAGTCTTTTCTAGGACTTAACGGTTTACTTAGGACTTTTCTTGTTTCGACTCCCATAGTATGAAGAACCAAAGTTTGACGTTATATTTCAATGTCGTGAGTTTTGTAATACTATGACCGTATTTTTATCTGTGTATCTGGTTGTCTTGTCTTAGTTCTCGGGGTTTTGTTTAGAAAGTATATATCAGTTGATTATAAACTGTTCTCTGGAAAGGGGGTAACTCATTACCCTTTCCTGTCAGAGAAGTTATTAACCACGACCCTTTTAACCTAGTAGTATACATCTTCTTGCTTGACCTCAGGGTTAAATATGATAAGTGTTTTTGATTGAGTTTTAATTAATTTCTATATTTGTATCTGGAATTTGGTATTCTAGGGATCTTCTTTTGTCTATCTTTTAGAGGAACTGTAATCCGAATCTTTACTAAGAAACCGATATTGTGGTTTTCATGTTTGTGTTTTTGTTTTTAGTCGTTCACCCTGAATTACTTTGACTTTTTCAAAACGTGTCGTTTTCTTTGTTGGTTGTTTTATTCTGTCTGTTACTTTACTCCCTTTGATAAACGTTTAGTACATAAATTGTTCCCCAATTATAACTTTTATATATTCCTTGGGCCTGTCGAGTTGTCGTTTTTTTTATCTTGACTAAATTTTTACCCATCTCTTTAATTTGTCTGTACAAAAAGGTTTCTTATGTATGTTTACCTGTTGTTCATATATTTTTCGAGAAGTTGTAGTGATTAATAATTCTTTTACGTTTAGTTTGGTGTACATAGTGGAGTGTGTA
The DNA here is from genome assembly GCA_006410555.1 of Capra ibex. NCBI lineage: Eukaryota > Metazoa > Chordata > Mammalia > Artiodactyla > Bovidae > Capra > Capra ibex. Next base: position 27,982,229 of record SJYO01040405.1, read on the forward strand.
GAATCCTACCAATAGTGGTTTTTCTGTTCTCTATTAACAGCTGTTCCTACACCTCTTTTCCCTTAGGAACACGTAACAACCGCCCTTACATTTAGTCACGTCGGTGATACCTTTTACTGTAGTTTCAAGGAGTTTTTAATTTTTGTCTTGACAGTCATGATATACTAAGTCGTTAAAATGAAAATCTATATATGGATGTCCTTTTATTTAGTGATAAAACTTTTTTTTTTTAGACGTGGGGTATAGTGACTTCGTGACAAATGTTATCGGTTCTGTACCTTTGTTGAATTCATAGGTGACTGATTACTTACCTATTTCTTTTACACGACGTATATATGTTACCTTATAATGAATAGATATTTTTTCTTTCTTTAAGATTGTAAACACTTTTATACCTACCTAGAACTTCCGTAATATGTTTCACTTTATTCAGTCTGTTTTTCAATTTATGAGACACTATAGGAAATATACATCTTAGATTTTACTTTTATAGTTTGAGTTTCTATGTTTATCTAACCACTAACTGTGTCCGTCCCTACCCCTCCAATCATTTTATCCACTTCCAGGATGTTTCCATTTTTAAAGGTGAATCCTCTAACTATTTAGGACCCTGATATTACACGTGGTACCAATATCAACTACTATGACATAACAAATAAACTTTCAAATACTCTCTTATCTAGAACTCTTAAGGAATGTGTTCTTTTTTTTTTACACATTGATGCACTCCATTACCTACAATTAACCTGAATACCGTTTGTAAAACTTTAATATATGTATAGAGTTTGGTCATATGATATATGAAATTATTTTACAATATACAGTTAATATACATTATTTTGATCCCTTTTATAATTTTGATCTTCCTAGTTAACTAGGTCATTAGAGTGAAGACCCATATATAGGTTTCCTTCTTTTAATCCTAGAGTTTCTCTGTAGATGGGAGCGTACAAGTGACGTCAAATAATGTTTTATCTGCTCTCTCTTCTCCCTCCCTCACACACACACACACACACAATGTGTTCCTGTATGTTTCCTTGTAATAAACCGGTATTTTTTATTCCTTTAGGATAGTAAAGACTTTTATACTTACCTTGAACTCCTGTAATACGATTCACTTTATTTAGTCTCTTTCCGTTTATGGTATACTATAGTGAATGTCACCTCAGATGTTTTCGGTCAATTCCTTTGAGAATCTCTCATACTATTACCAATGATCTCAGACCTTCTACCTTCTTTATCTGTACAACAAGTTTCCCATGTTTAAGGGTCAATATGTTACGCACTTAAGACCTCTAGATTACATGTCGTATCATATTAAATTAAGAAATCTGAACCAAAGGAAATCAATAACTTGTATGAATATTACTGACTAAATTCAAAAACAGGGTATAGTATCCGTCTTATGACCAGGGAGGAGTTTTTATAGATGAGGGGTTAGTGACCTTAGACACGTACATACAATGGTTGGGATGTGACAATTTTCCTGAGACATCTACACTAATTCAAATATCTGAAATTCTGACCTTTTGATAGAACCTATTAGACTGATACGGTCTGGATAAGCGTACTCAGGTACTTTCGTTTCTCAGAAAGGACCGATATTAGTCCTTCTCTATGTTTATATCGTCTTCCTAGTCTCCTTATGTTTCACAATTCTTGAGACAGGAGGTGACGATTAAAACTTCTGTCTCATTGTACCCACCGGAGACCTTAGTCCCTTTCCATTCCTTTACCTTACAAAGGATATCCGAGGCCTTTTTTTAAGGTAGGAAGTCTGACGGACTAAAATCGAGTCACTAGGTGTAGTCTGAAGACTGGATACTTTAAAGTTCCATTATTTAAATATAACAAAATTCAATGATACAAAAGTCATTAAACAGTACAGTCGTTCTCTTTTTATTAAGTAGATCATTGAGATTGAGACTCGAAAGAGTTCCTGTAAAAGATAACAGACGAAAACACGTACACATACATATTTGGTATGAAGGGACATAGATACACACAGAGTGTTAAAAGAAATTTTTAACCTGTAAAATTATGTCACACTCATCAGACCTTTAGTCTAAGGGACAGTTTCTAAACAAGGACGACAACAAAGACACAACCCAAAACACAGCAACATTAGACAAATAAATCACTGTAATGATCTGATTGATGTGTTTCAAACATAAGGGACAACATAGGTCGGTGCCCAATCAAACGTAAGTCAATTATTACTTTCTAAAGAAGTTTACAGAACTTCGTAATACCGAAGATGGGAAACAGTTTCCGGAAACACACGGGACTCCGTGTCGTAGTCACAAGTCCGTTTAAACTTGAGACTAAACTGAAAGTAAATTTTCCTGGGTTTAAACTGGTCTCCAGAAGGGATTAGTGTCTAGAAAGAAATCGTACGGGTGTCAGGACGTCTTCATGTACCGGATACGTTCGTGTACCACAAGATCTCAGGGTCCTTGTGTTACTTTGAAAGGTTTCAGGGGATACCTGAAAAGAAAGTTGTCTATAAACATTTTAAATACCGGATGGTGAACCAACGACGTTGACCATAATGACGGATCTCGTTGGCACTAAAATTCGTCAACGACGACTAGCTGTTTATTTACGGGACCCCCATGTTAGGTAAGATGGCGGAGGTCACCTACGATGGGACTACCAAAAATTCCTCGAACTATAATCACTCCTCAACCTTTATCCCGTTCAATTTTACCGAAGGGACCACCGAGTCTCCCATTTCGTCGACGGGTGTTACACCTCTGGGCCCAAGCTAGGGACCCAGTCCTTCTAGGAGACCTCTTTCTTTAGTGTTGGGTGAGGTCATAAGACCTGAAGGGACCACCGAGTCTGTCATTTTGCAGACAGATGTTACGCCCTCTGGACCCAAGTTAGGGACCCAGCTCTTCTAAGGGACCTCTTCCTTTATCGTTGGGTGAGGTAATGAGAACGGAACTTTTAGGGTACCTACCTCCTCGAACCACGTCCGATGACAGGTACCCCAGGGTTTCTCAACCGTGCTGACTCACTGAAGTGAAAGAAATTTCATGATGTTTGAGTTACAAGAAGAAATCTACATTGGTAAAACAGTTTATTTGAAAGAAACTTAAAAACTTTAGGAAATCAAATGAAGGTTTTAAGATTTTTCCGACTAACGGTCTCAAAAAATAACGAAATTCACTTTCGTCTAAAAGTCTCCAGGAATGAGGTCGCGACACTTTCAAGCCGAGGAAAATTCATGGTAAAAGGGTTAATGAGACATTCAGAGTTTGATCAAATTATATTCTAAAAGGTTTATTATAAATATAGTTTATTATTCAATTTTATCTATATGTGTCTGTATATTCAATTCTACAAATCACTTCTTTTATTGTTTTTGACTAAATAACTTTTATACAAATATAATTAACTCGAAAAGGGGTTTATATTGAAGTCCTTTGATATTACGAAATATTACTTCAAAGTTGAATAAAAAGTAAAAGTGGAATTCATATGAATTCTTATGAATTCAATGACTCCACATTACATTCATACGTACATTCACTTTTAACTATCTTCATAGGTATTTTAATAAAACGTAGTCGTTGCACACACTTTTCTCTCTGGACTAAGGTAATCAAGAGTTTAAGTAAAAGTATTTAGATGAGACATTCAAAGTATCCTTTCCTGTTTTACATATAATTTAAATAGGAGGTTTTATAACTTACTCAGAAAGACTAAAGTAGTCAAAAGATTATATGTTGTACATTGACAGAACTTACAAATAGAAATATTTTTTATAATAAAATTGGTGTTACTTACTAATTTATTATGAAAGGAGAAGCACCAAGTTCCTAATGTTTTTATCTTTATTGATAAATTTTCTATTTTTATAGGGATAAGTAATCCCTTCAACGGGTTTGTTTTCCCTTAAAGTCTACTTGAGCGTTTATCCCTCTTATACATCGAAGACGTCATATAGGATGAAGTGAAATAGTATAAAAAAAACTAATTTACAACAATGACTTATAAGGGATTCCCTTGGTTTTTTGAACTTATAAAATATAAAATGTGTCGGTTTAGACAGACTTCTCTTTAGGACTCTTTCCTTTTCAGTCAGAGTTCTCGTCGACGACTTTACTACGGATTAATTTAAAAGTGTATGTCTAATTTTCCTATACAATTATAAAACACACGTGAGTCTTAAACATTTCGTTGGATCCGTTAGTCTTAAATAGTTCATAACTCTCTATGAGAATTTAAGATGGACGACGACAAGGTTCAAGGTACCACCGTCAAACACTGTATAGCAACGAGTGAGACCCATGTGTGAACTTGGTGGACCCGTATAAAAATTTTTATAAACAAACAAGTAAAATAAATCGACACGGTCCCAGAATCAATGTCGTACACCCTAGATCAAGGGACTGGTCCCTACCTTGGACCCGGGGGACGTGACGTTCCACTTAAGAATTAGTGACCCTTCACTAAAGAATTAGTGTCGGTCCATTCAGGTCCCATAGAAATTTTATGTTAACACTACAGGTCCAAGATGAGTAAGTAGTCTTAATCAGAATTATTTTTACTTCACACCGAATCCGTAGTCCCTAAAAGATCGAGAGGTTTATTAAGATCTCGTTATAAACAGATCTCGTCATCGAGAACTTGAACTGATACATATACATAGTGGACCCAAGAAAAACTTTACGTCTAAGACTAGATGGTCTCGACTTAACCCAGGACTATTAGGTGTAAAGATTGGTCCAGGATCCACTGTGGGTTCGGTGACCACAAACCGTGTGAAACGTATCATACTATGATTGTCTTTCAATTTCCTTATGGTTTTTATTTCAGGGATTTGTGTCCGATGAGTGAGGACGTCCTGTCGTGGAGTTGCATGTAAACTGTGACTAGAGTCTTTATTTCTTGTAGTTAAAGGTGATCCATGAAAGAGGAGTGTTCCGAGAGGAGAGTGGAGTTGACAGAAAGACGATTTAAAGTCCTATAACCCTTTGTACAGATAATGAGTTTGGGTCTAGTCCTCTAGGGTAGGAGGTTTTACTCAAACTGAAGAATGGAGAAAGAATCTTGAGGAGAATTTAAAGTACGTCGAGTCGTGACTTAAAAGAAAGTAAAAACGGTAATATTTAAAATGTTTGGTTCCCGATACGGAGTATAAAGAGAATCGTTTTAAATTCCTGTTCTTCCCCGAAGGTGTTACCGAGTCGTCTATTTCTTAGGTGGATGTTACATCCTCTGTGTCCGCTACGTACAAGTTAGGGACCCAGTCCTCCTAGAGGACCTCTTCCTTCACCGTTGGGTGAGAACATAAGAACGGACCTTTTAGGGTACCTGTCTCCTTGGACCGTCCAATGTCAGGTTACCCAGCATCTCAACCTGATTCGTGTCGTTCTTGTTCTGAGTTATTCATACACAACTAATTTAGCGTAAGTCTGTCTGGAGTCGATAATAATTATATATCTATGACTCTTCGAGAACCGGATACTTCAATCCAACTTTTTTTATATATATATATATATATACTTACCAAATGTAAAACATATTCAATGACAAATTGAAATAAAATAAATTAAAAAATTAAATTAACCTCCGATTAATGAAATGTTGCAACTCCACCAAAAACGGTATGTAAGTGTACTTAGTCGGTACCCACATGTACACAGGGGGTAGGATTGGGAGGGAGGGTGGAGGAAGGGGTAGGGTAGGGAGTTTTAGTAGGGTCACGTGGTCGGGACTCGTGGGACAGAGTACGTAACTTGGACCTGACCTCTAGATCAAGTGTATACTATTATATATACAAAGTTACGGTAAGAGGGTTTAGTAGGGTGGGAGTCGGAGAGGGTGTCTCAGGTTTTCAGACAAGGAATGTAGACACAGAGAAAACGACAGAACGTATATCCCAGTAACAATGGTAGAAAGATTTAAGGTATATATAAGTAATTATATGACATAACCACAAAAAGAAAGACTGAATGAAGTGAGACATATTATCCGAGGTCTAAGTAGGTGGAGTAATCTTGACTAAGTTTACGTAAGAAAAATTATCGACTCATTATGAGGTAACACATATACATGGTGTTAAAAGAATAGGTAAGTAGACGGCTACCTGCAGATCCAACGAAGGTACAGGACCGATAACATTTGTCACGACACTACTTGTAACCCCATGTGTACAGAGAAAGTTAAGATCAAAGGAACCATGCACACGGGTCGTCACCCTAATGGCCCAGTATACCGTCAAGATAAAGGTCAAAAAATTCCTTAGAGGAGTGACAAGAGGTATCACCGACATGATCAAACGTAAGGGTGGTTGTCACATTCTCGCAAGGGAAAAGAGGTGTGGGAGAGGTCGTAAATAACAAACATCTGAAAAACTATCGTCGGTAAGACTGGTCGTACTCTACCGTGGAGTAACACCAAAACTAAACGCAAAGAGACTATTACTCACTACAACTCGTAAAAAAGTACACAAACAATTGGTAGACATACAGAAGGAACCTCTTTACAGACAAATCAAGAAACCTGGTAAAAAACTAACCCAGTAAATACAAAAACCTTAATTCGACGTCCTCGACGAACATACAAAAACTCTAATTAAGAAACAGTCAACGAAGTAAACGATAATAAAAGAGGGTAAGACTTTCGACGGAAAAGTATAACGAATATAAAAGAACCAACACGTTGTCGAAAATTCAAATTAATCCAGGGTAAATAAATAAAAACGAAAATAAAGGTAATGAGACCCTCCACCCAGTATCTCCTAGGACGACAATAAATACAGTCTCTCACAAAACGGATACAAAAAGAGATCATGAAAATATCAAAGACTAGAATGTAAATATAGAAATTAGGTAAAACTCAAATAAAAACACATACCACAATCTTTCACAAGATTAAAGTCAGAAAATGTTCACCAACTGGTCAAAAGGGTCGTGGTGAACAGTTTCTCTAACAGAAAAGAGGTAATATATCAGAACGTAGGAAACAGTTTCTATTACACAGGTATCCATACACCTAAATAGAGACCCGAAAGATAAATACAAATTGAATATGTTGTACATACACTGACTTTATGATATGATATGAAGAAATTTTCATCCTTGTGTGTCATATGGTCGACGGACGACTTAAAAAGAAGTCACAGAGAACTTGTGACTTATGGATACGTTATGTGTTGCACAAGATCGTAGTACGAAATTTTACTCCCGTAATCTTTTCAGAGACACCTGGGACCTTAGGAGAAAGTGGGTAATTGACTCTGTAATTAAAGAGAAGAGACTTAAAGTACAGAAGACGAAAATATACTGTTCGAATAATTTTACACCCTATAGTCGTCTCCCCTCTGTCAAGTTTTTACGTAACAATAATTAGACAGATGTTCATCTTTACTTCTTGAATTCTAGGTCGAACTGTCTGTGTCCTTATGTCTTTCCTCTCATGTTTGGTATTAAGATATGTACCGTCAAAGTCTCTCTGGATTATAAGGGTTTGAACTACGAACAGTTCAACTGATTTCGAAGGTAAGTTTGTAGTAGAGTCTTATTGGGTTTGTATGAGTTAAGTACATCAATCATACACGAATCATCGATGATACATGTGTCAAACACACACACACACGTGCACGCACACGTGTACACACACGTTTTCAGTGAGCCAACACTCGTTACGAAACTCTGGGATACCTGACGTCCGGTGGTCGAAGGAGAAGGTACCCTAAGAGGTCCGTTCTTATGACCTCATCCAACGGTAGGGGAAGAGGTCCTCTAGAGGGTTAGGTCCCTAGCTTGGACCCAGAGGACGTAACGTCCGTCTAACAAATGGAAGACTCAGTGGTACTTTCGGGATGCGTCAATATATCCTATTAATATTATTTGACTTTTAAAAGAGGGGTTTTTTCAGTGTACGTTTAATCCTCCATGTCACTATCTTTCATTCCTTTACTTAAATATTTGTTATCCTTCTCGATAATATATTCCACACAACATTTCTGTTCCAGTAATCGATGAAGAGAGAAGACTTCAATTTTGTTACGTCCTCACGGGCACTGTTATTCCTATTTTCCAAGTGACTAGAGTCAGTTTGTAAGACCTCAGTCCAGTGTAAATAGAAATTGTCATCAAAAGATTTATACGAAATGGAACGTAATATGTACCAGATTAGAAAAGTAATATGTTTCGTAATTGTAATTGGAAAGAATCTATTTCCACTATATAATTCAGGTATAAATTCGTTAAAGATCTCATTTGAGTTGAACAATAAGAAAAACTCAAAAAGGATAACTGTCACAGATTTTGAGGTTTTCCTCCTTTTTGATTCACGTTATTTTGGACCTATTGTGTGTGTGTGTGTTTGTGTACGTGTGTTTATCCTAGATTTAACTTATTGAATGTGTCAATTTTTATTTATGTTTGTTCTCTCAGAGTCTTTCAAGATTGGTCCTGTATCTTTCACGTTCAGGTAAAAGTGGATAATGTCATTTAAGAGGAAGACGCGAATAGAGTCCGTCATCTAGAGACGAAACAAAGGTATATAATTAAATGTAAAAGATCTGACATAATATGTTGACAGTTTTCAATGGTGTAACTTGTAAAATTTACCTTCGTCAAATATCATGTGTGTCTTAAGAAAGGGGAAGTATCTAGTGACAGAACAGTACCTCTTCTCCGAACACATTGAGTTACTTCGATACTCGGTACGGTACCTCCCGGTGGGTTCTACCTGTCCAGTATAATCTCTCAAGACTGTTTTGCACTAAGTGACGTCCTTCGTTTGGTGGGGTCGTATGAACGACACTCTTGGAGTCCTTGACATATTATACGGTTTTTCTATACTGTGGCTTTCTACTCAGGGGGTCCAGACTTCGACAGGTTATTCGATGACCCCTTCTCGTCTCCTCTTAATGGGTAACGGGGTCTTACTTACTTCACCGTCCCGGTTTCACTTGTACTGTGAGTCGACACCTACACAGACCACTACTTTCATTTTAGGCTACAACGTTTCTTGTCATTACATATCCTTGGACCTTACAATCCAGGTACTTAGTTCCTTTTGACCTACATCAGTTCGTCCTCTGAACAGTCCATTCTTATGTGTAACTGTACAATCCTTACCCACCCTTACCCGCTTGAATTAAATCTACTGGTAATATAGGTGATGACACCCTTTCTTAGGAATCTTCTTTGTTTCATCCTCATCGGGGGCATTAGTCATTTTCTCTGGTTTTATTTTCTCTAGTCATGAACTCACGTTGGAGTTTTTACTGTCTTACCAGAGTCAAGTAAAGGTTCCGTTCGGTAAGTTGTAGTGTTATTCAGATACGGGGATGGTCGTTACGGTTTCTTCGACTTCAACTAGTCAAAATGTTTCTGGATCTTCTGTAGGATCTTGATTGTGGATTTTTTTTTTTTTTTTTATTCAAGATAAGTAGTTGTCCCTAACCTTACGTTTTCATCTTCAGTTTTCTACAGACCTCATTGTCCGTTCAGACCGAAACCTCTTGTTTTACTTCGTTCCCGTTTTCAATTTAATTAAGACGGTTCTTTTACGTGATTAGTATCGTTTGTGGAAAAAAGTTGTTGTGTTCTCTGTTGAAATGTGTACCTGTGGTGGTTTACCAGTTATGACTTTAGTTTAACCAATGTAAGAAACATCGGTTTCAACCTCTTCGACATATGTCAGTCGTTTTTGTTCTAGACCTCGACTGACACCGAGTCTAGTAGTCAAAGAGTATCGTTTTGAGTCCGAATTCCATTTCTTTTGACCCTTTTTGTTATCCGGTCGGTCCATACTGAATTTAGGGCATATTAAGTGTCATCTCCATTACTTACCTAAGTTCCCTGATCTAGATCAATTGTCAAACGGACTTCTTGATACCTGTCTCCAGGTATTATCAATGTCCTCCACCACTTGTTTTAGTAGGACTCCGTTTTCTTTTCGTTCTTCCTTTTCACCAATAGACTTCCCCGAAATGTTTATCACCTTCTTGCTACTCTTCACTTTTCGTTCCCTCACGTCTTCGAAAATTAAAATTAATCTAGGGTAAACAAATAAAACCGAAAATAAAGGTCTTAAGACCCTCCACCTAGTATCTCCTAGGAGGACACTAAATACAGACTCTCACAAAACGGATACAAGAGGAGATCCTCAAAATATCAAAGACCAGAATGTAAATCTAGAAATTAGGTAAAACTCAAATAAAAACACACGCCACAATCTTTCACTAGATCAAAGTAAGAAAATGTTCACCAACTGGTCAAAAGGGTCGTGGTGAACAATTTCTCTAACAGAAATGAGGTAACATATAAGAACGGAGGAAACAGTTTCTATTCCACAGGTATACACACACCTAAATAGAGACCCGAAAGATAAAACAAGGTAACTAGATATACAGACAGAAACACGGTCATGGTATGACAGAACTACTGACACCGAAACATCATCTCGGACTTCAGTCCGTTCAACTAAGGAGGTCAAGGTAAGAAGAAAGAGTTCTAACGAAACCGATAAGCTCCAAAAAACATAAAGGTATGTTTAGAACTTTAATAAACAAGATCAAGACACTTTTTACA